>OX402569.1:245000-250000 GCA_948098915.1 Lampropteryx suffumata
CGTTATAATACCGTCCGACAGCCGGTCGGCGCACGTCACGGTCACCCACACACCCCGAGAGGTGTGCAAGTGACTCCCGAACGGCGCTTAGACCGACATCGAACGGGTCGCGATGTATTACTAAGGGAGAAGTGCACGCCGTCAGAGTACGTCGAACGACACACCCCGTACCGCACGATCGAAACCGTGAGTATCGAGAGTGCGCCACCACGCCGCTGAATAACGATGAATCTCCCCGTTCGTTCATTCGAGTTTCGCAGGTTTACCCCTGAGCGGTTTCACGTACTGTTGAACTCTCTCTTCAAAGTTCTTTTCAACTTTCCCTCACGGTACTTGTTCGCTATCGGTCTCGCGGTAATATTTAGCCTTAGATGGAGTTTACCACCCACTTAGGGCTGCACTCTCAAGCAACCCGACTCTGAGGAGAGTCCCTCTCGCCGCCGTCCTCCGTCGCTACGGGCCTGGCACCCTCTGTGGGAAATGGGCCCCGTTCAAGACGAACTTGGACAGGAGTGGACGACGACAAGAAAGCGGAACCTCCCGAACACCACATCTCCCGCCGCCGTTACAACGGCGGGATTCAGTGCTGGGCTTATTCCTGTTCGCTCGCCGCTACTAAGGAAATCCTAGTTAGTTTCTTTTCCTCCGCTTACTAATATGCTTAAATTCGGCGGGTAATCCTCCCTGATCTGAGGCCAACGTATAAAATGAGAGGCAGACACGATATCCGTTACGACGCTACGACATAGGTGCGCGCACTCTGCTAGGAGAGCGCGTCTACGCCGTCGCGCCCTTCGGACGTCGAGTCCGCCTACCGCGCTACACTACAATGTTTTTTCTTATATTTTATATAGTATATAGTGTGTGTGTACGACAACGCAACATTTTTACACATCGTGTGTCGCAACAACAATATACATATATATAATATATACATTTTTATGCAACGTCAGATTATAATTTTTAAACGGACCCGTTTTATATTTATAAATACACATATATTTTACATATATATACATTATACAACATAATCGAGAAACGTCAGATGCGCACGTATTTTACAATGCACACGCAATGTGGTTTTGTTTTTATGCAGCCGGCCCTCAGACAGGAGTGGTCCTGGATGTGTATCCACGGACCGCAATGTGCGTTCGAAATGTCGATGTTCAAATGTGTCCTGCAGTTCACACTATGACGCGCAGTTAACTGCGTTCTTCATCGACCCGCGAGCCAAGTGATCCACCGTCCAGGGTAATAGTTTTTGTTTTTATGTTATTTGTTTATAAATAAAAAAAAATATTTATACATTTCACTTAGAACGAGAGCGCCGCCGTCGCTGTAAAACGGCGGACCCTCACTCTAAACCGTGAATTTTTTATTTGTTTAACGAGCACGCTTCCTCACACGCAGATTCGGGGTGCGGATTTCTCACCCGTCTTAACCTTAACGCAGTGAAAGCGTGACGCGGTGGTGCGCGCGCGCGCGAGCCATCATTCCATACCATTGTCATTTATCGCTCGATGAATGTGCACACAATGAATTCGACTGATGACCGACGACGACGACGACGACGACGACGACGACGACGACGACGACACACACCTAGTGGGACAAAAAAAGAACATATCTTTTTTATTTGGATGGCTTCTTATTGTTAAACAACAACAATAATCTATCTTAACAATAGATCATTATCATCACAAAACACGTTAATGATCCTTCCGCAGGTTCCCCTACGGAAACCTTGTTACGACTTTTACTTCCTCTAAATGATCAAGTTTGGTCAACTTCCCAACGACGCCAACAGCCGTGAAGCCACCGCGTGTCGGTCCGAAGACCTCACTAAATCATTCAATCGGTAGTAGCGACGGGCGGTGTGTACAAAGGGCAGGGACGTAATCAACGCGAGCTTATGACTCGCGCTTACTAGGAATTCCTCGTTTATGGGGGATAATTGCAAACCCCAATCCCCAGCACGAAGGAGTTTCAACGGGTTGCCCGGGCCTTTAGGCCAGGGAGAACATGTTGATTCCTTCAGTGTAGCGCGCGTGCGGCCCAGGACATCTAAGGGCATCACAGACCTGTTATTGCTCAATCTCGTGCGGCTCGAAACCGCCGGTCCCTCTAAGAAGAATTTTAATACGTCGCCAGTGAGTTGCTTGACCGAAGCCATGCACACCGAAATGACGACGCCTATTTAGCAGGCTAGAGTCTCGTTCGTTACCGGAATTAACCAGACAAATCGCTCCACCAACTAAGAACGGCCATGCACCACCACCCACCGAATCAAGAAAGAGCTGTTAATCTGTCAATCCTTCCGGTGTCCGGGCCTGGTGAGATTTCCCGTGTTGAGTCAAATTAAGCCGCAGGCTCCACTCCTGGTGGTGCCCTTCCGTCAATTCCTTTAAGTTTCAGCTTTGCAACCATACTCCCCCCGGAGTCCAAAATCTTTGGTTTCCCGGAAGCTGCCCGCCGAGCCATTGTAGTAACGTCGGCGGATCGCTAGATGACATATTTACGGTTAGAACTAGGGCGGTATCTAATCGCCTTCGAACCTCTAACTTTCGTTCTTGATTGATGAAAACACCTTTGGCAAATGCTTTCGCTGATGTTCGTCTTGCGACGATCCAAGAATTTCACCTCTAACGTCGCAATACGATTGCCCCCAGTTATCCCTATTAATCATTACCTCGGAGTTCTGAAAACCAACAAAATAGAACCGAGATCATATTCTATTATTCCATGCACGAAATATTCAAGCAGCATTTTGAGCCCGCTTTGAGCACTCTAATTTGTTCAAAGTAAAATTGTCGGCCCACCTCGACACTCAATAAAGAGCACCGCGATAGGATTTTGATATTGAACCGGCGTGTTACCGCCGGCTCACCGACGATATGCTCCGCAAACGTGTCAGTATCACCGCGGATGCGGTGCACCAACAGCGCGGCGCACAAATGCAACTACGAGCTTTTTAACCGCAACAATTTTAGTATACGCTATTGGAGCTGGAATTACCGCGGCTGCTGGCACCAGACTTGCCCTCCAATTGTTCCTCGTTAAAATATTTAAAGTGTACTCATTCCGATTACGAGGCCTCGTAAGAGTCCCGTATCGTTATTTTTCGTCACTACCTCCCCGTGCCGGGAGTGGGTAATTTGCGCGCCTGCTGCCTTCCTTGGATGTGGTAGCCGTTTCTCAGGCTCCCTCTCCGGAATCGAACCCTGATTCCCCGTTACCCGTGACAACCATGGTAGTCGCAGAAACTACCATCGAAAGTTGATAAGGCAGACATTTGAAAGATGCGTCGCCGGTACTGGACCGTGCGATCGGCAAAAGTTATCCAGATTCATCAAAATTAACGACTTCGGACGCGAGGCCCTCCGTCGATTGGTTTTGATCTAATAAAAGCACTCATCCCATCACTGGTCAGAGTTCTGATTGCATGTATTAGCTCTAGAATTACCACAGTTATCCAAGTAACTGAGTAAGATCTAAGGAACCAAAACTGATATATTGAGCCATTCGCGGTATCGCCTTAATACGGCTTGCACTGAGACATGCATGGCTTAATCTTTGAGACAAGCATATAACTACTGGCAGGATCAACCAGGGAGCTAATTCTTCTTCATCATCATCATAATTATTAGACGAGAACAAACATTTATTCCCTCGAACCGGCGGTAAAGCCTGCGCGCGTGGGATGTCTTTTTGTCTGTGATATGAGTAGTGAGAGGAGAGATTAGACTTTTTCTTCTTCTTCTTCTTCTTCTTCTTGAATTTTATTGAAGTTTCCTTCGAGTCGCAAACGTTTCCACGCTATTAAATTAATAATAACAACGGTCCGAATTGCGTTTCGCGCGCGCACAGCAGCGAAAGACGATCACGCCCGGAGTGTGGCGAGGCCGGAGCTCAATACTGCCGCTCATAATATCTCTATATACATAATGACAATTCTTTAAAACTTTTTACTTAATTATTTCTGTTAAAATGCACATCATGCGTCGTTGTTAACGTTTGAGAGTATTTTTAACGAAATCACACACATTAAAGGGATTCAGAACGCGTTTAGGCACAACGGAAAACACCGTTAATGATACACCACCACACAAAACGATGACAAAACGCGAAAATCGAGTTCGAGTTCTCACCTTCGAGTGTACCACTAACAGTTCAAGTTTCCCACACCACACGTAATGAATTATTTGAGTAAAACACAGCACTATAATACGCGTTATTATAAAATAACTGTATCATATTAAATTATATATCATCTAGTGTAAAACACACTGTAACAGAGGCTAAAGAGACGTCGTATAAGTAGCAGCAAGCCGCCGCAGCGTGCGCACGCGCATTGAGCCGCCGTAAGACTTGCTCTACCATTGCTCTACCATCTATATATTTATATATTTGGTCGCTCTTTATCCTCGCTCAGTTGATTCACACTGCTCTACTGGCATTATACGTCGTTCATTATTTTAAAACACGCCAAGGGCTTCTTACGGCTCCTTACAGCCTGTTTAATTTAAAAAAAGAAAAAAAAAAAAAATTTGAAAAATTAAAAAAAATTGGGAAACATATTTTCAATTGGTATAACGATTATATGATGTGACACACTTGTAAATATTAAATCTTAATTAAATTAAATAAAAAAAAAAAAAAAAATTAAAAAAAATTGGTGGTAAATAAACAATAATTAGGCACTAAATTAAATAAATGACATGAAATTGAATTAAATAATAATAATATATATTTTTTGTAAACATTATGTTTACGCGTGGAAGGAAATATTATGAGTGAGGATATAAGTAATAATTTTAAATAATAATTATAAAAAAAATTAAAAAAAAGAATAAAAAAAAAATAATTAGAAAAATTTAAAAAAATTGGAAAACATATTCTCAATTGGTATAACGATTATATGATGTGACACACTTATAAATATTAAATCTTAATTAAATTAATTTAAAAAAAAAAAAAAAAAAATTTGTGGCAAAAAAAAA
>OX402569.1:255000-267500 GCA_948098915.1 Lampropteryx suffumata
CGACGTAGCCTTGCGTCGGGCCGGACGCGCGTTAACGCGTACGCGATCCGTTATAATACCGTCCGACAGCCGGTCGGCGCACGTCACGGTCACCCACACACCCCGAGAGGTGTGCAAGTGACTCCCGAACGGCGCTTAGACCGACATCGAACGGGTCGCGATGTATTACTAAGGGAGAAGTGCACGCCGTCAGAGTACGTCGAACGACACACCCCGTACCGCACGATCGAAACCGTGAGTATCGAGAGTGCGCCACCACGCCGCTGAATAACGATGAATCTCCCCGTTCGTTCATTCGAGTTTCGCAGGTTTACCCCTGAGCGGTTTCACGTACTGTTGAACTCTCTCTTCAAAGTTCTTTTCAACTTTCCCTCACGGTACTTGTTCGCTATCGGTCTCGCGGTAATATTTAGCCTTAGATGGAGTTTACCACCCACTTAGGGCTGCACTCTCAAGCAACCCGACTCTGAGGAGAGTCCCTCTCGCCGCCGTCCTCCGTCGCTACGGGCCTGGCACCCTCTGTGGGAAATGGGCCCCGTTCAAGACGAACTTGGACAGGAGTGGACGACGACAAGAAAGCGGAACCTCCCGAACACCACATCTCCCGCCGCCGTTACAACGGCGGGATTCAGTGCTGGGCTTATTCCTGTTCGCTCGCCGCTACTAAGGAAATCCTAGTTAGTTTCTTTTCCTCCGCTTACTAATATGCTTAAATTCGGCGGGTAATCCTCCCTGATCTGAGGCCAACGTATAAAATGAGAGGCAGACACGATATCCGTTACGACGCTACGACATAGGTGCGCGCACTCTGCTAGGAGAGCGCGTCT
This sequence comes from Lampropteryx suffumata, assembly GCA_948098915.1. Classification (NCBI taxonomy): domain Eukaryota; kingdom Metazoa; phylum Arthropoda; class Insecta; order Lepidoptera; family Geometridae; genus Lampropteryx; species Lampropteryx suffumata. The sequence continues at coordinate 255,828 of OX402569.1, forward strand.
ACGCCGTCGCGCCCTTCGGACGTCGAGTCCGCCTACCGCGCTACACTACAATGTTTTTTCTTATATTTTATATAGTATATAGTGTGTGTGTACGACAACGCAACATTTTTACACATCGTGTGTCGCAACAACAATATACATATATATAATATATACATTTTTATGCAACGTCAGATTATAATTTTTAAACGGACCCGTTTTATATTTATAAATACACATATATTTTACATATATATACATTATACAACATAATCGAGAAACGTCAGATGCGCACGTATTTTACAATGCACACGCAATGTGGTTTTGTTTTTATGCAGCCGGCCCTCAGACAGGAGTGGTCCTGGATGTGTATCCACGGACCGCAATGTGCGTTCGAAATGTCGATGTTCAAATGTGTCCTGCAGTTCACACTATGACGCGCAGTTAACTGCGTTCTTCATCGACCCGCGAGCCAAGTGATCCACCGTCCAGGGTAATAGTTTTTGTTTTTATGTTATTTGTTTATAAATAAAAAAAAATATTTATACATTTCACTTAGAACGAGAGCGCCGCCGTCGCTGTAAAACGGCGGACCCTCACTCTAAACCGTGAATTTTTTATTTGTTTAACGAGCACGCTTCCTCACACGCAGATTCGGGGTGCGGATTTCTCACCCGTCTTAACCTTAACGCAGTGAAAGCGTGACGCGGTGGTGCGCGCGCGCGCGAGCCATCATTCCATACCATTGTCATTTATCGCTCGATGAATGTGCACACAATGAATTCGACTGATGACCGACGACGACGACGACGACGACGACGACGACGACGACGACGACACACACCTAGTGGGACAAAAAAAGAACATATCTTTTTTATTTGGATGGCTTCTTATTGTTAAACAACAACAATAATCTATCTTAACAATAGATCATTATCATCACAAAACACGTTAATGATCCTTCCGCAGGTTCCCCTACGGAAACCTTGTTACGACTTTTACTTCCTCTAAATGATCAAGTTTGGTCAACTTCCCAACGACGCCAACAGCCGTGAAGCCACCGCGTGTCGGTCCGAAGACCTCACTAAATCATTCAATCGGTAGTAGCGACGGGCGGTGTGTACAAAGGGCAGGGACGTAATCAACGCGAGCTTATGACTCGCGCTTACTAGGAATTCCTCGTTTATGGGGGATAATTGCAAACCCCAATCCCCAGCACGAAGGAGTTTCAACGGGTTGCCCGGGCCTTTAGGCCAGGGAGAACATGTTGATTCCTTCAGTGTAGCGCGCGTGCGGCCCAGGACATCTAAGGGCATCACAGACCTGTTATTGCTCAATCTCGTGCGGCTCGAAACCGCCGGTCCCTCTAAGAAGAATTTTAATACGTCGCCAGTGAGTTGCTTGACCGAAGCCATGCACACCGAAATGACGACGCCTATTTAGCAGGCTAGAGTCTCGTTCGTTACCGGAATTAACCAGACAAATCGCTCCACCAACTAAGAACGGCCATGCACCACCACCCACCGAATCAAGAAAGAGCTGTTAATCTGTCAATCCTTCCGGTGTCCGGGCCTGGTGAGATTTCCCGTGTTGAGTCAAATTAAGCCGCAGGCTCCACTCCTGGTGGTGCCCTTCCGTCAATTCCTTTAAGTTTCAGCTTTGCAACCATACTCCCCCCGGAGTCCAAAATCTTTGGTTTCCCGGAAGCTGCCCGCCGAGCCATTGTAGTAACGTCGGCGGATCGCTAGATGACATATTTACGGTTAGAACTAGGGCGGTATCTAATCGCCTTCGAACCTCTAACTTTCGTTCTTGATTGATGAAAACACCTTTGGCAAATGCTTTCGCTGATGTTCGTCTTGCGACGATCCAAGAATTTCACCTCTAACGTCGCAATACGAATGCCCCCAGTTATCCCTATTAATCATTACCTCGGAGTTCTGAAAACCAACAAAATAGAACCGAGATCATATTCTATTATTCCATGCACGAAATATTCAAGCAGCATTTTGAGCCCGCTTTGAGCACTCTAATTTGTTCAAAGTAAAATTGTCGGCCCACCTCGACACTCAATAAAGAGCACCGCGATAGGATTTTGATATTGAACCGGCGTGTTACCGCCGGCTCACCGACGATATGCTCCGCAAACGTGTCAGTATCACCGCGGATGCGGTGCACCAACAGCGCGGCGCACAAATGCAACTACGAGCTTTTTAACCGCAACAATTTTAGTATACGCTATTGGAGCTGGAATTACCGCGGCTGCTGGCACCAGACTTGCCCTCCAATTGTTCCTCGTTAAAATATTTAAAGTGTACTCATTCCGATTACGAGGCCTCGTAAGAGTCCCGTATCGTTATTTTTCGTCACTACCTCCCCGTGCCGGGAGTGGGTAATTTGCGCGCCTGCTGCCTTCCTTGGATGTGGTAGCCGTTTCTCAGGCTCCCTCTCCGGAATCGAACCCTGATTCCCCGTTACCCGTGACAACCATGGTAGTCGCAGAAACTACCATCGAAAGTTGATAAGGCAGACATTTGAAAGATGCGTCGCCGGTACTGGACCGTGCGATCGGCAAAAGTTATCCAGATTCATCAAAATTAACGACTTCGGACGCGAGGCCCTCCGTCGATTGGTTTTGATCTAATAAAAGCACTCATCCCATCACTGGTCAGAGTTCTGATTGCATGTATTAGCTCTAGAATTACCACAGTTATCCAAGTAACTGAGTAAGATCTAAGGAACCAAAACTGATATATTGAGCCATTCGCGGTATCGCCTTAATACGGCTTGCACTGAGACATGCATGGCTTAATCTTTGAGACAAGCATATAACTACTGGCAGGATCAACCAGGGAGCTAATTCTTCTTCATCATCATCATAATTATTAGACGAGAACAAACATTTATTCCCTCGAACCGGCGGTAAAGCCTGCGCGCGTGGGATGTCTTTTTGTCTGTGATATGAGTAGTGAGAGGAGAGATTAGACTTTTTCTTCTTCTTCTTCTTCTTCTTCTTGAATTTTATTGAAGTTTCCTTCGAGTCGCAAACGTTTCCACGCTATTAAATTAATAATAACAACGGTCCGAATTGCGTTTCGCGCGCGCACAGCAGCGAAAGACGATCACGCCCGGAGTGTGGCGAGGCCGGAGCTCAATACTGCCGCTCATAATATCTCTATATACATAATGACAATTCTTTAAAACTTTTTACTTAATTATTTCTGTTAAAATGCACATCATGCGTCGTTGTTAACGTTTGAGAGTATTTTTAACGAAATCACACACATTAAAGGGATTCAGAACGCGTTTAGGCACAACGGAAAACACCGTTAATGATACACCACCACACAAAACGATGACAAAACGCGAAAATCGAGTTCGAGTTCTCACCTTCGAGTGTACCACTAACAGTTCAAGTTTCCCACACCACACGTAATGAATTATTTGAGTAAAACACAGCACTATAATACGCGTTATTATAAAATAACTGTATCATATTAAATTATATATCATCTAGTGTAAAACACACTGTAACAGAGGCTAAAGAGACGTCGTATAAGTAGCAGCAAGCCGCCGCAGCGTGCGCACGCGCATTGAGCCGCCGTAAGACTTGCTCTACCATTGCTCTACCATCTATATATTTATATATTTGGTCGCTCTTTATCCTCGCTCAGTTGATTCACACTGCTCTACTGGCATTATACGTCGTTCATTATTTTAAAACACGCCAAGGGCTTCTTACGGCTCCTTACAGCCTGTTTAATTTAAAAAAAGAAAAAAAAAAAAAATTTGAAAAATTAAAAAAAATTGGGAAACATATTTTCAATTGGTATAACGATTATATGATGTGACACACTTGTAAATATTAAATCTTAATTAAATTAAATAAAAAAAAAAAAAAAAATTAAAAAAAATTGGTGGTAAATAAACAATAATTAGGCACTAAATTAAATAAATGACATGAAATTGAATTAAATAATAATAATATATATTTTTTGTAAACATTATGTTTACGCGTGGAAGGAAATATTATGAGTGAGGATATAAGTAATAATTTTAAATAATAATTATAAAAAAAATTAAAAAAAAGAATAAAAAAAAAATAATTAGAAAAATTTAAAAAAATTGGAAAACATATTCTCAATTGGTATAACGATTATATGATGTGACACACTTATAAATATTAAATCTTAATTAAATTAATTTAAAAAAAAAAAAAAAAAAATTTGTGGCAAAAAAAAAAACAAAAAAAAACATGTTATGAGGTTACAAATAATTATAATACATTTTAAAATGTGTAAATGAAGTCCAATTGGTATAATGATTATAATGTGACACACTGACAGTTATTAAATCACCTTTACAAATTAATTAATTAATTAATTAATTAATTAATTAATATTGATGGGTAAAATGCATACAATATTATATAATACAAAAAATATAATAGCAAAATTAAAATAAAGATGTAATTACATTATTTACACAATACAATGGCATAGTGTTCATAATTTCACTATTCCCGCTTATATAACAACATAAGACGCTAGAGATTATTAATTAACAGATTTTTGAAAGTACCTATATATGCCGCATAGATCACTTGGGACACGACCAAGGTGTTAAATAACTACTACTAGCAAAATTATATAGCTTTTGCACAAATAACAAAATACACAGTAGCATTGAAAATGATTTGAATTTATTAATAATATACGAATATACCTTGGGGCTCTCCAAACTGTAATTTTAAGCAACATAATTATTATACCTGAATAAATCGATAATGTGCTACTACCTAAACAAAACTTCAGCCTTACGTCAAAGTTTTACATGAGCAAATATTTTAGTAGCATTTACAATATCCCCCTTCTATATAATAATTACGTTTTAAATTAAAAACTAAAAAGAAACCGACTTCATTGAATGAAATTTGAACCTATAATACATTTTTAATGGAAAGTAGATGTATTTTGTACATAATATAATATGGGTAGGCCAAATAAACGCACCGCTCCAATGAGACAGCGAGGTATGAAAACACATGAAAACATCATCGATGTATGCAATTTTTAGATTTTCGTTGATTTTTCAGCTCTACCGATGCTCTATCTTTGATAAAATTTATATTATACCCTTTCAAGCAAAAAAATAATTTTCAGCTCTACCGATGCTCTACTTTGATAAAATTTATATTACACCCTTTCAAACAAAAAAATAATTTTCAGCTCTACCGATGCTCTACTTTGATAAAATTTATATTACACCCTTTCAAACAAAAAAATAATTTTCAGCTCTACCGATGCTCTACTTTGATAAAATTTATATTACACCCTTTCAAACAAAAAAATAATTTTCAGCTCTACCGATGCTCTACTTTGATAAAATTTATATTAAACCCTTTCAAACAAAAAAATAAATTTCCAAATCGATTCAGCTGTTTTTTTAGAGTAATCGGTGAACATAAATATTAAAAAAAAAAAAAAAAAAAAAAAAAAAAAAAACTAGATTCCGACGAATCGAGAACCTCCTCCTTTTTGATAAAGTCGGTAAATAAAACAAGAGTATTGAAAATGATTTGAACAATATATTTCAAAAAAAAAAAAAAAAACTCTACAATATTGTAATACAAAATTGGACTTGGTTTACTTGGTGTTGTAAATCACCTATAGTACCTATAGAAAAATATATAAATAATATCGTCCTCGGACGGATCACCTGGCGGCTGGCGGCGGGGCTGAATCGACGACACGACCAAATTCTAACAATAAGAAACTTTGAAAATTATATTATTTGGTTTTATTCAAGATACTGAATTGAAAGTTATAAAAAAAAAACACATAAAAATTAAATTAATTAAAGTTTAAAATAAGGCCATTAACACAATTTTACTTGTACCCACCTGGCCTTATAAGAGATCTTAAAGGTGGGAACAAGTAAAAATCGCAAAATCAAGCTAATTTTACTTGTACCCACCTTACTACCTTATAAGAGAGATCTTTAAGGTGGGGGGAAACATGTAAAAATCGAAAAATTAAGCTAATTTTACTTGTTCCCACCTATAAGAGATTAAAAAAATAAAAATAGAGATAATTCGTCCTCGGACGAATCACCTGGCGTAGGGCTGAGTCTCAACAGATCGCAGCACGACGCTGCTCTACCGAGCACAACACCCCGCCAGGAACGTAAGTCGTCTACAGACTATTCCGAGCCCCGACATCGAACTGAGTTAAATCCGGACCTTCGGAGCCGTGGTGCACGTGTTAAACCGTACGCACCGATCTCCGCGATCCAAATGGGCTTCGACGTCGCACCTTACGATGTAAAGCGCAACTAGTAAAGTCACATTGTTTAGAGCCTCCCGACTCTCGGGGCTCCACAGTGAGCATATCCTTGCCGGATTCGGCTAGGCTGGCTTCGGCCTTAGAGGCGTTCAGGCATAATCCCGCGGATGGTAGCTTCGCACCACCGGCCGCTCGGCCGAGTGCATGAACCAAATGTCCGAAACTGCGGTTCCTCTCGTACTGAGCAGTATTACTATCGCAACGACAAGCCATCAGTAGGGTAAAACTAACCTGTCTCACGACGGTCTAAACCCAGCTCACGTTCCCTTTTGATGGGTGAACAATCCAACGCTTGGCGAATTTTGCTTCGCAATGATAGGAAGAGCCGACATCGAAGGATCAAAAAGCAACGTCGCTATGAACGCTTGGCTGCCACAAGCCAGTTATCCCTGTGGTAACTTTTCTGGCACCTCTTGCTAAAAACTCTTTAGTACTAAAGGATCGATAGGCCGTGCTTTCGCAGTCCCTATGCGTACTGAACATCTGGATCAAGCCAGCTTTTGCCCTTTTGCTCCACGCGAGGTTTCCGTCCTCGCTGAGCTGGCCTTAGGACACCTGCGTTATTCTTTGACAGATGTACCGCCCCAGTCAAACTCCCCGCCTGGCAGTGTCCTCGAACCGGATCACGCGGGAGTTGTACGGCGACGCGGTGTTGCCGCCGCGCCGCCACTCTGCACGCTTGGAACGAAACACCGTGCGCGAGCCGATATAATCGACCGCGCACCGCTTCCGCCCAACCGAGTAAGTAATGAAACAATGAAAGTAGTGGTTTTTCAGCGACGACCGCGAACGATCTCCCACTTATGCTACACCTCTCATGTCTCCTTACAATGCCAGACTAGAGTCAAGCTCAACAGGGTCTTCTTTCCCCGCTGATTCTCCCAAGCCCGTTCCCTTGGCTGTGGTTTCGCTAGATAGTAGATAGGGACACCCTCCAACCACCCATGGTCCAACCAACCTTGCGGTTATACGGACCGAAACTGCGAACGGTATGCCGCACAAGTGCGACACGCCGCTCTACAAATTTGCCTAAGCACATTGTCCCGCCACTCTCCCCCTTCTGGGGCTGGTCATATACAAGAACGGACCTCGCCACCGGGCTGCCCGAGATCCGTTCCTTTCCCCCCGTCCCAAAGCTACGTGATGAATAAATAGATACATAAACATACGTTCCAATATACATAAAATTACACAAAGTATGATTCTATTTATATATAGACCTAATAGACGTTACATATATACGTTCCTATAATACCTCCTCCAGTCTCCTCCTACGGTGCCATCCGCGAGCGAATCTAGTGAAGGCGCGGAAGTTCTCGGCGCTGTTTACCAGCTCCGCAAAGTACACTGGGCCGTGGATCGCACCCGGATGCGTGATAGCGTCCAGCATCTCCGCCCTGATGTCATCGTAGAGTTTGCAGTCCCACAACACGTGATCTCGGGATTCGCTCTCCTCTCCGCATCTACAGCGGTCTGAGTCTGAGAGCTTCATAAAGTGTAGTCGTTTCCGGAAGCAGCCGTGGCCTGAAAGTAGCTGCGAAGTAACGTGGTCCGGTTCAACCCATTGCGCCAGTAGGCGCTCGCCCACGTCGGGGAAGAACCGGAACAGGTCCCTACCCTTGTCCGCGTCTGTCCAGCGCTCCTGCCACCTCGCGACTGTCTCCTCGTCGGCCGCTCTCCGCAATCGGGAGTGCGCATCCTTTGGCTGGTTCTCGGTTACGGTCAGCCTCTTGCCTGCCCTAAAAAGTTCCAAGTCCGCCGGCAGCACTCCGGCCAACACCGGTAAGGCGGTCGTGCTCACGGACCTGTAGGCCTTCGTTAAAAGAATTAAGGAGGGTCTCTGCGTCCTCTGGAGCACGCTCCTCACAGCGTGTACTGAAGCGCGCCGGTGCCATATTTTGGCTGCGTACGTGAGGGTAGGGATATAAGTGCCCTTGTAGAGTACCCGCAGGGCCCGGTACCGGACCCCCCACCTATTGGCTGAAACTCGCGACATCTTGCCGAAGCAACGGCTGGCCCTCTCACCTATGGACACCGCATGGGGCACAAATGATAGTGATGCGTCAATGATGACGCCTAGCACCTTGGCTTCAGTGACTGTGGGGATCGATGGACCTGCCGCACTGGTCTTCAGCAGGGGTGGCCTCTTGAATTTGCCTTTCAAGGTCATGGTTTGGGACTTAGAGGGAGCGAAGTTTAGCCTATTACGGGCCCCCCACTCCTCTATAAGTCCCAAAATAGCCGCTCCTTTATTCTCCAGCTCACTCCGAGCATCCCCCGCTACCAGCACCGTCACATCGTCCGCGTATGCCAGGATTGATACCCCATCCGGCGCAGGGAGGCGCAAGATGTCGTCGAGCAGAGTGTTCCATAACGTGGGGCCAAGCACCGAGCCCTGAGGGCAACCCATTGTAGCCGTCTTCCATATCGCCCGGTCGCCGGCGATCATGGCCACTCTGCGTTCGCGGAAGTAGTCTGCCAACATTCTGTAAATGTTCGGCGGGCAGCCTCCGCGCTTCGCCTTAACCATGATCATGGGCCACCAGGCGTTATCGAAGGCGCCAGAGATGTCAAGAAATATGGCCTGGAGGTACTTATTGGGGCAGGCTTCGACAGTCCCCAGTAGCGCAGACAGAGCCGTTGTGGTGGATCGGCCGAGCATGAACCCGTGCTGGTTGATGGAAATTCCTCGCGTGAGCTCCGGTGTACACCAGAGCATGGCTCGCTCGAGGAGCTTACCAAGCACGGGCAGCAGCGTTATGGGCCGGTAGGCCTTTGGGTCCGTTAGCGGCCTGTCGTTGCCTTTCGGGATGACGAGGAGGCGGCCGTCCTTCCACACCGAAGGGAATGTGCCCTCCGCGATGCACTTGTTGATAACGTGTGTGAGCTCTGCCGATGCGGCCCTCCACACACGTTTCAGTATACGAGCGTCTATGCCGTCGAGGCCCGGCGAGGTATTAGGGAGCGACAGAACTATCGCGCCCAAGGCGTCTCTGGGTATCGCATTTGAGACCGCTCCTGAAGGGACCAGGGAGGCTGCGACTCTAACCTGGCGGTGGTAGTCGTTGTCAGTTGACGGATCGTCATCTGGGCAGAGTGCTTTCATTAGGGTGGTCATAGACCCCTTCACGTCCGCTGTCTCCACTCCCAGATAACTGACTCCGTTTACCACGTTGGCCGGCGGTCGAGCACGTCCGCATGCCTCCCTGTACGCGAGTCCCCAGGGGTCGTCGTTGCCAGATTCGGCTACTTTCCGAAAGTGTTCTAGTTCAGCATGTTCCATAGATGTCCGGTAGGTCGCTCTGGCTTCGTGGAAACGAGTTCTTGCCTCAACTTCGGGAGTTCCCCCTCTTTTCCGCACTGTTTGCCAGGTCCGACGAGCTTTATTTTGCTCTTGCCTGAGCCGGTCTAGCTTCGGCGTCCACCATTCGTAGCCACGGTCGGTAGTGTGCGCCTTTACTGTGCCTAAGCACTCTGTGGCTGCCGACTCGACTAGAATGGTGAACGCCCTCGCCAGATCGTCTGCGCGGTCGCCTAGCGGTAATCGTCCCGCTCTCTCATGGATATGAGAGACGAAACCTCTCCAGTCCCTGCCTCTTGTCTTGAACCGCACGGGGTTTACTGGAGGCGTGCGTGTGTACGGCGCACTGGTCGTAGGGTGGTCGATGGTGAAAGTTATAAGGCGGTGGTCGCTCGACGAGACGTCTAAGACCCTCCAGTCGCGGACGCGAACGCCGCGCGTGGTGAGGGTTACGTCCACGTTTGACTCACCGTTGGGCGTGCTAAATGTGAAGGGCTGGCCGGCGGCGTTATGCACGACCAGGTCGCGACAGAGGATGAACTCCTCCATCTGGGCGCGTCGATCGTTAACGGTATGGCCCCTCCCCACGTAATGACGCGGGAGAGAGTGCCATAATGGGGAGTGCGCATTGACGTCTCCTCCCACCAGGACCGACTTGCCCTTCAGGAGGTTCAATGTTCCCTCCAGCTGTCGGAGGTAGGGCTCGATTGGGTCGCCGAACTGGAAATAAGTGGACACTACATAAAGGTCCAGTGTCTCTAAGTGGCAGCACGTAAGGTGGTCAGACGTGAGGTGGTGCAGCATTGCGCACGGTGTGAAGCGGTTTCGCAGGTATATGCCCGCTTTGGAGCTTTCACCATACTGGAGAATAAGCCCGGCTCTGGAGTATTGTTCTTGGACAAGAACGATATCCAAGCCGAGCGATTCCGCAATGGCGGGAAGCTCCCTCGTGGCCGTCGCTGCACCACCCAGGTTTACCTGCCCCACTCGGAGTGCGGGGCTAGCCATATTGAACCTGGGATATTTTCTGCTCCTCCGCGTACAATCGGGCCGGGCAGTCCTTGGAGGCCGTTCGGTGGGCGTTATCGCGCTTAAATCTCTTGCAAGTCGCGCAGCACGGGGCGACTGCCTTACAAGTGTCTGCGCGATGGCCTGATTCCCCGCAGCGCCCACACGTGACCTCCTTGGCGCGGCAGAACTTCTCCGGATGGCCGTATTGTTGGCACTTGTTGCAGCAAGTGACTTTGATGAAGTCGCTTACGTCCACTTGTTGCCATCCAATGAAGACACTGCCGCGTGTCACCAAGGCTTCCCGAAGCCGCGCAGAGCATTCAAAGACGCAGGTTGTCTCTTTGTAAGGGCTGCCCCTCCTGGACCTTTTGAAGGCCCCCTTCATAGAAGCCTGCACGCGTGCAAGCGGCCAGTCGACGTCCTCCTTGAGGTTCAATTCCCAGACCTCGGCGATGACTTGATCGAAGTCCGGGTCACCATCCACATTCTGCAAAGCCACTAAAGGCTGGCTCCGCCTTGGCTCCACCACCCTCAGCGACGCCGGGGCTGCCTGCCTCAGGCGCTCCGCCGACGCTACGGAGGTGGTGTGTACCACAACGCCAGCGTTACCTACTTTCCTGACCTTTTCGATTTGTACAGAGATGACCCTGGGGTCAACGCACTTCTTTAGCTCCGCTTTGGTAGTCTCGGAGGTGCTGCCCTCGGTCTCGTCCTTCGGGTAGAAGGCCAAGACCGGACCTTGGCTTACCTTGATGGGTTTAGGCTCGGTGCCTTTGCCCATCTTGAGCGCCGCTGCGAAGCTAATTGGGTGCGTGCCCTGTGGAACATCATGCTGCTGTTGTTGCAGCCCGATGGATGCCTGCACCATGGCGGACGAGAGCCTGAGCTCAGCAACTTCAGCGCGGTGCTCCGCGTCAGCCAGCTGCAGCTCAAGGCTCGCCACGATTGCCAGGACATCCTGGCCATGGGCGTAGATTCCGCCGACGTCCGACTTGTTTAGCTTGGACCCTGTTCCCGAAGCTATTCCGACTATGCCTT
>OX402569.1:270000-287500 GCA_948098915.1 Lampropteryx suffumata
TCGGACGGAACCAGCTACTAGATGGTTCGATTAGTCTTTCGCCCCTATACCCAGTTCCGACGATCGATTTGCACGTCAGAATCGCTACGGTCCTCCATCAGGGTTTCCCCTGACTTCGACCTGACCAGGCATAGTTCACCATCTTTCGGGTCCCAGCATCTGTGCTCAGAGCGCGCCTGCAATCTCAGATTGGAAACGAGACGCCTCGGGAGTGCGAGAGGCCGACCGAGATCGGCGCACCATCCTCCCTGAGCGGACGGCGAGCGTCCACCTTCACTTTCGTTGCGCCTTTCAGTTTAGACATTTTACTCAATGACTCGCACACATGCTAGACTCCTTGGTCCGTGTTTCAAGACGGGTCCTGCGAGTGCCCGAAACTGAATCATCGCAGACACGGGACGCGTACAGTCCGAGACAGCACGGCTGCGACGACAGGCTCGCCGCACCCCCGCCCGCACTCGGGCAGGACGGGAGTGAGCGACGTAGCCTTGCGTCGGGCCGGACGCGCGTTAACGCGTACGCGATCCGTTATAATACCGTCCGACAGCCGGTCGGCGCACGTCACGGTCACCCACACACCCCGAGAGGTGTGCAAGTGACTCCCGAACGGCGCTTAGACCGACATCGAACGGGTCGCGATGTATTACTAAGGGAGAAGTGCACGCCGTCAGAGTACGTCGAACGACACACCCCGTACCGCACGATCGAAACCGTGAGTATCGAGAGTGCGCCACCACGCCGCTGAATAACGATGAATCTCCCCGTTCGTTCATTCGAGTTTCGCAGGTTTACCCCTGAGCGGTTTCACGTACTGTTGAACTCTCTCTTCAAAGTTCTTTTCAACTTTCCCTCACGGTACTTGTTCGCTATCGGTCTCGCGGTAATATTTAGCCTTAGATGGAGTTTACCACCCACTTAGGGCTGCACTCTCAAGCAACCCGACTCTGAGGAGAGTCCCTCTCGCCGCCGTCCTCCGTCGCTACGGGCCTGGCACCCTCTGTGGGAAATGGGCCCCGTTCAAGACGAACTTGGACAGGAGTGGACGACGACAAGAAAGCGGAACCTCCCGAACACCACATCTCCCGCCGCCGTTACAACGGCGGGATTCAGTGCTGGGCTTATTCCTGTTCGCTCGCCGCTACTAAGGAAATCCTAGTTAGTTTCTTTTCCTCCGCTTACTAATATGCTTAAATTCGGCGGGTAATCCTCCCTGATCTGAGGCCAACGTATAAAATGAGAGGCAGACACGATATCCGTTACGACGCTACGACATAGGTGCGCGCACTCTGCTAGGAGAGCGCGTCTACGCCGTCGCGCCCTTCGGACGTCGAGTCCGCCTACCGCGCTACACTACAATGTTTTTTCTTATATTTTATATAGTATATAGTGTGTGTGTACGACAACGCAACATTTTTACACATCGTGTGTCGCAACAACAATATACATATATATAATATATACATTTTTATGCAACGTCAGATTATAATTTTTAAACGGACCCGTTTTATATTTATAAATACACATATATTTTACATATATATACATTATACAACATAATCGAGAAACGTCAGATGCGCACGTATTTTACAATGCACACGCAATGTGGTTTTGTTTTTATGCAGCCGGCCCTCAGACAGGAGTGGTCCTGGATGTGTATCCACGGACCGCAATGTGCGTTCGAAATGTCGATGTTCAAATGTGTCCTGCAGTTCACACTATGACGCGCAGTTAACTGCGTTCTTCATCGACCCGCGAGCCAAGTGATCCACCGTCCAGGGTAATAGTTTTTGTTTTTATGTTATTTGTTTATAAATAAAAAAAAATATTTATACATTTCACTTAGAACGAGAGCGCCGCCGTCGCTGTAAAACGGCGGACCCTCACTCTAAACCGTGAATTTTTTATTTGTTTAACGAGCACGCTTCCTCACACGCAGATTCGGGGTGCGGATTTCTCACCCGTCTTAACCTTAACGCAGTGAAAGCGTGACGCGGTGGTGCGCGCGCGCGCGAGCCATCATTCCATACCATTGTCATTTATCGCTCGATGAATGTGCACACAATGAATTCGACTGATGACCGACGACGACGACGACGACGACGACGACACACACCTAGTGGGACAAAAAAAGAACATATCTTTTTTATTTGGATGGCTTCTTATTGTTAAACAACAACAATAATCTATCTTAACAATAGATCATTATCATCACAAAACACGTTAATGATCCTTCCGCAGGTTCCCCTACGGAAACCTTGTTACGACTTTTACTTCCTCTAAATGATCAAGTTTGGTCAACTTCCCAACGACGCCAACAGCCGTGAAGCCACCGCGTGTCGGTCCGAAGACCTCACTAAATCATTCAATCGGTAGTAGCGACGGGCGGTGTGTACAAAGGGCAGGGACGTAATCAACGCGAGCTTATGACTCGCGCTTACTAGGAATTCCTCGTTTATGGGGGATAATTGCAAACCCCAATCCCCAGCACGAAGGAGTTTCAACGGGTTGCCCGGGCCTTTAGGCCAGGGAGAACATGTTGATTCCTTCAGTGTAGCGCGCGTGCGGCCCAGGACATCTAAGGGCATCACAGACCTGTTATTGCTCAATCTCGTGCGGCTCGAAACCGCCGGTCCCTCTAAGAAGAATTTTAATACGTCGCCAGTGAGTTGCTTGACCGAAGCCATGCACACCGAAATGACGACGCCTATTTAGCAGGCTAGAGTCTCGTTCGTTACCGGAATTAACCAGACAAATCGCTCCACCAACTAAGAACGGCCATGCACCACCACCCACCGAATCAAGAAAGAGCTGTTAATCTGTCAATCCTTCCGGTGTCCGGGCCTGGTGAGATTTCCCGTGTTGAGTCAAATTAAGCCGCAGGCTCCACTCCTGGTGGTGCCCTTCCGTCAATTCCTTTAAGTTTCAGCTTTGCAACCATACTCCCCCCGGAGTCCAAAATCTTTGGTTTCCCGGAAGCTGCCCGCCGAGCCATTGTAGTAACGTCGGCGGATCGCTAGATGACATATTTACGGTTAGAACTAGGGCGGTATCTAATCGCCTTCGAACCTCTAACTTTCGTTCTTGATTGATGAAAACACCTTTGGCAAATGCTTTCGCTGATGTTCGTCTTGCGACGATCCAAGAATTTCACCTCTAACGTCGCAATACGAATGCCCCCAGTTATCCCTATTAATCATTACCTCGGAGTTCTGAAAACCAACAAAATAGAACCGAGATCATATTCTATTATTCCATGCACGAAATATTCAAGCAGCATTTTGAGCCCGCTTTGAGCACTCTAATTTGTTCAAAGTAAAATTGTCGGCCCACCTCGACACTCAATAAAGAGCACCGCGATAGGATTTTGATATTGAACCGGCGTGTTACCGCCGGCTCACCGACGATATGCTCCGCAAACGTGTCAGTATCACCGCGGATGCGGTGCACCAACAGCGCGGCGCACAAATGCAACTACGAGCTTTTTAACCGCAACAATTTTAGTATACGCTATTGGAGCTGGAATTACCGCGGCTGCTGGCACCAGACTTGCCCTCCAATTGTTCCTCGTTAAAATATTTAAAGTGTACTCATTCCGATTACGAGGCCTCGTAAGAGTCCCGTATCGTTATTTTTCGTCACTACCTCCCCGTGCCGGGAGTGGGTAATTTGCGCGCCTGCTGCCTTCCTTGGATGTGGTAGCCGTTTCTCAGGCTCCCTCTCCGGAATCGAACCCTGATTCCCCGTTACCCGTGACAACCATGGTAGTCGCAGAAACTACCATCGAAAGTTGATAAGGCAGACATTTGAAAGATGCGTCGCCGGTACTGGACCGTGCGATCGGCAAAAGTTATCCAGATTCATCAAAATTAACGACTTCGGACGCGAGGCCCTCCGTCGATTGGTTTTGATCTAATAAAAGCACTCATCCCATCACTGGTCAGAGTTCTGATTGCATGTATTAGCTCTAGAATTACCACAGTTATCCAAGTAACTGAGTAAGATCTAAGGAACCAAAACTGATATATTGAGCCATTCGCGGTATCGCCTTAATACGGCTTGCACTGAGACATGCATGGCTTAATCTTTGAGACAAGCATATAACTACTGGCAGGATCAACCAGGGAGCTAATTCTTCTTCATCATCATCATAATTATTAGACGAGAACAAACATTTATTCCCTCGAACCGGCGGTAAAGCCTGCGCGCGTGGGATGTCTTTTTGTCTGTGATATGAGTAGTGAGAGGAGAGATTAGACTTTTTCTTCTTCTTCTTCTTCTTCTTCTTGAATTTTATTGAAGTTTCCTTCGAGTCGCAAACGTTTCCACGCTATTAAATTAATAATAACAACGGTCCGAATTGCGTTTCGCGCGCGCACAGCAGCGAAAGACGATCACGCCCGGAGTGTGGCGAGGCCGGAGCTCAATACTGCCGCTCATAATATCTCTATATACATAATGACAATTCTTTAAAACTTTTTACTTAATTATTTCTGTTAAAATGCACATCATGCGTCGTTGTTAACGTTTGAGAGTATTTTTAACGAAATCACACACATTAAAGGGATTCAGAACGCGTTTAGGCACAACGGAAAACACCGTTAATGATACACCACCACACAAAACGATGACAAAACGCGAAAATCGAGTTCGAGTTCTCACCTTCGAGTGTACCACTAACAGTTCAAGTTTCCCACACCACACGTAATGAATTATTTGAGTAAAACACAGCACTATAATACGCGTTATTATAAAATAACTGTATCATATTAAATTATATATCATCTAGTGTAAAACACACTGTAACAGAGGCTAAAGAGACGTCGTATAAGTAGCAGCAAGCCGCCGCAGCGTGCGCACGCGCATTGAGCCGCCGTAAGACTTGCTCTACCATTGCTCTACCATCTATATATTTATATATTTGGTCGCTCTTTATCCTCGCTCAGTTGATTCACACTGCTCTACTGGCATTATACGTCGTTCATTATTTTAAAACACGCCAAGGGCTTCTTACGGCTCCTTACAGCCTGTTTAATTTAAAAAAAGAAAAAAAAAAAAAATTTGAAAAATTAAAAAAAATTGGGAAACATATTTTCAATTGGTATAACGATTATATGATGTGACACACTTGTAAATATTAAATCTTAATTAAATTAAATAAAAAAAAAAAAAAAAATTAAAAAAAATTGGTGGTAAATAAACAATAATTAGGCACTAAATTAAATAAATGACATGAAATTGAATTAAATAATAATAATATATATTTTTTGTAAACATTATGTTTACGCGTGGAAGGAAATATTATGAGTGAGGATATAAGTAATAATTTTAAATAATAATTATAAAAAAAATTAAAAAAAAGAATAAAAAAAAAATAATTAGAAAAATTTAAAAAAATTGGAAAACATATTCTCAATTGGTATAACGATTATATGATGTGACACACTTATAAATATTAAATCTTAATTAAATTAATTTAAAAAAAAAAAAAAAAAAATTTGTGGCAAAAAAAAAAACAAAAAAAAACATGTTATGAGGTTACAAATAATTATAATACATTTTAAAATGTGTAAATGAAGTCCAATTGGTATAATGATTATAATGTGACACACTGACAGTTATTAAATCACCTTTACAAATTAATTAATTAATTAATTAATTAATTAATTAATATTGATGGGTAAAATGCATACAATATTATATAATACAAAAAATATAATAGCAAAATTAAAATAAAGATGTAATTACATTATTTACACAATACAATGGCATAGTGTTCATAATTTCACTATTCCCGCTTATATAACAACATAAGACGCTAGAGATTATTAATTAACAGATTTTTGAAAGTACCTATATATGCCGCATAGATCACTTGGGACACGACCAAGGTGTTAAATAACTACTACTAGCAAAATTATATAGCTTTTGCACAAATAACAAAATACACAGTAGCATTGAAAATGATTTGAATTTATTAATAATATACGAATATACCTTGGGGCTCTCCAAACTGTAATTTTAAGCAACATAATTATTATACCTGAATAAATCGATAATGTGCTACTACCTAAACAAAACTTCAGCCTTACGTCAAAGTTTTACATGAGCAAATATTTTAGTAGCATTTACAATATCCCCCTTCTATATAATAATTACGTTTTAAATTAAAAACTAAAAAGAAACCGACTTCATTGAATGAAATTTGAACCTATAATACATTTTTAATGGAAAGTAGATGTATTTTGTACATAATATAATATGGGTAGGCCAAATAAACGCACCGCTCCAATGAGACAGCGAGGTATGAAAACACATGAAAACATCATCGATGTATGCAATTTTTAGATTTTCGTTGATTTTTCAGCTCTACCGATGCTCTATCTTTGATAAAATTTATATTATACCCTTTCAAGCAAAAAAATAATTTTCAGCTCTACCGATGCTCTACTTTGATAAAATTTATATTACACCCTTTCAAACAAAAAAATAATTTTCAGCTCTACCGATGCTCTACTTTGATAAAATTTATATTACACCCTTTCAAACAAAAAAATAATTTTCAGCTCTACCGATGCTCTACTTTGATAAAATTTATATTACACCCTTTCAAACAAAAAAATAATTTTCAGCTCTACCGATGCTCTACTTTGATAAAATTTATATTAAACCCTTTCAAACAAAAAAATAAATTTCCAAATCGATTCAGCTGTTTTTTTAGAGTAATCGGTGAACATAAATATTAAAAAAAAAAAAAAAAAAAAAAAAAAAAAAAAACTAGATTCCGACGAATCGAGAACCTCCTCCTTTTTGATAAAGTCGGTAAATAAAACAAGAGTATTGAAAATGATTTGAACAATATATTTCAAAAAAAAAAAAAAAAACTCTACAATATTGTAATACAAAATTGGACTTGGTTTACTTGGTGTGTAAATCACCTATAGTACCTATAGAAAAATATATAAATAATATCGTCCTCGGACGGATCACCTGGCGGCTGGCGGCGGGGCTGAATCGACGACACGACCAAATTCTAACAATAAGAAACTTTGAAAATTATATTATTTGGTTTTATTCAAGATACTGAATTGAAAGTTATAAAAAAAAAACACATAAAAATTAAATTAATTAAAGTTTAAAATAAGGCCATTAACACAATTTTACTTGTACCCACCTGGCCTTATAAGAGATCTTAAAGGTGGGAACAAGTAAAAATCGCAAAATCAAGCTAATTTTACTTGTACCCACCTTACTACCTTATAAGAGAGATCTTTAAGGTGGGGGGAAACATGTAAAAATCGAAAAATTAAGCTAATTTTACTTGTTCCCACCTATAAGAGATTAAAAAAATAAAAATAGAGATAATTCGTCCTCGGACGAATCACCTGGCGTAGGGCTGAGTCTCAACAGATCGCAGCACGACGCTGCTCTACCGAGCACAACACCCCGCCAGGAACGTAAGTCGTCTACAGACTATTCCGAGCCCCGACATCGAACTGAGTTAAATCCGGACCTTCGGAGCCGTGGTGCACGTGTTAAACCGTACGCACCGATCTCCGCGATCCAAATGGGCTTCGACGTCGCACCTTACGATGTAAAGCGCAACTAGTAAAGTCACATTGTTTAGAGCCTCCCGACTCTCGGGGCTCCACAGTGAGCATATCCTTGCCGGATTCGGCTAGGCTGGCTTCGGCCTTAGAGGCGTTCAGGCATAATCCCGCGGATGGTAGCTTCGCACCACCGGCCGCTCGGCCGAGTGCATGAACCAAATGTCCGAAACTGCGGTTCCTCTCGTACTGAGCAGTATTACTATCGCAACGACAAGCCATCAGTAGGGTAAAACTAACCTGTCTCACGACGGTCTAAACCCAGCTCACGTTCCCTTTTGATGGGTGAACAATCCAACGCTTGGCGAATTTTGCTTCGCAATGATAGGAAGAGCCGACATCGAAGGATCAAAAAGCAACGTCGCTATGAACGCTTGGCTGCCACAAGCCAGTTATCCCTGTGGTAACTTTTCTGGCACCTCTTGCTAAAAACTCTTTAGTACTAAAGGATCGATAGGCCGTGCTTTCGCAGTCCCTATGCGTACTGAACATCTGGATCAAGCCAGCTTTTGCCCTTTTGCTCCACGCGAGGTTTCCGTCCTCGCTGAGCTGGCCTTAGGACACCTGCGTTATTCTTTGACAGATGTACCGCCCCAGTCAAACTCCCCGCCTGGCAGTGTCCTCGAACCGGATCACGCGGGAGTTGTACGGCGACGCGGTGTTGCCGCCGCGCCGCCACTCTGCACGCTTGGAACGAAACACCGTGCGCGAGCCGATATAATCGACCGCGCACCGCTTCCGCCCAACCGAGTAAGTAATGAAACAATGAAAGTAGTGGTTTTTCAGCGACGACCGCGAACGATCTCCCACTTATGCTACACCTCTCATGTCTCCTTACAATGCCAGACTAGAGTCAAGCTCAACAGGGTCTTCTTTCCCCGCTGATTCTCCCAAGCCCGTTCCCTTGGCTGTGGTTTCGCTAGATAGTAGATAGGGACACCCTCCAACCGCCCATGGTCCAACCAACCTTGCGGTTATACGGACCGAAACTGCGAACGGTGCACCGCACAAGTACGCTGCACCGCTCTACAAATTTGCCTAAACACATGTCCCGCCATTCTCCCCCTTCTGGGGCTGGCCATTCACAAAACGGACCTCGCCACCGGGCTGCCCGAGATCCGTTCCGTATCCCTCCCGTCCCAATAGCTACGTGAATAAAATAGATACATAAACATTACATTCCAATATACATAAACTACACAAAGTATGATTCTAATTATATTTACACCTAATAAACGTTACACATATACGTTCCTCTTATTCTTCCTCTAGTCTCCTCCGACGGTGCCAACCACGAGCGAACCTTCTGAACAAGGTGAAGTTTTCGACGCAGTTAACTAGTTCCGCGAAGTATATCGGACCGTGGATAGCGCCTGGATGCGTAATCGCGTCCAACATTTCCGCCCTGAGGTCGTCGTACAGGCTGCACTCCCACAGCACGTGATCCCGGGTTTCACTGTCCTCGCCGCATCGACAGCAGCCCGAGGCCGAGAGCTTCATACGCAGCAGTCTCTCCCGGAAGCAGCCGTGGCCCGACAATAACTGAGACGTTTCGTGGTCCGGTTCAACCCAGTGCGCCTTCATGCGCTCTCCCACGTCCGGGAAGAACCGGTGCAGGTCCCTGCCATTGTCCGACTCTGCCCATCGCACTTGCCACCTCTCAACCGTGTCCTCGTCGACAGCTCGTCGCAATCGGGTGAGCGCTTCTTTCGGCTGGTCTAGGGATGCGGCAAACCTCCTTCCTGCCCTCGCAAGCTCCAGATCAGCCGGCAGCACCCCGGCCAATACCGCTAAGGCAGCTGTACTCGTGGACCGGTAGGCCTTCGTCAAGAGGATCAGAGAAGGCCTCTGCGTCCTCAGGAGTACGCTCCTCACGGCATGGACCGAAGCGCGCTGGTGCCATATTCCCGCTGCGTATGTGAGCGTCGGCACGTATGTGCCCGTGTACAGTACCCGGAGGGCTTTGTACCGGACCCCCCATCTGCTTGCGGAAACCCGCGACATCTTCCCAAAACAACGACTCGCCCGCTCACCTATTGACGCGGCATGAGGTATGAACGAGAGGCTCTCGTCGATGACGACTCCCAGCACCTTGGCCTCTGAGACCGATCGGATCGACGGACCTGCCGCGCTGGTCTTTAGCAGTGGTGGCCGCTTGAATCGCCCTTTCAGGGTCATCGTTTGGGACTTAGAAGGAGCGAAGTTTAGCCTATTACGGGCCCCCCACTCCTCTATTAGTCCCAAAACGGCCGCTCCTTTCCTCTCCAACTCACTCCGAGCATCCCCCGCTACCAGCACCGTCACGTCGTCCGCGTAGGCCAGGAGCGTCACCCCATCCGGTGTAGGGAGGCGCAAGAGGTCATCCAGGAGAAGATTCCACAGGGTGGGGCCCAGTACCGAGCCCTGAGGGCAACCCATTGTCGCGGTCTTCCACACCGCGCGGTCGCCGGCGATCATGGCCACTCTGCGGTCACGGAAGTAGTCGGCCAGCATTCTATGAATGTTTGGCGGACAGCCCCCGCGCTTCGCCTTAACCAGGATCATCGGCCACCACGCGTTGTCGAAGGCCCCCGAGATGTCTAAGAATATCGCCTGCAGGTACTTGAACGGGCAGGTCTCGATGGTCCCCAGGAGCGCAGATAAAGCCGTTGTTGTCGACCGACCAAGCATGAACCCGTGCTGGTTTTCGGAGATTCCCCGCGTGAGCTCCGGTGTGCACCAGAGCATGGCTCGCTCTAGGATCTTACCGAGCACGGGTAGCAGCGTGATAGGTCTATAGGCCTTCGGGTCCGTCAACGGCTTATCGTTGCCCTTGGGGATTACGAGCAGGCGCCCATCCTTCCAAACCGTAGGAAATACGCCCTCCGCGATGCATTTGCCGATGACGTGCGTGAGCTCTGCCGATGCGGCCCTCCACACACGTTTCAGCATTCGAGCATCGATGCCGTCGAGGCCGGGAGAGGTATTCGGCAGCGACAGGACAATGCCGCCCAAGGCGTCTCTGCTTATAGCGCACGAGACTGGTCCCGATGGCACCAAGGAGGCTGCGACTCTGACCTGGCGGTGGTATGCGGTGTCAGCTATTGGGTTGTCATCCGGGCAGAGCGCTTTCATGAGTGCGGTCATTGACCCCCTCACGTCATCAGTCTCCGCTCCCATATAACTGATCCCGTTAACCACATTGGCCGGCGGTCGAGCGCGCCCGCACGCCTCCCTGTACGCCAGACCCCAAGGGTCGTCATTACCGGACTCCGCCAGCTTTCGGAAGTGTTCAAACTCGGCGAGTTCCTGCGATGAACGGTATGATGCTCTGGCCCCGTGAAACCGTGTCTTCGCGTTGGCTTCAGCTATCCCCCCCTTCTTCCGCGTCGTCTGCCAAGCCCGTCGGGCTTTGTTCTGCGCCTGTCTAAGCTTGTCTAGCTCGGGCGTCCACCACTCAAAGCCGCGGTCCGTCGTACGGGCCTTCACCGTGCCTAGGCACTCGGTGGCTGCGAACTCGACCAGAGTGGTGAAAGCCCGGGCCAGGCCCTCGGCGCACTCTCCCAGCGGTAATCGGCCCGCTCGCTCGTGGATGAATGATGCGAACCGCCTCCAGTCTGCGCCCCTGGTCCTAAAACGCACGGGATTGACCGGCGGCGTGTAAGAGTATGGCGCGCTGGCAAAGGGGTGGTCGACGGCAAATGTGATTAGTCGGTGGTCGCTCGAAGAGACGTCCAGGACCCTCCAATCGCGGACGCGAACGCCGCGTGTGCTGAGGGTCACGTCTACGTTCGACTCACCGTTTGGGGTACTGAACGTGAACGGTTGGCCACCGGCGTTGTGCACGACGAGACCTCGACAGTGGATGAACTCCTCCATCTGGGCACGACGGTCGGTAACAGTATGGCCCCTCCCCACGTAGTGACGCGGGAGAGAGTGCCATAGCGGGGAGTGAGCATTGATATCACCCCCCACCAACACTGACTTGCCCTTTAGGAGGTCCAACGTTCTCTCCAGCTGTCGCAGGTGGAGTTCAATCGGGTCACTAAACTGGAAGTACGTGGACACAATATAAAGATCCAGGACTTCAATGTAGCAGCACGCGAGATGATCTGTCGTTAGGTGATGCAGCATTGCACACGGCGTGGAGCGGTTTCGCAAATAAATGCCCGCCCTGGAGCTCTCGCCACGCTGGAGGATGAGCCCGGATCTAGAGTATTGTTCTTGAACAAGAACAATGTCTAGACCGAGCGACTCCGCGATGGCGGGAAGCTCCCTCGTTGCTGTCGCTGCACCACCCAAGTTCACCTGTCCCACGTGAAGTACACGGCTATCCATATTGGACCTGCTGTATTTTCTGGTCCTCGGCGTACAGTCGGGCAGGACAACCCTTGGAGGCCGTGCGGTGGGCGCTGTCGCGTTTGAACCTTTTGCAGGTCGCGCAGCACGGGGCGGAAGCCTTACAGGTGTCCGCGCGATGCCCGGTTTCACCACAACGCCCACACGTTACCTCCTTGGCACGGCAGAATTTCTCAGGGTGGCCGTATTGCTGGCACTTGTTGCAGCAGGTGACGCGGACGAAATCGCTCACGTCGACCTGTTGCCAACCCAGAAAAACACTGCCGCGGGTCACCAAGACCTCCCGCAGTTTCGCCGAGCACTCGAAAACTACAGTAGTTTCCTTGTATGGGCTGCCCCTCCTAGACCTTTTAAAGGCCCCCTTCATGGCCGCCTGCACACGGGCGAGCGGCCAATCAGCGTCCTCCCTGAGGTTTAGATCCCACAGCTCCTCGATGACGTGGTCAAAATCGGGGTCCCCATCCACGTTCTGTAAAGCTACGAGGGGTTGGCTACGCTTTGGCTCCACTACTCTCAGCGACGCCGGGGCTGCCTTCCTCAGCCGCTCCGCCGACGCCACAGAGGTTGTGTGGACAACCACACCCGCGTTGCCCACCCTGCGTACCTTCTCCACCTGGACCGAAATGGCCCTGGGGTCGATACACTTCTTCAGTTCCGCTCTGGTCGTCTCTGAGGTGTTGCCCTC
The DNA here is from genome assembly GCA_948098915.1 of Lampropteryx suffumata. Classification (NCBI taxonomy): domain Eukaryota; kingdom Metazoa; phylum Arthropoda; class Insecta; order Lepidoptera; family Geometridae; genus Lampropteryx; species Lampropteryx suffumata. The sequence continues at coordinate 282,628 of OX402569.1, forward strand.
GGTCTCTTCCTTCGGGTAGAAGGCCAAGACCGGACCCTGGCTTACCTTGATGGGCTTAGGCTCAGCGCCTTTGCCCATCTTGAGCGCCGCTGCGAAACTCAAGGGGTGCATCGTCCCCTGTGGAGCCTCAATGGGTCCAGGATGCCTTGGGACCGCGGCGGACGCGAGCTTGAGCTCAGCGACCTCGGCGCGGTGTTCCGCGTCGGCCAATTTGATTTCGAGGCTCGCCACGATGGCCAAGACATCCTGGCCGTATCCATAAATCCCGCCGACGTCTGCCTTGTTCAGCTTCGAGCCAGGGCCCGATGCTATACCTACTATGCCTTTAACGGCGCGTCTCACTCTGTCCAAAAGCTCCAATTTTGGAGCTGCCCCAGACCAATCCCCAGCGCCTTCTGGCACGGGCGCAGTCACGGGTGCCGATTCGCTCACCTCAAGAGAGGGCGTTGGTGGCACGGCGACCTCGCACTCATCTGGCACCGGGGTTGGGGGCGCGGAAACCGATTCCCGCGTGGCGACTGCGACCTTCTTGCCGGAGATAGGCACCGGCGGACGTTTGCGCACGCGCTGCGCCGCCGGCTGCTTCTCCCCAGGAGAAGTTAGTGGGCGCTTCGACGAGCCGGACACCGCTACGGGGGCCGCGGACGTCGCCGATGAAGAGGGCGGTGCCGGGTTCAGTGGCGGGCCCGGGCTTGGTGGAGGCGTACGGGCGAGGGAAGACCGAGGAGTAAAACTCCCGTCCCTGCCCCCGTCCGACATCCCCGCTTAATGTTACCAAGTTCCGGTTTTTATATGTACCCACCCTAAACACAATTTACAAAGAAAAACAAAATAAAAGAAAACAAAGTAAAAAAGGACTAAGTCCTTTTTACTTGTACCCACCCAAAACCCAAACCAAAAATACACAAAAAAAGAAAAACAACTGAAAAAGACTTAGAGTCTTACCCAAAATGTGTCCGAGCTGGCGACGTGTTAAGACCGCACCCACTACACAACACTCCCTCAAGGGAGGGACAACACACTAGCGACAGCCAATGACCGGCACTTGGATGTAGCCCACACCCCGAGCAAACACCACACCTCTAGGGTGGTACAACACCTTTACGACGGCCAATGACCGGCGTTGAGATGTTGGACACGCCCCAGGTGCACACACACTACGACACACTCGCGGTTATACGGACTAGCTGCGTCCTTCACTTTTTCAAGATGGCCGCGGGCACTATAGGATTTTGACTAAAGAAGAAACGGGAGGGTCCGAGTTTTTAAAATGATAGATAAATAAATAGAAAATGATTCCAACGAGCGTGGATTCAGAGCACGTCCGTCCCCGACGAGAGCCGGCAACGAAGTAGTAGATAGGGACACCCTCCAACCACCCATGGTCCAACCAACCTTGCGGTTATACGGACCGAAACTGCGAACGGTATGCCGCACAAGTGCGACATGCCGTTCTACAAATTTGCCTAAGCACATTGTCCCGCCACTCTCCCCCTTCTGGGGCTGGTCATATACAAGAACGGACCTCGCCACCGGGCTGCCCGAGATCCGTTCCTTTCCCCCCGTCCCAAAGCTACGTGATGAATAAATAGATACATAAACATACGTTCCAATATACATAAAATTACACAAAGTATGATTCTATTTATATATAGACCTAATAAACGTTACATATATAAGTTCCTATAATACCTCCTCCAGTCTCCTCCTACGGTGCCATCCGCGAGCGAATCTAGTGAAGGCGCGGAAGTTCTCGGCGCTGTTTACCAGCTCCGCATAGTACACTGGGCCGTGGATCGCGCCCGGATGCGTGATAGCGTCCAGCATCTCCGCCCTGATGTCATCGTAGAGTTTGCAGTCCCACAACACGTGATCCCGGGATTCGCTCTCCTCTCCGCATCTACAGCGGTCTGAGTCTGAGAGTTTCATGGAATGCAGTCTCTTCCTGAAACAGCCGTGGCCCGAAAGTAGCTGTGATGTAACGTGGTCCGGTTCAACCCATTGCGCCAGTAGGCGCTCGCCCACGTCGGGGAAGAACCGGAACAGGTCCCTACCCTTGTCCGCGTCTGTCCAGCGCTCCTGCCACCTCGCGACTGTCTCCTCGTCGGCCGCTCTCCGCAATCGGGAGTGCGCATCCCTTGGCTGGTCCTCAGTTACAGTAAGTCTCTTGCCTGCCCTGAAAAGCTCCAAGTCCGCCGGCAACACTCCGGCCAACACCGGTAAGGCGGTCGTGCTCACGGACCTGTAGGCCTTCGTTAAAAGAATTAAGGAGGGTCTCTGCGTCCTCTGGAGCACGCTCCTCACAGCGTGTACCGAAGCGCGCCGGTGCCATATTTTGGCTGCGTACGTGAGGGTAGGGATATAAGTGCCCTTATAGAGTACCCGCAGAGCCCGGTACCGGACCCCCCACCTATTGGCCGAAACTCGCGACATCTTGCCGAAGCAACGGCTGGCCCTCTCACCTATGGACACCGCATGGGGCACAAATGATAGTGAGGCGTCGATGATGACGCCTAGCACCTTGGCTTCAGTGACCGTGGGGATCGATGGACCTGACGCACTGGTCCTCAGCAGGGGTGGCCTCTTGAATTTGCCTTTCAAGGTAATGGTTTGGGACTTAGAAGGAGCGAAGTTTAGCCTATTACGGGCCCCCCACTCCTCTATTAGTCCCAAAACAGCCGCTCCTTTACTCTCCAGCTCACTTCGAGCATCCCCCGCTACCAGCACCGTCACATCGTCCGCGTATGCCAGGATTGATACCCCATCCGGCGCAGGGAGGCGCAAGATGTCGTCTAGTAGAGTGTTCCACAGCGTGGGGCCAAGCACCGAGCCCTGGGGGCAACCCATTGTCGCCGTCTTCCATATCGCCTGGTCGCCGGCGATCATGGCCACTCTGCGTTCGCGGAAGTAGTCCGCCAACATTCTATAAATGTTCGGCGGGCAGCCCCCGCGCTTCGCCTTAACCATGATCATGGGCCACCAGGCGTTATCGAAGGCGCCTGAGATGTCGAGAAATATGGCTTGGAGGTATTTCTGAGGGCAGGCTTCGACAGTCCCTAGAAGCGCAGACAGTGCCGTTGAAGTAGATCGGCCGAGCATGAACCCGTGCTGGTTCACAGAGATCCCTTGCGTGAGCTCCGGTGTACACCAGAGCATGGCTCGCTCGAGGAGCTTACCGAGCACGGGCAGAAGCGTTATGGGCCGGTAGGCCTTTGGGTCCGTTAGCGGCCTGTCGTTGCCTTTCGGGATGACGAGGAGGCGGCCGTCCTTCCATACCGAAGGGAATGTGCCCTCCACGATGCACTTGTTGATAACGTGTGTGAGCTCTGCCGATGCGGCCCTCCACACACGTTTCAGTATACGAGCGTCTATGCCGTCGAGGCCCGGCGAGGTATTAGGGAGCGACAGAACTATCGCGCCCAAGGCGTCTCTGGATATCGCGTTAGAGACTGCTCCTGAAGGGACCAGGGAAGCTGCGACTCTAACCTGGCGGTGGTAATCGTTGTCGGTTGACGGATCGTCATCTGGGCAGAGTGCTCTCATGAGGGTGGTCATAGACCCCTTCACGTCCACTGTCTCCGCTCCCAGATAGCTGACTCCGTTTACCACGTTGGCCGGCGGTCGAGCACGTCCGCATGCCTCCCTGTACGCGAGTCCCCAGGGGTCGTCGTTGCCAGATTCGGCTACTTTTCGAAAGTGTTCTAGTTCAGCAAGTTCCATAGATGTCCGGTAGGTCGCTCTGGCTTCGTGGAAACGAGTCCTTGCAACAACTTCGGCAGGTCCCCCTTTTTTCCGTACTGTCTGCCAGGTCCGACGAGCTTTGTTTTGCTCTTGTCGGAGCCGGTCTAGCTTGGGCGTCCACCATTCGTAGCCGCGGTCGGTAGTGTGCGCCATCACTGTACCTAAGCACTCTGTGGCTGCCGACTCGACTAGACTGGTGAACGCCCTCGCCAGATCCTCTGCGCGGTCGCCTAGCGGTAGTCGTCCCGCTCTCTCGTGGATATGAGAGACGAAACCTCTCCAGTCCCTGCCTCTTGTCTTGAACCGCACGGGGTTTACTGGAGGCGTGCGTGTGTACGGCGCACTGGTCGTCGGGTGGTCGATGGTAAAAGTTATAAGGCGGTGGTCGCTCGACGAGACGTCTAAGACCCTCCAGTCGCGGACGCGAACGCCGCGCGTGGTTAGGGTCACGTCCACGTTTGACTCGCCGTTGGGCGTGCTAAATGTGAAGGGCTGGCCGGCGGCGTTATGCACGACCAGGTCGCGACAGAGGATGAACTCCTCCATCTGGGCGCGTCGATCGTTAACGGTATGGCCCCTCCCCACGTAATGACGCGGGAGAGAGTGCCATAATGGGGAGTGCGCATTGACGTCTCCTCCCACTAGGACCGACTTGCCCTTCAGGAGGTTCAGTGTTCTCTCCAGCTGTCGAAGGTAGGGCTCGATTGGGTCGCCGAACTGAAAATAAGTGGACACTATGTAAAGGTCCAGTGTCTCTAAGTGGCAGCACGTAAGGTGGTCAGACGTGAGGTGGTGCAGCATTGCGCACGGTGTGAAGCGGTTACGCAGGTATATGCCCGCTTTGGAGCTTTCACCATACTGGAGAATAAGCCCGGCTCTGGAGTATTGTTCTTGGACAAGAACGATATCCAAGCCGAGCGATTCCGCAATGGCGGGAAGCTCCCTCGTGGCCGTCGCTGCACCACCCAGGTTTACCTGCCCCACTCGGAGTGCGGGGCTAGCCATATTGAACCTGAGATATCTTCTGCTCCTCCGCGTACAATCGGGCCGGGCAGTCCTTGGAGGCCGTTCGGTGGGCGTTATCGCGCTTAAATCTCTTGCAAGTCGCGCAGCACGGGGCGACTGCCTTACA
>OX402569.1:292500-297500 GCA_948098915.1 Lampropteryx suffumata
GATGCGCACGTATTTTACAATGCACACGCAATGTGGTTTTGTTTTTATGCAGCCGGCCCTCAGACAGGAGTGGTCCTGGATGTGTATCCACGGACCGCAATGTGCGTTCGAAATGTCGATGTTCAAATGTGTCCTGCAGTTCACACTATGACGCGCAGTTAACTGCGTTCTTCATCGACCCGCGAGCCAAGTGATCCACCGTCCAGGGTAATAGTTTTTGTTTTTATGTTATTTGTTTATAAATAAAAAAAAATATTTATACATTTCACTTAGAACGAGAGCGCCGCCGTCGCTGTAAAACGGCGGACCCTCACTCTAAACCGTGAATTTTTTATTTGTTTAACGAGCACGCTTCCTCACACGCAGATTCGGGGTGCGGATTTCTCACCCGTCTTAACCTTAACGCAGTGAAAGCGTGACGCGGTGGTGCGCGCGCGCGCGAGCCATCATTCCATACCATTGTCATTTATCGCTCGATGAATGTGCACACAATGAATTCGACTGATGACCGACGACGACGACGACGACGACGACGACACACACCTAGTGGGACAAAAAAAGAACATATCTTTTTTATTTGGATGGCTTCTTATTGTTAAACAACAACAATAATCTATCTTAACAATAGATCATTATCATCACAAAACACGTTAATGATCCTTCCGCAGGTTCCCCTACGGAAACCTTGTTACGACTTTTACTTCCTCTAAATGATCAAGTTTGGTCAACTTCCCAACGACGCCAACAGCCGTGAAGCCACCGCGTGTCGGTCCGAAGACCTCACTAAATCATTCAATCGGTAGTAGCGACGGGCGGTGTGTACAAAGGGCAGGGACGTAATCAACGCGAGCTTATGACTCGCGCTTACTAGGAATTCCTCGTTTATGGGGGATAATTGCAAACCCCAATCCCCAGCACGAAGGAGTTTCAACGGGTTGCCCGGGCCTTTAGGCCAGGGAGAACATGTTGATTCCTTCAGTGTAGCGCGCGTGCGGCCCAGGACATCTAAGGGCATCACAGACCTGTTATTGCTCAATCTCGTGCGGCTCGAAACCGCCGGTCCCTCTAAGAAGAATTTTAATACGTCGCCAGTGAGTTGCTTGACCGAAGCCATGCACACCGAAATGACGACGCCTATTTAGCAGGCTAGAGTCTCGTTCGTTACCGGAATTAACCAGACAAATCGCTCCACCAACTAAGAACGGCCATGCACCACCACCCACCGAATCAAGAAAGAGCTGTTAATCTGTCAATCCTTCCGGTGTCCGGGCCTGGTGAGATTTCCCGTGTTGAGTCAAATTAAGCCGCAGGCTCCACTCCTGGTGGTGCCCTTCCGTCAATTCCTTTAAGTTTCAGCTTTGCAACCATACTCCCCCCGGAGTCCAAAATCTTTGGTTTCCCGGAAGCTGCCCGCCGAGCCATTGTAGTAACGTCGGCGGATCGCTAGATGACATATTTACGGTTAGAACTAGGGCGGTATCTAATCGCCTTCGAACCTCTAACTTTCGTTCTTGATTGATGAAAACACCTTTGGCAAATGCTTTCGCTGATGTTCGTCTTGCGACGATCCAAGAATTTCACCTCTAACGTCGCAATACGAATGCCCCCAGTTATCCCTATTAATCATTACCTCGGAGTTCTGAAAACCAACAAAATAGAACCGAGATCATATTCTATTATTCCATGCACGAAATATTCAAGCAGCATTTTGAGCCCGCTTTGAGCACTCTAATTTGTTCAAAGTAAAATTGTCGGCCCACCTCGACACTCAATAAAGAGCACCGCGATAGGATTTTGATATTGAACCGGCGTGTTACCGCCGGCTCACCGACGATATGCTCCGCAAACGTGTCAGTATCACCGCGGATGCGGTGCACCAACAGCGCGGCGCACAAATGCAACTACGAGCTTTTTAACCGCAACAATTTTAGTATACGCTATTGGAGCTGGAATTACCGCGGCTGCTGGCACCAGACTTGCCCTCCAATTGTTCCTCGTTAAAATATTTAAAGTGTACTCATTCCGATTACGAGGCCTCGTAAGAGTCCCGTATCGTTATTTTTCGTCACTACCTCCCCGTGCCGGGAGTGGGTAATTTGCGCGCCTGCTGCCTTCCTTGGATGTGGTAGCCGTTTCTCAGGCTCCCTCTCCGGAATCGAACCCTGATTCCCCGTTACCCGTGACAACCATGGTAGTCGCAGAAACTACCATCGAAAGTTGATAAGGCAGACATTTGAAAGATGCGTCGCCGGTACTGGACCGTGCGATCGGCAAAAGTTATCCAGATTCATCAAAATTAACGACTTCGGACGCGAGGCCCTCCGTCGATTGGTTTTGATCTAATAAAAGCACTCATCCCATCACTGGTCAGAGTTCTGATTGCATGTATTAGCTCTAGAATTACCACAGTTATCCAAGTAACTGAGTAAGATCTAAGGAACCAAAACTGATATATTGAGCCATTCGCGGTATCGCCTTAATACGGCTTGCACTGAGACATGCATGGCTTAATCTTTGAGACAAGCATATAACTACTGGCAGGATCAACCAGGGAGCTAATTCTTCTTCATCATCATCATAATTATTAGACGAGAACAAACATTTATTCCCTCGAACCGGCGGTAAAGCCTGCGCGCGTGGGATGTCTTTTTGTCTGTGATATGAGTAGTGAGAGGAGAGATTAGACTTTTTCTTCTTCTTCTTCTTCTTCTTCTTGAATTTTATTGAAGTTTCCTTCGAGTCGCAAACGTTTCCACGCTATTAAATTAATAATAACAACGGTCCGAATTGCGTTTCGCGCGCGCACAGCAGCGAAAGACGATCACGCCCGGAGTGTGGCGAGGCCGGAGCTCAATACTGCCGCTCATAATATCTCTATATACATAATGACAATTCTTTAAAACTTTTTACTTAATTATTTCTGTTAAAATGCACATCATGCGTCGTTGTTAACGTTTGAGAGTATTTTTAACGAAATCACACACATTAAAGGGATTCAGAACGCGTTTAGGCACAACGGAAAACACCGTTAATGATACACCACCACACAAAACGATGACAAAACGCGAAAATCGAGTTCGAGTTCTCACCTTCGAGTGTACCACTAACAGTTCAAGTTTCCCACACCACACGTAATGAATTATTTGAGTAAAACACAGCACTATAATACGCGTTATTATAAAATAACTGTATCATATTAAATTATATATCATCTAGTGTAAAACACACTGTAACAGAGGCTAAAGAGACGTCGTATAAGTAGCAGCAAGCCGCCGCAGCGTGCGCACGCGCATTGAGCCGCCGTAAGACTTGCTCTACCATTGCTCTACCATCTATATATTTATATATTTGGTCGCTCTTTATCCTCGCTCAGTTGATTCACACTGCTCTACTGGCATTATACGTCGTTCATTATTTTAAAACACGCCAAGGGCTTCTTACGGCTCCTTACAGCCTGTTTAATTTAAAAAAAGAAAAAAAAAAAAAATTTGAAAAATTAAAAAAAATTGGGAAACATATTTTCAATTGGTATAACGATTATATGATGTGACACACTTGTAAATATTAAATCTTAATTAAATTAAATAAAAAAAAAAAAAAAAATTAAAAAAAATTGGTGGTAAATAAACAATAATTAGGCACTAAATTAAATAAATGACATGAAATTGAATTAAATAATAATAATATATATTTTTTGTAAACATTATGTTTACGCGTGGAAGGAAATATTATGAGTGAGGATATAAGTAATAATTTTAAATAATAATTATAAAAAAAATTAAAAAAAAGAATAAAAAAAAAATAATTAGAAAAATTTAAAAAAATTGGAAAACATATTCTCAATTGGTATAACGATTATATGATGTGACACACTTATAAATATTAAATCTTAATTAAATTAATTTAAAAAAAAAAAAAAAAAAATTTGTGGCAAAAAAAAAAACAAAAAAAAACATGTTATGAGGTTACAAATAATTATAATACATTTTAAAATGTGTAAATGAAGTCCAATTGGTATAATGATTATAATGTGACACACTGACAGTTATTAAATCACCTTTACAAATTAATTAATTAATTAATTAATTAATTAATTAATATTGATGGGTAAAATGCATACAATATTATATAATACAAAAAATATAATAGCAAAATTAAAATAAAGATGTAATTACATTATTTACACAATACAATGGCATAGTGTTCATAATTTCACTATTCCCGCTTATATAACAACATAAGACGCTAGAGATTATTAATTAACAGATTTTTGAAAGTACCTATATATGCCGCATAGATCACTTGGGACACGACCAAGGTGTTAAATAACTACTACTAGCAAAATTATATAGCTTTTGCACAAATAACAAAATACACAGTAGCATTGAAAATGATTTGAATTTATTAATAATATACGAATATACCTTGGGGCTCTCCAAACTGTAATTTTAAGCAACATAATTATTATACCTGAATAAATCGATAATGTGCTACTACCTAAACAAAACTTCAGCCTTACGTCAAAGTTTTACATGAGCAAATATTTTAGTAGCATTTACAATATCCCCCTTCTATATAATAATTACGTTTTAAATTAAAAACTAAAAAGAAACCGACTTCATTGAATGAAATTTGAACCTATAATACATTTTTAATGGAAAGTAGATGTATTTTGTACATAATATAATATGGGTAGGCCAAATAAACGCACCGCTCCAATGAGACAGCGAGGTATGAAAACACATGAAAACATCATCGATGTATGCAATTTTTAGATTTTCGTTGATTTTTCAGCTCTACCGATGCTCTATCTTTGATAAAATTTATATTATACCCTTTCAAGCAAAAAAATAATTTTCAGCTCTACCGATGCTCTACTTTGATAAAATTTATATTACACCCTTTCAAACAAAAAAATAATTTTCAGCTCTACCGATGCTCTACTTTGATAAAATTTATATTACACCCTTTCAAACAAAAAAATAATTTTCAGCTCTACC
>OX402569.1:3302500-3598407 GCA_948098915.1 Lampropteryx suffumata
GAAAATAAAATACAGTGTTTTCGGATCTGGGTGTTTCTATGTATAATATGTATAAAATAATTACGTTTTAAAAACTAAAAAGAAACCAACTTCATTGAATGAAATTTGAGCCTATAATACATTTTTAGTGGAAAGTAGATGTATTTTGTGTATATATAATATGTGTAGGCGAAATAAACGCACCGCTCTAATGAAACAGCGAGGTATCGAAGTACATGAAAACATCATCGATGTATACAATTTTTAGATTTTCGTTGATTTTTCAGCTCGACCGATTTTGATAAAATTTATATGAAAATTTACCTGTGAAGTATATAAAATAAAAAAATTCTTTCAAATAAAAAAAGAATTTTGCAAAGTAGCCAAAGCCGTTTCCGAGTAATCGGTGAACATACATAAAAAAATAGATTCTGACGAATTGAGAACCTCCTCCTTTTTGATAAAGTCGGTTAAAAAGTATATAAATAGTATATCAATAATGTGGTACACAAGCTCTGCTTACTTTAAGGCTAGGCGATGATGTTGTGAAATGTCCGGCATTATTTGTTTATTTATGTTTTTCCCACTCCCCTCTATCACTCAGTAGTCTCTCCTCTATTACACACTACCAGTTTCCCGCGGCTTTGGTCGCGTGGTAGATAAAAAGTAGCAAGATAATAATTGAACGAATGAATGTTTCGGAAAAATTACAAAGCATAATCATGGTTTTCGTTTGACCATGATCCCGAGTGAATATTTTTAAAAACCTTTCTTAGCGAGCACCTACGGCCCTAGAGGAAGCTCCATACCAAATTTGATTCCAATCCGTGAATGAGTGAGTGGTATTTGATAAAGATATAGATATAATCTTACACACAGTCCATCCATGTTTTCTTAGACCTCTACACTTATAACAATCCACATTCAAATAGATAAATATATTGGTGGACAATGCACACAACACCATCTAGCCCCAAACTATACATAGCTTGTATTGGTGGCAATTCTTGTGGTTCATTTCTTACATTAGGAATTGTCTAAAATATATTTAGTTAGTCATAGCATTTGTAAAACCTATTCGGTTGGTACCATCTAACTAAATTAGGAACGCTTAATTAAATTAGGATAAGTTGGTAGCAGCAGAATACCAAAGTTTCATTTGACAGTTCAAAACCTAATTTTAGCTAAAATTTCTTAGGTTGGTGCCAACAAAATTGAGGCCATCATGGATTTAGGACACATCCGCCAGATTGCACATTCGCCATAAATCAAATATATTTTAATTTTAGTACAGTTTGTTCATTGATGACGAATAAGGAATACGAATGAAGACACATTTGCCAGAGTTATGTATCTAGACAGACGAACTATATTCTTCTGACGTATCGGAGGCCGTTGTTTTCTATACTCTAACATAACCTAACCAACTGGTTTCGATCTGTAGGGCTATTATGAAACTCTTGATACAATCAATGTCTATCAGTTTCGATTAGCAATCTGCATCAATGTCTATCAATTTCGATTAGCAATAGGCATTATTTAAATCAATCTTATACGATGTATTTAAATGCTTAGTACGCTAAACACGGTTCCTACCACAATCGTACTTTGTCAATTGGTCGAGTTATAGTTTGACACCAACTTCACATTGTAACTAGCGATAGAAGCCGATAGTAATAACAATTCATCAATAGTTACTGAAAGCTATTAGTATCAATGTTTTGATAGCATCAAAGTTCCATAATCGTCCCACTAATTAATTTCTGAGGTGTACCGTCACCAATGTAAAATTAGGCGCGTTTAAGTTTAATCTGAGAGGTCTGTCGAATGAGGAATCATGTCTGTCGTCAAAGGTTGAAAAAATCTAACGAATGCGGAAGAAATAAATGATCTGACGAATGTTGAATCTGGCGCATGTGTCCTAAAACGTATTATGGTGGTCAGATAACTGATATAATACATATATATTTATTAATACTTATGATACTTTATAACATATTACATAATATTTGGTTTGACTTTATGTAATTTGAATTTATTAATTGAAGAATTTTAAGTTTATTGTGAAATTATTTGACATTGTATATTGATTAACAAGTTTTTTATTTTATTTCTTTTTTTTGACATTACGTTTGATTTTTTTTTACATCTTGACATTTGGTTTGACATTATGTAATTCGAAGTTATTAACTGAAGAATTTTATATGTTATTGTGTAACTTTAAATTTTTAGTTCATGTTTATTTATATTATCTAGGTCTATCAAATGCTATGATTATATTTATTGATTTTAATTACACTATCGCATTGGGGCCCCTGTAAAAATAGTGTAAGTACTGTTTATAAATAAATAAATAAAAACATCCAGACACAGAACAAAGATATTCATCACAAATGTTAGTCCTGAGGATCGAACTCACATCATACAGCGCAGAAGGCAGAGCTACTACCAACAGAGCTGACAGGCCAGTGGATAGAGATATTACCTTATCCTTTCCTCCCTTGGCGACTTGGTTAATATGTGCTAGCGCTTGTTCCCAGGTTTGCGTGGATTTGCGCGCCGGATCTTGCTTCACCTGAGGCACTACCAATTCTTCCTCTTCCACGTGCTTCGTAACTGAAAATTTTGTACAATTAATCTACAATAAATTGGCCCCAGCACGCACAATAAATGCTTCCGAAATCATAATGAAAATTGCCCAAGACCGATGAAGGAATCCGAAATCAGTACGAATAAGAAAATCTAGGTCATAATTAATAATATTAGAAAATTATATGACCTTTTTTTTAAGTTTAAAAATTAGGCTGTTACTCAGAATCGCGTATAGTAAGTAAAGTATGTAAATACGCGATACTTTTTCTTGTAATCTATACTAATATTATAAATGAAAGTAACTCTGTCTGTCTGTCTGTTTGTTACGTTTTCACGCCTAAACGGTTGAACCTATTTTGATGAATTTTGGTATAGATATAGATGGGACCTTGGAGAAGGGCATAGGCTACTTTTTATGTACATAGGTACCTCGCGCGCGAAGCCGCGGGCAGCAGCTAGTATTCTATACTAGCACGCTTAATGAGGATCCGTAACGGTTTTTAGTTGTGAATGCAGATTTATAGAGCTGAGAAATCCTTAACATTCAGTGCAAACATTACTGTTCTACGACAAACATTGAAGAAGTTACGACGAGATGAGTAGCGAAGTTCAGCTCGTGTTTGCCGCGGCAGCTGTGACGTCACAGGGACGGTCTCCGCCAGTTATCGGCACGTGAAGTAAGAGGGCTCCGTCCCAGTGCCCAGTCACGTCACACGCACACAACTACATTCATCTACCGGCAGGAACGGCAAAATGTCTATTACTTAATATCTTGTAAAGATTTTGTTTGGAAATAAAACATATTATTATTATTATTATTATGAAATGTCCAACGCGCACTTACTTATAATATGCCTGTTGTCATTGGGTATCCGTTGGGGCTGTGTGACGTCACAGGAGCTGCGCCCCTCGGGCGGCAGGGCTCCGCCCTCGGCGCACGTGGAGGAGACAGACGACGCGGAGGATAGACTGGCTCCTCGGTCGGAACTGACCGAGGAGCTGGCTTTCAGGCGATCCGCTTCTGGAGTAATTCATAGTTTTATTACAAAAATTACAGATATGTACAGAAAATCCTTCGTTATATTATAAATTTGAATGTAACTCTGTCTGTCTGTCACGTTTTCACGCCTAAACCGCTGAACCGATTTTGATGAATTTTGGTATAGAGATAGATGGGACCTTGGAGAAGGACATAGGTTACTTTTTATGTAGGTACCACGCGTGCGAAGCCGCGGGCAGCAACTAGTATACAATACATGTAAAACAGTTGAGCAATCTAAGGTAACGTTAAAAACGATATCAAATAGCTCAACTGATCCAGATCACTGGCAAAGGGGAAGCATTCCCAAGACACTAGGAATATTACGCTGATTAGCCGAGGAGCAGGACGAGTTTCTTGCCAATTCTTCTCTGGCTTGGGTTAGGAGGAATTGGCACCTAAATTCACCTAGTATGTAGGACGTTTCAAAGTGATCCTTGTGATTGTATTGAACCATAATATTTTGGACTTTGACTACGAGTAAATCCCGTGTTCATCGAAATGTAAACTATTAATTAGTCTACTTTCTAATCAATCAAAACAAACTACATCAAAATCAGTTTTAGGAGCTACAATGCCACAGACAGACCCACAGATACACATGTCAATATCATATCATACTACACACACCGGATCTTTATACCTTGGAAGTTGGCTGCAAATAGCTCCGCAGATGACATTTTTTGGGTCAAATTGGCGACAAGCGAGGGGTGTGGAGGGGAGCAACAACGTTGTATAACTGCCTCTCTCTTTCACTTATGTTTGTCGTATCGTCTTATCTCGCTTACTCTTACTCGCTTACTCTCGCAGTACACTCGTTAACAACTCGCAAATTATAATTTCAAGCCTTGTTAAAGATTTTGTTGTTATATATTTTAAGCGTTTTTGTTGAGTATTTGTTGTTATTATTGAGTTTCACGTTCATTGACTTATTATATTCTCATATTATAATGTTATTAAGTAATTGTTGAGTTGCTATATATAAACTATATAAAAAGTAGGTATCATGGACCTAGCCCAGGCTCTACACATTTGAGCAACTATCCGTTGTGATCTGTATCGGGCTTCAAGCACCTGTAGCCAACATTTATCTGCACAACAGTACATGCGCAAGATTGCTTTACGCCTAACTTCAGAGGGAAAAAGACCCAGCGTGAGCATCTATATATTAATACGTGAAGCACAAACTCTGTACGATTTTTTACGAAATTTGCGCGGACGGAGGAGTATGAAATTTCGCACATTTACAGTTTATATAGAGAAGGAGTGCAAAATGCTAATATTTTTTTTAATTATTCATAAAAAGTACATACATTTATTATTAATTAATTATTTTGAGTTTCTACCAGTGAGCGACCACTAGTTGTATATTAATGCATAATGGCTAGTAAGCTATCCACGGATACTTACTCGCTATAGCTTCATTCTGCTGCTGCTTCAATAACTTCGCTTCGTCGATTCTAAGCCTGTTTATCATTTCCTGTTCCATTTGTAACTGCCGCTGCTGCTTCAACTGATGCATCTGTCAAGTATAGAATGATAAATAAATAAATAATGCCAGACATTTTACTCAGCATCATCTGGCCACAAGGTAAGCAGAGCTTATGTTTGGGTGCCACATGACTGATATACTACTTATATACTTTTTTTTTGTAAATAAATATATATTATACATAGATAGCACCCAGACCCCAGACAAAAACTTGCAGATCATACAAACATATGTCTCATAGCGGGAATCGAAACCGCAACTTTTTGCGTCTTGGGCAGGCTTTTACCCCTTAGGCCACAGAGGTCATAGACATGTTGAAAGAAAGGTGATGGATTTGAGTATAGATGGATTTTTATAGACCGAGCGAGCGCGAGTGTCTCCGTTTCTGTCTGTCCGGCGTCTGTCCGGGTGTTCTCCTCTACAGGTCGAATTTCTCAACCGATCCTCGTGAAATTTTTTGAGCAGGTTCTATAACTATATAAAATTTTTGTGTCGATTCAGTTTTAGGATTTTTTTTTAAATTGCAGAGATATGGGGATTGATAACGTAAAAAAAGTTTATTGTCAGTCATTTCACTAGTGTTAGAAATAATCAACGAAGAATGGGTGGCGGGGGGCCTAGCATGGCGTGATCTGATTACGTCACGCGGCTGCTAAACAGGCGACAGGACGGCGGACGCGCCGCTGTCACTTTTCGCTCGACTCTCGAACGTGGTGGACGTTTACATTTAAAAAGACTTGTAGTTGCTCAATTTTGATTCCTTTGTTCTCATTTAATTTGTAACGAATATAGTTTTAGATAAAGTTTTGTGTTCCTACTTTAGGTTTATATATTTTATTTTCAACATTCGCAAGCCTGATTCATAATACTAGTATATGTAGAGGTAGATAAATAGGTCGGATCATTCATCGGTATAGATAGATTTTAAGCGGACCATTCCTATTTCGTTAGGTTTACAGTTTAAGAGCCACCTCTTACAATTAAGAGGTGGCTCCTATCTCAGCGTACCAGCACTGGTTTTTGACATCGATATAAGGGTTATTCTATTTTAATCTATGGTGTTCCAGTCCCGACTCTTCGAGATATCGTATTGGGATGGGATTATTTGGGGGCGTTTTGCAGAGCACAGAGAAAAATGGCTGGTACCGTTTTATTTTTATCATCGATAAACCTACGTTTGACCACGATCTCGCCTGATGTTAAGCGACGATGTGGCCGACGATGTGACACGCAGGTCTAGAAGACACCTATTTACTCGAGACTTGAAGAGACCTAGATTGTAGTTTTCAGGAAAGACAGACGACGGCAAAGCATTCCAATCCTTGGCTGTACGCATTATAAATGTGGAAGCAAAGCGCTTTGTTCTAGAGGGTGGTAGACTGACAAGGTATGGATGGTATTGAGCGGTACGTCTGCTTGTCCTGTTGTGAAAAGGAGATGGTGGATTCAGATCATGTAATTCCTGGGCACATTCTCCGAAATGTATCCTATAAAAGATCGAAAGGCAAGCAACTTAACGACGGCGCTCGAGACTCTGGAACTCAGTCTCAGCGTTAAGCTGTTCACCCATCATCCTCAATGCTCCACGATCAATCGAGCCCAAGCTAGCCAGTTGGGTTGGCTGAACCATCTCATAGATGGCAGCAATACTCCACACCCGACCGGACTTGAGCTTTATATAAAGTGGAAAGCCGTCCAGGTGTGAAGTATCGCCTCACCGTGTGTAAGATGAGATGACTGACCTGCAGCTGGTGGTGCTGGTGGCGCTGGGCCTCCTGCAGATGGATCTGGTGCTGCGTCCAGTGCTGCTGCGCGCGCAGGCGCACGGCCGCCTCGGGCTGGTTCGTGCGCAGACGCAGCGCCTCGTCCGTTTGCTCCAGCTTCAGCTTCTCCTGCAGTAACAGGTGCTTCTGGTCCAACAGCCGCTCGTGCACTAGGTCTTGTTCGTACAGTTTCATCTCGTCCTCTTGTAATTTGTGAGAAAACTGTGACAAAGTTTATATATTAATATTTGACCGGTTCGCGGATCTATTGTTAAATAAATAATGCCGGACGTTTCAAACAGCATCATCTAGTCCCAAAGTGAGAGCAAGTGTTATGGGTATCGCGTGCCTGATATACCTACATTTTTTTTTAATACCTCTGATACTTTTTAACGAACGATTCTTGGATGTATATATAAATGTCCTATGTATAATTTTTAAAAAACGTCGTTTTATCCGTGTTTTACATATTATACATAAAACACACAGACTAGAGACAAATTCTTGCAGAGCATACAAACGTTTGTCCAACGGCGGGAATCAAACCCACAATCTTCATCTCAGCCGGGCCTTGGCGCACTGCGTCACAGAGATAGTCATACCACCCAGACACAGAACAAACACCTATGTTCATCACACAAATGTTTATCCTGGGAGGGAATCGAACCCTAAACCTACAGTGCAGAAGGCAGAACTACTACCAACTGAGCCGACAGGCCAGTCCTATATACATTACATGTGTGTGTGTGTATATATATATATATATATATATATATATTCTAAATCTCAGAAACGGCTTCAAGGATTTTCATGAAATTTTGTAATCATGGGGTTTCCGGGGGCGATAAATCGATCTAGCTATGTTTTATTTTTAGAAAACGTCGTTTTATCCGTGTTTTATACTTATACATACCTATACATTGATATAATGGTGGCAATTCGGTTGGTTAATTTCAAAAATTAGGAATTGTCTAAAATATATTTAGTGAGTCATAGCATTTGTAAAACCTATTCGGTTGGTACCATCCAACTAAATTAGGAACTCTTAATTAAGTTAGATAAAATTAAATTAGGATAAGTTGGTAACAGCAGAATACCAAAGGTTAATTTGACAGTTCAAAACCTAATTTCAGCTAAAATTCGTTAGGTTGGTGCCAACAGAATTGAGGCCATTACCTGGAGAAGGCGGTTCTTGCCCTGTGTCTCTCTCGCTTCGTTTATCTCCTTCTCGCAACACCGTAGCCGATGAGAGCATTCTGTGACTTGGGCCTCGGCTGTTTTCAATCTCTGTAACATAACACAACAAAAGTTTAATTATCTATAGGCTTTCCAACCATTTATTTTACTCATAAGAACGCCTATGAAGTTCCATATTTAATGACAGGTAGACGAAATGATGCGATACTTCATGAACGCTGCTTTTGCTAAAACTTAAAGTACAAATTCGAGTACATTTTTAAAAACCAGTTCTTTGCCGAAACGCCTTATTTAAGTTACTTGTTGTACGTACGTTTAATATTACAAATTCGGCCTTATTTTGATTGAACTAAAGTCCAAAATAACACTTTAAAATACAGTTCTTGCCGAAGTGTTATTTAAAGACTAGTACGTACGTTTAAGGTTACAAATTCCGAAACTACAGCCTTAATTTGCTTGTACTAAAGTCCAAATTAGAGTACATATTTAAAAACCAGAGTTACCTTGGCTGTGATATGCATTAGCGCTGTAAACTCGCCAACTTGCTCGGCTAGTACTTGTACTTGCTGTTTCTGAACTGGATTTAATTTGTTTTGCTTCTTACCTGTAAAGCATAAAAAATAAATGCCGGACATTTCACACAATATATTTTCAAAACGGGATATTTACCATGACATGCGAGTTTTTCTGCATCCCGATATTTCGGCAGTTGCATGCGCCATGATCACGAGATAGACTTATATATATAATGGTTAATATTGAGTGAAACATATGTTAAAAACCATTATAATTAAAAATTTATTTCACACAACATCATCTACCCTCAAAGTAAGCAGAGCTTGTGTTATGGGGACCACATGACTGATATACTTATCTTTGTAAATACATAGAAACAACCAGACCGTAGACAAATACTTGCAAATCATACAAGTTTTTTGATTTTGAAGTAGTCTTTTAAAGAAATATTATAATATAGATGACTATATTATTGATAAGAATGCATGACCTCATGTCGCTCTACCGTCAGACAGTTAACCGACACACTTGAAATGTACAACTCTCTTGTATTACTATTTCATAGTTAAGGTAGTTATAAGATGAATCAGACAAAGCGCCAGGACCAAGACGAGTTTCTTGCCAGTTATCTCGGGCTTGGGTTAGGATGAATCGGCACCTAAATTCACCTAGTATGTAAGACGTTTCAAAGGGATCCTTGTGATTGTATTGAATAAAGTATCTTTTGACTCTTGATACAAATGTTTGTTCGCGAGAATCTAACCCCCAACTTTTTGCGTCTAAACCAGGCTTTGGACTTGGACCACATTAAAACCTCGGTATTTATTTCAACTGGCCTGTCAGCTCTGTTGGTAGTAGCTCTGCCTTCTGCGCTGTAGGATGTAGGTTTGATCCCCAGGACTAACATTTGTGTGATGAACAGGTGTTTCTGTGTTGGGCTGTTATAAAGTTAAATTTAAAAATATATAAGTATTCTATCAGTCATTTGTGGGGCGATTATGGAACTTTGATACTATCAAAACATTGATACTAATAGCTTTCAGTTACTATTGATGAATTGGTATTACGGATCGCTGCGATTTCTATCGGCTTCTATCGCTAGTTACAATGTGAAGTTGGTGTCAAACTATAACTCGACCAATTTACAAAGTACGATTGTGGTAGGAACCGTGTTTAGCGTACTAAGCATTTAAATACATCGTATATGATTGCAATAATGCCTATTGCTAATCGAAACTGATAGACATTGATTGTATTAAGAGTTCCATAATCGCCGTACTGGTCACCATAATACATAATACATACTATGCTTAGTTTAGGGCTAGATGGTGTTGTGTGCATTATCTACCAGTATATTTCGTGTAGTTCCTTACTATAATATTATAAATGCGAAAGTAACTCAGTCTGTCTGTTTGTTACGTTTTAACGCCTAAACCGCTAAACCGATTTTGATGAATTTTGGTATGGAGATAGATAGGACCTTGGAGAAGGACATAGGCTACTTTTCAAGTAGGTACCACACGCGCGAAGCCGCGGGCAGAAGCTATTATTTAATAAACACTACTCACGACTCTTAGAAGTAGCGGTTTGCGCGGACATCCCTTGCAACGTTTTCCTCGTCTCTTCGCAGCGTCGCTTCGCGCTGTAGTGTGCTACGCGAAGCGCTTCTGCTTCGAACCTCACGCGCGCGAACTCTGTCTTCAGCTGCGTGCATTCCGCTTCTAGCTTCTCTTCAGTCTGTAAGCCGGGAAGTAATATTCGTAAGCATAGACGTATCTATCTGTAAGTACTTAATACTAATGGCTCTGTGAGCTGTAGACCTCGCGAACATTTTTCGAAATGCCTGATATATAACTTTTTTTACGTTTTCAACCCCCAACTGTTTTCATATCTCCGCCATATTGAACAATTTCTTATAAACTGAATTAACATAAATAAAAATTGATTGTCTGTAAAATCTGTTTAACGTGACAACGTGATAACAAAACATTAATGAAATGATTGCATACTTTTATGAAAACTTTTTATCAAACTTTTTATTTATCATCAATTATATGAATAAAAATCATGTTTTAGTCAATTGTAACATAAGCTATTATTACTGCACTCGCCGACCGATGCTACTATTTACACGCTTATATTAGCTTCACTTGTATGTATGTTTGTAACCGACTCCTTAGGACGCGATTTTGACCCACTTTAAACGGCCAGATTTCATTCAAATTTTGCACACCTGTCAAAGACCGATGACAATGCAATAATTTGAAAAAAAAAAAATATCCTATCCATATCGATTATCCTAAAACTAAAAAGAAGAAAATAAATAATAGTTTAAAAAAACTAAAAAACACGCTTTATATAGAAAACCAAACTAAAAAATAGAAAATAAATTTTAATAAATGTAAGTAAGATTAAACATGTTTTATTAAAAAATAAAGCGTGGGGTGCATGGTGTCATTAGTTATAAATATTTCATTGACAGATATGAGAAGAAGGATTATCATTTCGATAATATCTTAAAAAGCACCCCACGCTTTTTTTTTAAATAAAACATTTTTTTCTTACTTACATTTATTAAAAACTTATTTTCTATTTTTTAGTTTGGCTTTCTATATAAAGCGTGTTTTTTAGTTTTTTTTAACTATTATTTATTACTTTATGCGCTCTCGCTCCGATCGTAACGTTACAATGAGCGTAACGATACAATAAGTCATCCTTTTTCGTGCGAGCCGGCGTTCATCGATTTATTAGACGTTGTCACGACATAATTCTATATAGTTATAGAACCTGCTCACAAAAATTCAGGAGAATCGGTTGAGAACTGCGTTCTGTAGAGAATATCCGGACAGACACCGGGCAAACATTTGTGTGACGAATATAGGTGTTTGTTCTGTGTCTGGGTGTTATAAAGTATCATAAATATGTATTTAATAATATATAAGTATTCTATCAGTCATCTAGTCACCATAATACAAGTTATGCTTAGTTTAAGGCTAGATGATGTTGTGTGCATTGTACACGATTATATATTCATTTACCGGATCCGTAGTTTATTAGCAACTTGCGACAAATAATGCTATTGCAGCTACTGTTAAGTAATAGCCCTGCGGTGTATTACCTTTTTAGCTTTCTGTCGTTGTTTCTTGGCCTTCTTCTTGCCTCTATCCACGTGTCTCGCCGGTCCCTCGATGTATTGCAACAAGGCGTCTAAATCCCTCGTGTCTTCAGCCCGCCCTTGCCAACACGAACCGCTAAAATATAACGCATTATTTAAAACTAGCCAACCCGGCATTCGTCCTGTCAAATTTCTGAAAAACTGCTTGAAAATAAATAAATATGTGCGTCTCGGGACGCCTGACAGAAGTGATAACATAAACTAATCTAACTAGCGCTGTGAGTTACAGTGAGAGAGGAGCCTGCTTACCGCTGCCGTATGCGTGGGAGAAAAAGAAGCCAGACAGACTGGCGCCGTAACGCGTTACGTAACGAAGAGGTTTACCCTCCCATAAGATGTTATCACTTCAATAAACTGGCCAAAAGCATGTGACACAGAGAAAGCTTCTAAAGCCAGTGGAGATAAGAATTACAAGTTTCGAAACCATCAAATAATTATTTCAAATTATTTCCAACCTTTTTTTTAGGATTGCACATCGGGCTGTTACTAGCTGTAATTTTATGAGCCTTGAAGCGCAAACAGTGGTAAAGGGAGAGAGACCTTTGCCCCAGAAGTGGGACACGATAGGGTAAGAAAAAAAAAGTTGACCTCATTTGAAAATTAGGAGATCTTTAATTAATAATTAACACACTAAGTTCGTCTGTGAACCGATTCTGTTGAACCTTGTTACAAATTACTACATAATACGGATCCGTAACGTTTTTAGTTGTGAATGCAGATTAATAGATCAAAGAAATCCTTAACATTCAGTGCAAACATTTATGTTCTACGACAAACATTTACAAAGTTCTGACGAAATTACTAGCTCGTGTTTGCCGCGGTAGCTGTGACGTCACAGGGACGGTCTCCGCCAGTTACCGGTACGTGAAGTAAGAGGGCTCCGTCCCAGTGCCCAGTCACGTCACACGCACACAACTACATTCATCTACCGGCAGGAATTAAAAACGTTACGGGCCGTCATTGGTTTGGGAGCTGACCCCTAGTTATTATAATCCTTACTGATTTCGGAAGCTTTCACTGAGCTTGAAGGAAATAGAAGAAGAAAATAATTACGTTTTAAAAGCTAAAAAGAAACCGACTTCATTGAATAAAATTTGAGCCTATAATACATTCTTAGTGGAAATTTGATGTATTTTGTATATATATAATATGGGTATGGGTAAACGCACTGCTCCAATGAGACAGCGAGGTATCGAAGTACACGAAAATATCAACGATGTATACAATTTTTAGATTTTCGCTGATTTTTCAGCTCGACCGATTTTGATAAAATTTTAATGGGACCACCCTTTCAAACAAAAAAAGAATTTTTCAAATCGGCTCAGGCGTTTTCGAGTCATCTGTAAACATACATAAAAAAAAAGATTCCGACGAATTGAGAACCTCCTCCTTTTTGATGAAATCGGATAATAAATTTCCTTCTAAGGTATGAAATACTAATACAAAAAAGGCGCTTACCCACTGTCCACCTCTCTGAGACTATTTGGGAATGGTTATATTGGTGACGGTACACCTCAGAAATGAATCAGATCGAAACCACTTGGTTCGGTTAGGTTACAGTATAGAAAACAACGCGAGCGAGCAAAGCGAGCGTGCGCCGAAGCGGCAGAAGAATATAGTTTGTCTAGATACATAACTCTGTCATGTTGCTAACCTGTAACCTAAATAATATCTATGCACATAAAATATGAAGTGTTTTCATAACAAGGTGGACGGTGGAATAGTACATTGTACACCTAGGCGGAAAAGTGCCCAATTCCTATCGAATGTGTCATTTGAGGCCCGAGGCACAGCCGAGGGCATTAAAACACACGAGGTAGGACGCGCACTTTCTCCCGAGTGATAGATAGTGTTTTATACCACACCTACGAGGAAAATAAAAAGGAGAATTAATAAAATTAACAAACGCAAATTCAAATTTCTAAGAAATTCCCGCGCATGCCTTTATTACTTGGGTTCTTTTTTCAAAATATTGTTCGGAAATCGGAAGAGGAATAAATCATTTGGCAGACTTGGAGTAAAAACTTTTTGTCGTTTGACCTATAATGAAAATAACCATAGCTACCGGCTGATCTATGAAAAAATAAAAAAAAATAACGCGTTAGAAATGGATTTCCATACTCTTTTCTCTCCCACTAAACGCGTTAGACATGAAATTCCATAAACTTTTCCATCCCGCATTTTAGTAGGCCTGAAATGATGAATTTTCTAAGTTATATTTGGAAAAGGCATGGGCAAGTGTCTCAGTAGGTGTGGTATAAACTAAATGTTTCGGTGGAACCACTCAACAAAAAAATACATAAAACTTACTCAGAACATCCGCTAGACGTAGAAAAGACACTCGTATCCCGACTAGACAAGGAAACACTCGTTTGATTAGGCTGCCTGGCCTGCCTCTGTTGCTGTTGCTGTTGCTGTTGCAACTGATACTGTTGTCGATATTGCTGTTGCTGTTGCTGTTGCGCTAGCGTTAATGGCAATTTAGGCACGGGCTGCCCCAGCATTGGTTTCTGTTGCACTTGCGATTGCGTTTGCGGTTGTATAACAGGTTTTTGTGCTAATGTTTGCGCTATTTTCTGTTGTAATTGCATCGGCTGTTGTTTTTGCGCTAGTTTTTGTTGCAGCTCCTGTGGTGGCGGTTTTCGCGGCGCTTGTTGTATTGGTGGCTTTTGTAGTAGTTGTTGCGGTTGTTGGACTGGTTTTTGTTGTATTTGTTGCGGCGGTTGGGTTGATTTTTGTTGGACTGGTTGCACCACTCTGTTTACAGGTTGGGGCGGTTTTTGTTGAACTTGCTGAGCCGGTGTTTGTTGAGCTTGCTGAGTCGGTGTTTGTTGAACTTGTTGTGTGGGTTTTTGCTGGACTTGCTGCGACACTGCTTTTTGCTGAGCTTGTTGTGCTTGAAGCAATTTTTGTTGAGCTTGTATTTGTTGAACTTGTTGAATTTGATGCGGCGTTAATTTTTGTTGAGCTTGCTGGGCTGGTACTTGTTGCAGCGTCAGATTTTGTTGTATTTGTTGGCCTGGTAATTGATGAAGCGTTAGTTTTTGTGGAATTTGTTGCATCGTCAGTTTTTGTGGAACTTGCTGAGCTGGTATTTGTTGCAGCGTCAGTTTTTGTTGAACTAGTTGGGCTGGTATTTGTTGTAATTGTTGCGGCGTCAGTTTTTGTTGAACTTGTGGGGCTGGTATTTGTTGTATTTGTTGCGGCGTCAGTTGTTGTTGCACTTGTGCGGCTGGTATTTGTTGGATTGTTTGCGGCGTCAGTTTTTGTTGAACTTGTTGAGCTGGTATTTGTTGCGGCGTTACTTTTTGTTGAGCCAGTTGTTGCAACGGCTTCGTTTCTTGTTGCGGATTTTGTTGCAACGTCGTCGTTGGTAACGGAGGCGTTTGCGTTTGAACTTGAGCATTGATTTGAACTACAGGGTTTTGTTGTAACTTTTGTTGTAACGACACTTGTTTTTGAAGCTGCTGCTTTTGTAATTCCTGCAACAAAGGAATATTATGAGACTTGTTCTTATCGTGTTACTCGTCCTTTCGAACCAGTGTGGTGAAAGGATTAAGGTGCACTCAGAGTCTCCTTCCATGCACATGTCTTCCAACTTTGTAGGTTCTAACAGAAAGAAAATTCTAACAGAAAGAAAAACAATTTTACAGTAAAATAATATGATTGACGGCCTCAGTGACGCAGTGGTCCAGCTGAGACACAAAAGGTTGCGGATCGATTCCCGCCGCGGGATAAATGTTTATATGATCTGCAAGTATATGTCTCGGGTCTGGATGTTTTTATGTATAAATAATAGTTAAAAAAACTAAAAAACACGCTTTATATAGAAAACCAAACTAAAAAATATAAAATAACATTTAATAAATGTAAGTAAGAAAAAAATGTATTATTTAAAAAAACAGCGTGGGGTGCTTTTTAAGATATTATCGAATTGATAATCCTTCCACCATGCACCCCACGCTTTTTTATATAAAGCGTATTTTTTAGTTTTTTTACTCTATTATTTATTTTCTACTTTTTAGTTTTAGGATTACCGGTTTTTTTTTTCGAATTATTTCATTGTCATCGGTCTTTGAAAGGTGTGCAAAATTTGAATGAAATCTGGCCGGTGTAGGTACATAAGGTACTCCTTAGAATGTAGAAAAGAGAGAGAGCACAGTACACTGACCTGTCTAATTTGTTGTTGTTGTTGCGGTGGCTTGTTGTGTATCGGCAGGTCATAGATCGGCTCTGGTTTGATTTGTTGCGCAATTTGTTGCTGATATTGCGCTTGCTGTTGCTGTTTTAATTGCTGCAACAATAAAATAAATAAATAAATAATATTGCTAGTTTGGGGCTAAATTTTGTTGAGTGAAATGAATGTCCATAAAATAAAATATATACTCGAGACTGGAGTCCTACTCGGTTCTCCTACTGGTAGGAGCACGAGGACCAATATGTCCTTATGCTCCTATCGCGACCTTGTATGCACTTAGTACACTTAAGTACAGAATAAAAAAAAATATTTTTATGGAATCAAAACCTCTTGAGAATCTCCTTAATGTATAATAATAAATATTATTTTCCGTATTGTAACACTTAGCTCTAAAATAATGAATAAAGATTTATTATACTTCTGGCGCTTCGGCGGCCGCTGCCGCGGCACGCTCGCTTTGCTCGCTCGCCTTGCGCGTTGTTTTCTATACTCTAACATGACCTAACCAAGTGGCTTGTAAAAAAAATGCTCATCAGATCCAAACCGATCTTTTGCAGTAGGAGCATCAGGACATGGGTGTCCCGGTGCTCTTATCAGTAGGAGTATTAAGTAGGAGCACGAGGAAGAAGCTCTCAGTAGACACCGAAGAGCGATGGTTACATAGGCCATTGCGGATGTGTTAGGTATTAGTCTGAGGCATGTCCAAACATCATATTTGACACATGCTCAGGCTCATTCTTCCGTACTAAACCAGTTGCAGTCCCAACCCACGTTCGAAATTTTGGGATTCCGGAACATGGCGGTTTCCTCACAATGTTTTGCTTCGACGTTCGAGAGTACTGGAATTGCGTGCTATCTCTACACCACCCGTGCTCTTGGATCTTTAATAAATGTTCACCATAACCAGGGCCAGGCGTACTCCGCACTTAAGGTACGTACATGTATAATTTTTTTATCATAGTAGATAAATAATTATATATTTGAACTATAATTTGAAATATTTAAACTGGGGTTAGGAGGAACCGGCACCTATATTATTAGGTGTTAGGTGAGATAAAGAGTTATTGAATTCAATTGAGTTGAATTAGTGAACAATGCACACAACACTATCTAGCCCCAAACCAAGCATAACTTGTAATATGGTGGCCAGATGATTGATGAATTATTTATATATTTTTGAATACATAAGTACATAAGATACTTTATAACACCCAAAAACACAGAACAAACACCTGTGTTTGTCACAGAAATGTTTATCCTGGGAGGGAAACAAACCCTCAACCCACAGCGAGGGTAAATAGACCTACGTTTGACTACGATCTCGCTTGATGGTAAGCGACGATGTAGCCGACGATGTGACACGCAGGTCTAGAAGACACCTATTTACTCAAGATTTGAAGAGACCCAGATTGTAGTTTTCCGGACAGATGACGTCAAAGTATTCTAATCCTTGGCTGTACGCATTATAAATGTGGAAGCAAAGCGCTTTGTTCTAGAGGGTGGTAGACTGATAAGGTATGGATGTGTAGCTGCCTGCTAGCTGCCCTCGAAGCTACCTTATATAACATCGAAATACGGCTGATGAGAAATGCGTGCGCTTCGCCCAGCGACTTGAGTAAATGACTGCAGCTACAGCTAACAGGGAGCCAAAATATTTATGCTTTTGTGCTGAGAGTGAGAGGTGTACCCGTGGAAGCGAGACAGCTGCTGGTACTTACCGCTACAGCGCAAATCTCGTTTTGCTAAAGCCATAGTTTATATAAATATTTGCCGCCTTGAAAATAAATTTATTCCATTCTCAACTCTATCTTTATATAATTAGACTAGAAAGCTCCCTAAAGATGGTATTGAGCGGTACGTCTGCTTGTCCTGTTGTGAAAATTGGCGCATACAACCTGATGGGCAAATAGGAAAAGTGCTGCGTCAGTCGAGATATAAAGAGAGGCACTATGTAGGTGAATATAATTTCAGGCGCTAAGCTTTGTGCGAGCTGAATTCCACTTTGTTGCGTCGAAATAAGAATCACTATTTATGCTTGGACTACAGAAGTCTTCGACTCTGACGAGGTAATTGCTTACCTGTAATCGTATCTGCTCCATCGCGTTAGGGTTCACTTTCCCCTCAGTCTTCAAACTCGGCGGAACATTCACTTGCACGGGGACAGTTCGCTGCAACGCCTACGGACAAATTATGTTAGCTATAGAGTACAGGAATAACTAGATGGCGCCACGGGAACGCGCTATCGATGCATTTTGGGATTACTTATAAATATTTTACATACTTAAAAAGACCTTCAGACCGTGATTTTTAATCAAATGCCCATCTATAGGGTTCTTGTTCAGAGAAACTGAAATGCTTCGACAATTTTAACTTATTGTATAGTGGAGAAAATTGATGTTAACCACACCTACTGAGAAACTTGCCCATTCCTTTTCCAAATATAGCTTAAAAAGTACATCATTTCAGGCCTACTAAAATGCGTGAGAGATGTAAAAGATGTAAATGATGTGAGAGAGCGGGAGCGGGAGAGAAAAGAGTATGGAAATCCATTTCTAACGTGTTATTTTTTTTATTTCTTCATAGATCAGCCGGTAGCTATGGTTATTTTCATTTTATCTAACGACAAAAAGTTTTTACTCCAAGTCAGCCAAATGATTTATTCCTCTTCCGATTTCCGAACATATTTTGAATAAATAATAGTTAAAAAAAACTAAAAAACACGCTTTATATAGAAAACCAAACTAAAAAATAGAAAATAAATATTAATACATGTAAGTAAGAAAGACATGTTTTATTTAAAAAAGCGTGGGGTGCATGGTGTCATTAGTTATAAATATTTCATTGACAGATATGAGAAGGATTATCATTTCGATAATATCTTAAAAAGCAACCCACGCTTTTTTTTAAATAAAACATATTTTCTTACTTACATTTATTAATATTTATTTTCTATTTTTTAGTTTGGTTTTCTATATAAGGTGTGTTTTTTCGTTTTTTTAAACTATTATTTATTTTCAACTTTTTAGTTTTAGGATGATCGTTTTTTATTTTTTTTTTATTTTTTTTTTCGAATTATTGCATTGTCATCGGTCTTTGACAGGTGTGCAAAATTTGAATGAAATCTGGCCGTTTAAAGTGGGTCAAAATCGCGTCCTAAGGAGTCGGTTACAAACATACAAACATACATACAAGTGAAGCTAATATAAAGCGTATAAAAAAAGAACCCAAGTAATAAAGGCATGCCATTGATATTGATTGATTGATTGTTTATATATCTTGTAACATTGTTCATAAGGTTTATAATG
Source organism: Lampropteryx suffumata (assembly GCA_948098915.1). NCBI lineage: Eukaryota > Metazoa > Arthropoda > Insecta > Lepidoptera > Geometridae > Lampropteryx > Lampropteryx suffumata. The sequence continues at coordinate 3,321,757 of OX402569.1, forward strand.
TTATGTTGTTAAAACTAATCGTCTCGTCGCGTCGCGGCGCTGCCAATTCAGCGTACATTGAGCCTAAAGATAAAACACGTTAATAATGAGTACTTACAACAGGTTTGATGTCCGGTTTCTCTGTGACGACCATTTTAGCCATCTTGTCAGCCAGCATCCGCTGTTGGTTATCTAACGCCTGCCGCTTCGCCTGCGCTTGTGCCGTTAAATTAGGCGGAAGGGTTTTTGGTAAGGCCTGTAATATATATACTCGTAAGTTCTAAGTATCCTAGTATAGGTACTTATTGTATCGTATCGGTCATCTGGTTCGTATAATGATAGCTATTTATTTTTTTACTAGCTGACCCGGCCACGCGTTGCTGTAGCTCAGTAGTTCTAATACGTTGAACCCATATACGTTAACTTCTAAAATTATAAGTGTTTCTTTACTATATGTATTAATCATCATCATCATCATCATCATCATCATCATGTATTATACATATAAACCTTCCTCTTAAATCACTCTATCTATTAAAAACAGCATCATAATCCGTTGCGTAGTTTTAAAGATCTAAGCATACATAGGGACAGACCGACAGCGGGAAGCGACTTTGTTTTATACTATGTAGTGAGTTATTGATTAATTGACCAAGCGAGCGCGAGTGTCTCCGTTTCAGCTTAGGCGAGAATGCTTACGTATGTCTGTCCGGATGTTCTCCTCTACAGGTCGCATTTGTCAACCGATTCCCGTGAAATTTTGTGAGCAGGTTCTATAATTATATAGTTTTTTTTTTGTCGAATCAGTTTTTGGAAATTTTTAAAATGACCGAGTTATGGGGGTTGAAGAAGTAAAATAGTTTTATTTCAGTACTTTCGAAAAATGTTTGCGAGGTCTACAGCTCACAGAGTCATTAGTATTAAGAAAACCAACAGCTAAAAATACAACATAATACTAAAAAAGAAACAGCCAATTACAGAGTTTCACTGATGAAATGATCACGAGTTTCATGCCAGTTCTTCTCGGGCTTGGGTTACGATGAATTGGCACCTAAATTCACCTAGTATGTAAGACGTTTCAAAGTGATCCTTGTGTTTAAATTGAATAAAATATGTGATACTCACAGGCGGTTTGGGCTGTGGCTGCACTAGTTTCTGCGGCGTAATCGGCTGTGGCGGGGTCGCTTGTGTTTGCACGCTGGCTTGCTTCCTCTCCGGCTGCGGACTCTGTTTCTCTTGTTGGGTATACTGTTCGCCCTGGTAAAGTTATACCAATTAAATATACATGGTAATTATATTATTTACAGAATAATATCCCTACTTATATTATATATGTGAAAGTAACTCTGTCTGTCTAATCATAGAACGTTTTAAACGGTCCTTACACAGCTCAACTATTTGATATGTATTTTATATCATTATGTACATTCCTGTTAATAAATGAAAGCGAAACATTCTGTTATTTATTTATCTAGATGACCCGGGCGGTTACAACTTCACAAAATATAATAATGTATTATATCGCTATTAAAAAAAAGTTTGCTATTCATATGATAGTCCATTAAAATGTTACATTTTTTAGGCCTTAGTGTGCATTTGTCAGAGGACGCAATTTTATTTTTTTAATGTGTAGGGGGGGTCAGTAGAAGCTTAAGTTCAAGTTTGTGGGGTCGGCACCCTTGTCCCCCGGCCGCCATCTTGGAAAAGGGGGTGCAAAGGGTTTTCGCGCTGTATCTCGTAAACTAGTTACCTTACAGAAAATTTAATCAAACATAAAATGTAGCAAATTAAATTTCCTACAATTTTATTTCTATTACTTTTTATCGTCAAGTGACCAACAAAAAAGTTATAAACAAAAATAAATGAAAATTTTGTTTGTTTGTTCTAGGTTTTACAGCGCTCCAAACTTAAACGGATTCTCGAATGCTCATAGGGATGCAATAAAAACTAAAAATTAGGCTTACTTTTCTATCTATATTTTTTTTATTCATACAATTTATTATGATCTTAACATTCCTATGCTATTATTGAACTATGTTTGACCCTTTTACCCACCACCTATGAGGTATAACATGGGCAAAGTCAAATTTATAAAAATTTTGCAGAAGCATCCAGAGTTAGCAAGTGGAACTAAATTATTTATGAGTGAGAAAGTCGAGTCATCGTTACTCAGTGTTGTTGGCGAACGTTTTTTCGTCTTTTTATATGGCGGAAATAAAGACGATACTCTAGACACTCTGCGATACAAACGATTTGCTAAGACAGTGACAAAAAATGCATTAAAAAATGCATTAAATTTTTATAAATTTGACTTTGCCCATGTTATACCTCATAGGTGGTGGGTAAAAGGGTCAAACATAGTTCAATAATAGCATAGGAATGTTAAGATCATAATAAATTGTATGAATAAAAAAAATATAGATAGAAAAGTAAGCCTAATTTTTAGTTTTTATTGCATCCCTATGAGCATTCGAGAATCCGTTTAAGTTTGGAGCGCTGTAAAACCTAGAACAAACAAACAAAATTTTCATTTATTTTTGTTTATAACTTTTTTGTTGGTCACTTGACGATAAAAAGTAATAGAAATAAAATTGTAGGAAATTTAATTTGCTACATTTTATGTTTGATTAAATTTTCTGTAAGGTAACTAGTTTACGAGATACAGCGCGAAAACCCTTTGCACCCCCTTTTCCAAGATGGCGGCCGGGGGACAAGGGTGCCGACCCCACAAACTTGAACTTAAGCTTCTACTGACCCCCCCTACACATTAAAAAAATAAAATTGCGTCCTCTGACAAATGCATACCCAAATGTAACTTTTCAATGGACTATGATTGTAATAATTACAGAGATTAACAAAGTTACGGATAAATATTGATAGATGGCGCTTGGCGGCCACCCGCGGCTTCCTCCGCCCCGTTCCCGTTCCCGTTGTTTTCCGCGATAAAAAATAGCCTATATCTTAATCCGTTACTAACTATATTCATTTTAAGTTTCATCCAAATCGGTCTAGCGATTCTAGAGTTATAAGTGGTGTAACTAACACGACTTTCTTTATTATCCCTGTCAGGTAAAAAGCCTTTGTCCGAGGTAAGCACCAGCCCTTTGATCAGCAGTTTGATCGAGATCGTCGTAAATATGAATTCAAAAAGGTCTTAGATAACAAAAACAAATAAATTTACTGTAGATGTTTAAGAAACGCGCAAGAAATTGTTGTGTGAGCTTTAGACGAAAGGCCTAATCATAAAATTGATAAACTATACAAGTCGATACTAAACGACTCAACGAAGTTGAATCAAGTCGAAACGATGTGGCTTTAAGTGCCCTACTCTGAACGACCGACTTTACTTTGACAATCGATGTCGTTATCCTCTGAGTTATGTCTGACGAATCGACATTAAATTTGAAAATAAAAAACTGGTTCACAAGGTTCATGGTACAAGCTTGGGACTGGATGGTGCTGTGTGAAATTGTCCGCTAATATTTACTAGTAGCTCTGTGAGCTGTAGACCTCGCAAACATTTTTCAAAATGACTGACTGATATAACTTTTTTTAAGTTTTCAATCCCCATATCTCCGCCATTTTGAAAAATTTCCAAACACTGAAAGAACTGAGACATGCGACCTGTAGAGGAGAACATCCGGACAGACGCCGGACAGACATACGAAGGCATTTTTGCCTATGCTGAAATGGAAACACACGCTCGCGCTTCGCGCTCGCTCGGGCAATAAATTTTTGACGTACTTACTCTATGCCGCAGTAGACGAAAGTTTGCCTGAGACGCAAAAGGTTGCGGTTTCGATTCCCGCCGCGGGACAAATGTTTGTATGATGTGCAAGTATTTGTCTCGAGTCTGGGTGTATTTCTATGTATAATAAGTATGTATTTACAAAATATATGTAAATGTAGTGTATCAGTCATGTGGCACCCATAACACAAGCTCTGCTTACTTTGGGGCCAGATGATGCTGTGTGAAATGTCCGGCATTATTTATAATTCATAATTCATTTATTGTGGAACATAGGTATATTACAGGTTTTATTATTTGGTAAGTTCGCTATGCTACCATTTGATAAATGGTGTACAATATTTTCTAACAATGTGAGACATTTATAAAAAAAAAAAACTAGGTAACATAATAATAATTCAATATAAACGTCACTTAGGAATATTACATAATTAAATTTATGTCATTTTATGAATTCAGATACGTTATAAAAACATTTAGCTTGTAACCAGGTCTTGAGTTCCTTAATAAATTTATTTAATGGTAATTTTTTTATATAGTCAGGTATGGAATTATATACATTTCCGCATATTGCATAGCTATTGAATTTAATTTTATTGAATCTAATTTTATCGGTCTTTAATTTTATTTAATTTTATTGAAATTTATTGAATCTCTAACATTATGATATAATCGTTTGAGCTGTTTGTATAATTTTGATAATTTTGAGTGGTCCTTAGCTAGGTACCTCAACTGTTTCAACTGTTAAATCTTATTATACTAGTGGCTCTGTGAGCTGTAGACATTTTTAATTAATATTTTACGAAATGACTGATATATATAACTTTTTTTACGTTTTGAAATTTGAGAAATTTTTAAAAATCCGCCATTTTGCCATTTTTCAAAAACTGAATCGCCAAAAAAAATCTATATGGTTATAGAACCTTCTCACACAATTTCACGAGAATCGGTTGAGAAATGTCCTGTAGAAGAGAACATCCGGACAGACGCCGCGCGCCGGACAGACATACGAAATCATTTTCGCATTAGCTGAAACGGAGACACTCGCTTTGTTCGCTCAATAAATCTTCTGTGCGTGTTTGTAATTAAACTCATGCTAAACGGCTGGGCGGATTTTGATGAAATTGTTTGTGTGTGTGGATTCGAGAATGGTTTAGATTTACAATTAGATATTTTTTTTTAAAACGCGCAGATGTAGTTGCGAACGGGACAGCTAGTTTTATATAATTTCTTTAAATTAATTTATGTTCTAGATTATGTGTGACGTCATACGAGGAGAGGGGGTGTCACATAAATGTGAACACCTGTGACAAAGACAGGAGGGTGGGCTCCAAAAATCATGGAAATAGTGAGACGTAATTTATAGATGGACCCTAACTTACATTAGCAGTCTTGCATAGTTGTTTCTTCTTGTTGAGTATAGATCGTAATCTCTCGCGGGTTTCATTGAAGTTCCTAGGGACAGGAGTCGTTAATGGCGGCTGAAACAATCAACATATAGTTTTATAATCCCAACTAATATTATAAATGCGAAAGTAACTCTTTCTGTCTGTCGTTTTCACGCCTAAACCACTAAACCGATTTTAATGAATTTTGATTTAGAGATAAATGGTGCCTTGGAGAAGGACATAGGCTACTTTTTAAGTAGGAACCACGCCATCTATCAAGTGAGAAGCCGTGGGCAGCTGCTAGTAATAAATATATATACGTGGACCTTTTACACAGCACAATCTAGGCCCTAACTTAGGAAACTGTAAATGTTTGGAGTATATTTGATATGAGCTATTTGTGAGTCTGCATGTTATCGTGTCACTGGATTTTTCTGGCCAGTGTGGTGAATGGGTGAATGGATTCACTTGGCACATGTTGAACTTTTTAATCTCTACAACATCACGGTTTCCTCACTATGTTTACTTTCACCGCGTTTCAATCAAAAGCTGTCGGTTTTGACGTGTTTTCGTATTCTGCTAATGAACAACGACACGGCTTACGCTAAATTTACGAAGTCAACGATCGAATTTTTGCTTTGCTTTTGTTTGGTCATAGAGATAACAAAATAGGTTTTAGGGAAATTGATCATCATCATCATCATCATAATAATATCAGCCTTTAAGAAGTCCACTGCTAAACTTAGGCCTCCCCAATAGATTTCCAGGAAGAACGATTTTGAGCCCTATCCATCCACCGACTACCTGCGATCTTTACAATGTCGTCAATGCATCGGGTGGGGGGTCGTCCTACGCTTCGTTTTCCTGTCCTTGGTCGCTTGGAACTTTTATTCCCCAACGGTTATCAGTTCTGCGAGCTATATGGCCTGCCCATTGCCACTTCAACTTGCAAATTTTGAGTGCTATGTCGGTGACTTCTGTTCTTCTACGGATTTTATCACGTAGTGAAACACCCAACATAGCTCTATCCATAGCACTATGGTAATTATCTAACTGTAATTGGAGCCGAAACGTAGATGGATTGGAATGTAACGATAATCGTAAATTGACAGAATTACTCCCCTGGTCTAGCGCACATTAAATTTTCGAACAGAAAAACCAATAGGTGCACGACCGGATTCGAACTCAGGACCGTAGGAACGGAAGTCGGAGTCACTACTACTAGACCACCCGTGCTTAGGTTGTAGAAGTGAGATGTGGACAATGAACCAGAGAGATAATTAATAAATAAATAAATAATGCCGGACATTTCACACAGGCCCAAAGTAAGCAGAGCTTGTGTTATGGGTACCACATGATATACTACTTATGTACTTTTTTTTTAAATACATATTCATAGAAACACCCACCCGAGACAAATACTCGCAGATCATGCAAATATTTGTCCCGCGCCGGGAATCGAACCCGCAACCTTCTGCGTCTTAGCCAGGCCTTGGCCCACTGCGTCACATAGGTCGTCAAAGACAAAGATATCCAGAGGGTCTACTCGACAACAGGATAAATAATATAACTGGGACAATAATCGTGTAATACCTACTCGACATCATTTAGACTCGTTTTGAACGATAGAACGTACGATACTTTTTTAGACAATCGACCTCTTCATATCTCGAGATTTGTTCTTTTAAGAGTGCCTAGAACTGCCTTATATAAACAAAGTTCTTTTGCAATGCGTGGACAAATATTTGATAAAATTCCTGCCGAAATAAAGGACTAGCCAAAAGTGACCGATCCACTTTTCATTGTAATAGCCGAAGCAGAGATCCCCTTGCGTCTATAAATTTTTAAATTAGTTTGAGCAAGGAGTCAATGTCAATCAATAATAAATAAATAATCCCGGACATTTCACACACCATCATCTGGCCCCAAAATAAGCAGAGCTTGTGTTATGGGTACCTCATGACAGATATACTACTTACATACTATTTTTTTTGTAAATACATACATATTATACATAGAAACACCCAGACCCGAGACAAATACTTGCAGATCATATAAACATTTGTCCCACGGCGGGAATCGAACCCGTAACCTTCTGCTTCTCAGCCGGACCTTAGCCCACTGCGCCACAAAGGTCGTCAATGACCTAGCAATTAAAAAAAAATCGGGTTGCACTCCGGGAGTGCCGACAGAAGTGAAAACTTATTTTGGCGCGTTAGAGTTTAATAATAAATCACTTCAAAATCAGTAATTATGGCGACTGCCAATCAAATACTGAACGAACACAGATGATGCGATATTTTTTGTTCAGAATGTAGATAATATATCAAAGAACCTAACTCAGTAAACTTCTCCTTACAAAAGTAGACTGTAAACATGTGAATTAAGGTTTATTATCAAATGGGGCGAGCGCGGAAGCCGGCTGCGTCTCGCCCTAGACGATAACGGTGTCGCGAATCCAGAGGTTTTACCTCATCTAAAAATATGCGTACAGCGCTAAAAGAAATTTTCACTTCAATAAAATATTAGTTAGTATTGAGTACCTGTAGCTATATTAGTTATAAGAAAACATTAAATACTTTCTACTTACTTGTACTTCACTTACGCAATTGTAAATCTTTGGGAAATAAAGTTTTTTAATATTATTATTAATAAACATATCAACGACGCTATCGTTCCGAGGCATCGAAATCAGTTTGTCGAGTTGACGATATGAGCGATCTAGAAGATGCGGTGTTGTTGGGAAAGATTAGCTGCACCAGAAAAGTAAAAAAGTACGGGATCTTATTATTAAGTGCTGTTCAGATGACAATATATTTATACAAAAAACTGATAACCGGCTTCTTAACCCTAAATATCAAGAAACCAATACAATACTTACTCTAATTCCGATACACGATATTTTTATCATCAATGCGTTCAGTAGGGTTCCTAGTTCGCATCGATGCGTTCAGTATGGTTTTTAGTTCTTAACGATGCGTTCAGAAGGGTTCCTAGTTCTCACCGATGCGTTCAGTACGGTTCCTTATAGTTCTCATCGATACGTTCAGTAGGGTTCCTAGTTCTCACCGATGCGTTCAGTACGGGTCCTAGTTCTCACCGATGCGTTCAGTACGGTTCCTAGTTCTCATCGATACGTTCAGGAGGGTTCCTAGTTCTCACCGATGCGTTCAGTACGGTTCCTAGTTCTCATCGATACGTTCAGTTAGTTCTTATTAAGCTGTTGCTTGTGAATGCCTTTATTGCAATACACAAGCTGTTTGTCAATGAAAAGTTCCACTGGGTATCTTCAAAGCCCATGATCGTATCAACTGCATAAAGTGAAAGACAAGTATGCATAAAGTGTTTGCCTGAGATCCTCAATACAGTGCTTTATAATAATAGTCATAATAGTAATTTATTGATAATATCATTATGTAAACATGGTCAAAAGTAAGCATGCATAAATTTTTTGTCAAAAAGGCACTAATTCAAAATAAATCAATGAATCAGATTTTGTACTTAATATTCGATGTATAAATTTTTAAATAGCGCTTTAGGCTTTTTTAAAAAAAGGCTATCCTTGAGGCCTCTGTGACATTGCCTGGGAGATAAGTGTACTTAAAGCATATAATACCATATCAGATTATTTAGATGATAAATAAGCATGGGATGAATCTGCTTCAACTCGACTCGGCATCCGGAATAAAGTTGGCAAGGATCATACAAAAAAGTGTTAAGACCAGACGAGTTTGTTACCGGATTCTTTATGAACCGGGGTTAGGAGGAACCGGCACCTAGATTCTCTAGCATGTAAGAAGATGATTCAAAATGCTCCATGTAATTTTATTGAATAGAGAAAGTTTTGTATTTTAAATTTTTTATTTCAGGCAACAAAATTATGTGTATGAAATACAATAACAAGGGCCCATATAAAATAAATACCTTATAGACTAACATATATATACATATAAACTTATGAACTACACAAAAAGTCAGGGCACTTTCTTCGTAAGCGGTCCCTATACCGTCGGTAGACAACTCCTGCCGAACAGAAGTCGGGTGCGAGAAATACGTCCTTGTACTTGGCAGCTACCCGGAGCACATACGACGGATGGTCTCTCTATTTGATTCTAACCGCTTCAAGCCATGCACAAGTACGACGGGCGGGTATTTGTAAAGCTTTAATATCCGTGATAATTTTCTTTGTAATTTAATTATAAATTTTTTTAGTAGGTACTTTACGCAATTCGTAAACACCACTGAAAAGCAAAATACGATATTTCGTTTACTTGGATGACATATTTTTTCCAGCCATTTTGATTTATAACCAAACTTCTGAAACGATTTTTATGAAATTTTCATGAGACCAATCGGAAATTATATCCTCATTTGCTCATTAATGACGGAGTTATGAGGTAACAACAGTCTTTGTTAAAAAAAACAATTTTAAAAGCCGGTAAATAATGCAACTGCATCAAAAAACATTAAAGATAAATAAGTTCAATTATATACCACTAGCGACCCGCCCCGGCTTCGCACGGGTGCAATGCAGATACTAAATATACTATAGAAAGTATTTATATACAACGTTGTATAAGATAATAACATAACCTAAGAGATAGACATATACCATCGCGGACTTTTTAGTAGACTTTTTTTAAGGTGTACAATACTGTAGTACATTATTTTGATCTATCTCGTAGGGTTCAGCCAGCGTTTGCAATGTAAGCGCAAAAAAAATGTTTATTTACGACATCACATTAGAAAACTCTAAAATTATCAGTGTTTCTCTACTATATTATGCATGTATTATACATATAAACCTTCCTCTTGAATCACTCTATCTATTTAAAAAACCGCATCAAAATCTGATGCGTAGTTTTAAAGATCTAAGCATACATAGGGACAGACAGACAGCGGGAAGCGACTTTGTTTTATACTAAGTCATGTACTTAAGAGGTACATGTTTGCTGATAACCAATTACAAGTTTCCACTTATAGAACTTCAAACCAAGTAATTAATATAAAAAAGACAGTAAGATACAAGACTTTTGTAACAAGTTTAAAAACCCCGACAAAAAAATATATATCTTGATATCATATTCATTAAGAGGATTCTGTCAGCTCAGTTGGTAATAGCTCTACCTTCTGCGCTGTGGGTTGAGGGTTCGATTCCCTACCAGGATACACATTTGTGTGAAGAAAATAGGTGTTTGCTCTGTGTCTGGGTGTTATAAAGTATCATAAGTATGTATTTAAAAATATATGAGTATTCTATCAGTCATCTAGTCACCATAATACAAGCTATGCTTAGTTTGGGACTAGATGGTGTTGTGTGCATTGTGTATCCACCAGATTGTGCTGGTGATGCTACATCAGGTCCAGGTTACCATGTTCTTGCAATATAATAATAATCCCGGACATTTCACGCAGCATCATCTGACCCCAAAGTAAGCAGAGCTTGTGTTATGGGTACCACATGACTGATATACTAATTATATACTTTTTTTGTAAATGCATAAGTACATTATTATACATAGAAACACCCAGACCAGAGAAAAACACTTGCAGATCATACAAACATTTGTCCGCGGCGGGAATCGAACCCGCAACCTTCTGCGTCCTAGTCTGACATTAGCCTATTGCGCCACAGAGGTCGTCAATATCATTGAACAGGATAACAAGTTTCGTTTCGAATCGATATGAGTATAGAAGTTGCTCACATTCCTTCATCAACCAGAGAAGAGTTCATGATCTTCAAATGTCTGAACAGATTTTTAACCGACTTCAAAATATTAGGTTCTAAATTTTTTTTATTTTTCTATGTTTGTTACCTGCGTCATTTATGAAGCGATTTGAAAAAATCTCATTTCATGTGAAAGGATATTTTCCCGATTGGTCCTATATAAATTTCATAAAAATCAGTTCAGTACATAGGTTTGAAATGAAAAAAATATGTTATCCACTTGGATAAAACGAAATTTGATTTTTTGCTTTCCTGTGACCTTTCAGTGGTGTTTAATTTTAAAAGTACTAAAAAGCGTAAAATAAAACCTGTTTTTAACCGGCTTCAAAAAAAGTAGGAGATTCTCAACTCGGTTGTATTTTATAGGCTCAAATTTCATTAAATGAAGTCGGTTTTCTTTTTAGTTTTTAAAACATAATAATGTAAATCATAGCTCCTACACGCTCGAACAAGTCACCTTTCACACGAAAAAAACTAAATCCAAATCATTTGCTTGGGGACTGCGATGCCAGAGACACAGAATAGACAGCTACTCAAAACAAAACAGGGCGCCCACCCAATAAAATATTATTTATATTAAAATAATAAAACATACGTACAATTTATTTAAAGTTTAATTTTAGGAATAGGTTAAGATATTCAGGATCATTAAAAAAAAACATTACAGTATGTTTTTGCCAAAAAAAAAGTCAAGAAATGTGCGTTTTTACGCATTAACCAAATATTACACGGTTTTCTAAAATAATGCGTTGAAGACACGAGCACATATTTTTTTATATAGTTTCGTAGGGTGGCTTTAATGCCTTATGTTTAGTAACGCGTAGGTCTTCCCCTATTGCGCACACACTCTCTGAGTCGGTTTGGAGCCCTCTCTATGAGGTGGATGACGTTTTCATCTGGAATTTGCTTCGAACACTTTGAAAGCAGTTATCAACTCCTGTCGGCTATGAATTTTAGTGTGGTTGTCTTCAAGGCTTCTTTTCAACTGATCCTAGATATGTTCGATCGGATTCCGTCCGGACTCATGGCAGGCCAGGGTAGAACTGCGATACCAGCTTCGGAGATTGCACTTTGGGTCACTCTGGCAGTATGAGGGCGAGCGTTATCTTGCATCAGAATAAAGTTAGGGCCTACTCGCTGTGGATTATGGGATCACATGAGGCTGATGACATGCTGAAAATAGCTGGCGGCCGTACATTGCCCTCATCACAAATCACTAGCTCGGTTTTGCCCGTTATGCTAATCCCACCCCATACCATAATATTGGGTCCACCAAAGCGGTCAGTTTCACGAATACATAGTTCTATAAACGTTCTCCAGGTCTTCGCCAAACTCGTACGCGTCTGTCATCATTAAAACACTTACTTTAGATTCATCTGTAAAGAGCACTGCCCTCCAATTATCCATGGTCTATTCGAGGTGCTCACGTGCAAACCTTAAACGCGCTGCACGGTGGGCTCGGGTCAATTTGAGCCAAACAACTGGCATTCTGGAACGTTGTTGGTCTTCATGAAGCCTGTTCCGAACAGTTTGGTCACTCAGTCGCGTTCCAGTGGATTCACGTAAGCGGTTTCTCAATATGCGTGCAGTTACAGTTCGCTCGCGACGTGCAGAGAGTCGGATGTATCGGTCTTCCTGGGAGGTTGTGGCTCGAGTTCTACCTGAACCGCGCCTACTCACACTACCTGTCTCTTGATAGCGTTCCCACACATTTCGAATAGCTCGTCTAGACACACCTATGCTTGAAGCTACCGAACTTTGCGAATTTCCCTGCTGAAGCAAAACAATGGCTCTTGTCGCGGATTCTGTTTCCATGTGACGTCGAGAACCAGGCATTGTTTATGCAAACACTAATTTAATCGATAATCGATAATCTATAAATATGCCTACATAACATTGCCATATTTGAGTTTGGCAACAACTTGCAAAAAAAATGTGTCAGGCAAAATATTAATATATTTCAAGTGGGCCCTATTTTGTTTTGAGTAGTAATTAGGGTTTAAAAACTAAAAAGACAACCGACTTCATGTATATAAAAAATACAGTTTTTCAATATACAATTGTATAAGCAATTGTATACAATTTTTCGTTGATTGTTTAAAAACCACTCGACCGATTTCAATAAAAATTAAATGGAAACCTGGAAAATGGAAACACTTTGAAACAAAAAAATAATTTTCCAAATCGGTTCAGGCATCTATGAGTAATCGGTGAACATACATTAAAAAAAAGATTCCGACTAATTGAGAACCTCTTCCTTTTTTAAAGTCGGTTAAAAATATCATCGATGTATACAAATTTTATAATTTTGTTGATTTTTAAAAAATCTCTCGACCAATTTCGATAAGATTTAAATGGAACCACCTGAGAAGTAAAAAAACTGTGGAGCAGTCTCAAAGCCACCCCTCCTTGACGTTAAATAGTTCTGAGAGAAAAACTTACCAAATATTAAACAATAGGCTTATAACACCCGTGTTTTTCGTGGGGGGTAGATCAAATGATGATTGTACTTACAGCGTGTCCGAAAACAGTGCAGTAACAGCAGGTGCAATGTTGGTCGCCGCCGTCTCCAGTGCAAGATCCATTGCCCACGCTCGTGTGACCCACTGCTGGACAAAACATATGCTATACAAGTGATTACAAAGTCAATGACGTCCTCTGTTGTGGACAGGGCAAGGAACCGCCTGAGACGCAGAAGTTTGCAGGTATGATTCCCGCCGCGGGACAAATGTCTGAGTCTGGATGTTTTTCTATGTATAATCCATACTAATATCCTTACTAATATTATAAACGCGAAAGTTTGTTTGTTATTGTTGTATTGTTATTGTTGTTGTTGATTTACATGTATGTTTGTTATTCTTTCACGCAAAAACTACTGAATGGATTTTAATGAAACTTTACAATAACATAGCTTATACATCAGAATAACACATAGGCATTAAGTAGAAAAAAAAACTGCCATTTGCGAGCTATTCTGGCGTGCGCTGAAAAAAACCGTTGAATTAAACGAAGTACTAATCCTGCGCAGACGAAGTCGCCGGCACCAGCTAGTTATAAATACGAAAGTGTCTCTGTCTGTCTGTTTGTTAGGTTTTCACGGCTAAACAGCTGAACGGATCTTGATGAAATTTGGTAAGAAGATGTATTGCATTCGGGTGAAGAACATAGGCAACTTTTTAACTGAAAAAAAAAACAACGTTGAAGAGGGTAAATGAAAGTATGTTTGGGCAACTCATATTTCCTTAAGTTAGGTGTCTGAAAATTAACATTTAGGGTTTTGGTAAGAAACCCCTACTAATATTATACGTGCGAAAGTAACTCTGTCTGTCTGTCTGTTACGTTTTCACGCCTAAACCGCAGAACCGATTTAAATGAATTTTTGCATATAGATAGATGGGACCTTGGAGAAGGACATAACCTACTTTTATGTAGGTACCATGCGTGCGAAGCCGCGGGCAGCAGCTAGTAAGTATATAAACAGTATATCAGGTATCTAGTCAACATAATACAAGCTATGCTATGATATGTAGCATAGCTTGTATTATGTATTAAGCTATGATATGTACATGCGCAAATTGCTAAGCTACGCAAAGCAATTTGCGCATGTACTGTTGTGCAGATAAATGTTGGCTACAGGTGCTTGAAGCCCGATACAGATCACAAAGGATAGTTGCTCAAATGTGTAGAGCCTGGGCTAAGTCCACCTACCTACAATTTACATAAACTACTCAACAATTACTTGTTATATTATTATTATTTTATAAATGCGCAAATATAACAAATATTCAACAAAAACGCTTAAAATTAATAACAACAAAATCCTTAACAAGGCTTGAAATTATTATTTTGCGAGTTGTTAACGAGTGTACTGCGAGAGTAATCCAGTAAGAGTAAGCGAGATAAGACGACAGATGATGACAGATGACATACATAAGTGAAAGAGCGAGGCAGTTATACAACGTTGTTGTCCCTCTCCGAACCCCTCAATTGCCGCCAATTTGAACAAAAAAAATTACTACTGCGCAGCTAAATGCAGCCATCTTCCGAGGTATAAAAATCCAGTGTGCGTAGTATACAAACATCCAAGATATCGCATTTATAATATTAATATGACTGTATTTTCAGTTAGCAGTTTGCATAGTTTGAAGCTAGATGGAGCAATAACAAAACCCTTACCTTTGCAAACGTGTTGCTGATGCGTCGCATTCTCGCACTGCTTAGGCACCGGCTTTGCTTTCGCGGGCGTCTTCACCTTAACCTCCTTCACTTCCTTCTTCTTCTCTTCCAGCTCAAGTTTACACTTGTCAGGGTCCGGGGTATCGAATGATATCTTCACGATATCCCCGAGACATATGGACCGGTCGCGTTTACACGCTGTGCACATACAATCACTGGTGTATTTGCATTCGCTCGACGGAACATCGCAAGATGATATATCGCTCTCCGACTTACTTTGCCCGTTTCGGGTAAGATTTTTAAAAGCGACCGCGTTAAGCGTTTGCTTCGCGTTCCGTAACGCTTGCGCGGAGTATTTAGCTAGTTCCTCTGGATTATGCGTTGGAACTTTAACTTGTATGGTGTTTTCCGTGTAAATAGCTGTAGTAGGCACGGGAGGCGATATAGTGATCCCTCCGAACCGTAAAACTTCAACTATTTCGTCGTCCAGCGCTGAATAGTCCAAGTTAGATACTATAGCCATAACGTGGTCGTAGTAATTATCAGGTTTAGTGGCATCCCCGGCTAGGTATAATTTAATTGCGTCGAAGCTGTCTTTGAGTGTTTTGCTGCCTTTTTGAGCGATAAGCGTGTCACATTTGAGGATTACATCCCGTCTTGTGTTAGAACTTTCTTTGGGTTTTTGCGGTTCGGGTTTAGAGTCTTCGGGCGCGAGTGCAGGTATAGAAGCGGGAGCGGGAGCGGGAGCGGAAACAGGAGCAGCCGCGGGTTTTGCTTCACTAACAAGCTCTTTTTTAACCTTAACGTTATTCGCTTTTCCAATAATCTTGCTAAGACCCTTCGCTGCTAATATCTCTGCTTCGCTCGCCTGTTGTACCGTCTTCACAGGCGGGGAAAATCTAACTAGTGCTTCTTTGATTTTATTCTCAAACAATTCCAGCTTATACAACATCATCAGCCAATCGTCTCCCGTGACAGATTTCTTAGGAACATTATCCATAAAGTGTCTGTTGATAGCTTTTAACCTGTCCATGAAATACGCTCGTTTCTTATCCATAGACATCGTCGAGAAATCGGGTGCTTTTTCTTTACGCATATCGAAACCCATCAGATCTTGGATATGGCTGGCAGCTAAATCAGGATCGCTCAGTATCCAACCGACCAATTGCTGGGATTCCGCGCACCTTTTCAAAACATCAACATAGTTTATTCTCATGTTTTTAAGCACTTCTCGTTTCTCTCCAGTAATTTTAGACATTTTCATCAGTAGCAAGTCGAAAGTGTTGCCAACTGATACGCTTAGTATCTTAGTGATTTGTTTCAGAGATTCCCTAGTAGGTGAGATTTCTTCTTCTGACTCGTAGTTCGGCTTCCTTCCTTCAATCTTCTCTATGATGTCGTTTCTTTCACTCTGCGTTTGCTTAACGGATATATCTTTGATGTGTTTGTAAAACTTCTGTAATGCTGATGCTATTTCAGTTTCCAACAGCGCTTCCGGTATGCATTTGAATTGATCCATTATGAAAATCTTCCAGCCGTGGAATCTAGAATTGACAGCTTCCTTCACCTCTTCCATATTACTATCATCTATCACAGTATCATTGAAAATAGCCGCGGCTCGAAAATACATATCAATGGTTATAATATTTTTCGGAAGCGCTAATAATTCATGCGTTACCGTTGGATTTATTTCGGGGCTTCTTGTCACTTTGAAAATATCCAATATATTGTTTATAATAACCTGCGCTGAGATAGTAAATACTAGATCTATCAAGTCTTCCTTTTCACTTTTAGTTATCATAAGCGCCTGTAGTTCTTTCTCGTCGTTCAATAAGTCGACGATATCTTTGCTATCAAACTCGAAGGTGAGCGTTCCAATAATATCACTTGTGTCTATGTTATTCTTAATTTTACGGCTTATTTTACGTTTGGCTGTGTTCTTAGTAACTTTGACGCTATCCCTGTTTTTACTAAGCTTTAAGTCTCTTATTTGTTTCAACGTTTCTGGGGTAAGTTGCGTTTCGCTATTGACATCGGGCATGTTACTCATGATCGATGCAAACTCGGGCAGTTCGTACGATGCGTTTGCGAATTCGTTCGATATATCCGGCACATTGACGTATATTTGCGGCATATTGGCTAATATTTGTGGCATATTTTCTACTAACTCCGCTAGTTTCGTGTTCGCTGTATTCAAATCTATCGGCTCGTCTGTGTCTATCTTATTAAGAAACTCCGCGGAGTTCTTATCTAAACTCATCATAACTTCGCAAATCTGTTCTAAAGATAAAGGTCCGTCATGACCATCAGTTTCCTTACCTTCTGTTTTAATACTGTTATACGAATTAATGATATTCTGGCATTCCTCCATAGCTTTTTTGATTTCTAGACCGAACGTAATATACTTATAGATATTAGGATCTTTGTACACGGCTACTTCTGCGTTGTCCGTTTCCTTTTCAGCTTCCTCCTTGACTAGGACAGGGGTCCGTCTCGCGTTGAGCGGTACGTTTAGATCGGGCGTTATTTGTGCGTTGAATTCTTTGTCAGTGAATTTGTTTACCATTAGTCTTTGTGTTTTGGGAGCGAATACAGGCGAAGGTTCTGTATTTGTCGGCGACATTTCCTGTAATGGCGGACTGACTGACTCAGGGTACTCTTCGGAGTCTGTTGGAGTGGGAACAGCTTTCTCATATTCTTCCTTCAACTCCGCCATGACCGCCTGTATTCTTTTATCGGGACTGAGCGCCATTTGTGCGAGTGTAGCTATAACTTCGTTCATATCGACGTCTCTCTCTCCCACTATAGTGTCAGCGTCGCTGATGTTGTCGTCTCTGTCTAACGGGAACGCTTCGGGTGGACTCGCTTCTTCTTCGTGTTTAATGTCATTTAATAGTTGCGTGGTTTGGGCTTTGTGTTTCAGCAGTTGCAGGATTCTATGTGGTTTGCTGGTGAGAAGAAAATAAACACAGTATTAAAGCCGAGGCGTCTAACTAAACTACCTATTAAAAAATTTAAAGCATATATATAGGGTAGTATTTTCAAGATTGCTAATTATAATATAAATTATTATATTACTGATATGAATGCATGGCCTCATGTCGCTCTGCCCTCAGACAGTTAACCGACACATTTTCGATTTTCGTAATTAAGGTAGTTATAAAGATCATACAAAAAAGCGCTAGGACCAGGACGAGTTTCTTGCCAGTTCTTCGCGAGCTTGGGTTAGGAGGAATTGGCACCTAAATTCACCTAGCTTAGTATGTAAAACGTTTCAAAGTGATCCATCCTTGTGATTGTATTAAATAAGGTATATTTTGACTTTTGATTCAAATTCAACTTCGTATGTTCAACATTCATGATGGCCTTATACTCGTAACTCGGATGGTACGTCGGCTTTCGGCGCTGTAGGTTGTGGGTTTAAAATCCAATGCAAACTTTTGTGTGATAAATGTAGATTATTAATAAATAGTAACATAATACAGCTTTATTTACAGAAATAATTACATAAATGTACAGAATAAAATACACGTGAAACAGTTGATCTATCTAAGGACCGTTTAAAACGATCTAGGTAACTTAACTGATCCAGATCACTGCCAGAGGTCAGCGTTCTTAAGACACTGACAAAACTGTAGATTTGTGTTTTGTCTGAAAAATATCTCAGAAGTTCTTTTGGCTGAAGGTTTCGACAGAATACCAGCGCCTAGCTACCTCCAAGTGGCGAGGGATATTATGCTGAGTCAAGACTTTTTGTTACTGTGACAAAAATATATATGACATACTCTCTGAATTCTCAATATTATTTATTCTGAAATATATTTTTCTGTTTGTACTGATTGATTGTTTGTGCTTGAGTAACAAATAAATGAGTTTCTAGAGGAAAACATCGTCAGGAAACCCGCAGGTATGTAGCCAATATTGTTCGGACGTCCCGAGAGGCACACGTTTTTTTTTTTTTTTTTTATTTATTTATTAAATTCACGAAACAGATTACAATTAACACAGCGTTTGAACTAAAATTAGTTATTTATTGCTCTAGATTCGTAATCAAATATGTGAATATGCCTAAATTACAGTGTTACATGCATAATAGTACATTATGGTACTAGTGTGTAATGTTGGTGATTACCGCTGAGGCGCCATTGAGACCCGAGCCGTTAGGTGAGGGTCTTAAGAGAGCCGAAGACGGTAATCATCAATACACACGTGTATCATACGACGTTTTTCAACACACTTATGAATAAAATAACAATAAAAACTCTTCAACAGTGAAAACGAGTTGTGAAAAATGATTCGCTATGGCGGGAAAAATTAATCAGTATTCCTATGCGCGCGCATTGCGGTCAGCCACAGACTAAAGGGATGAGGTTTTTTTTATTTTCCGCGCATAGGGTTTGCGCCTATTCTGGCACGTACAAAATGGGGAATTTAAAGTTTTCTTTTATTACAGAAAAAACAAAATTTATATATGAGTGAAAGTTTTATTTATTAAACACGTACGAGTTAAAATTATCTATTTAAATAAAAAGTTGCATGAAATGAGCAAGCAATAGGAACATTAATTTATTTGTTCTATTAAACACGATCTTTTTTTGAATAAAAACTTTTTTAAGAACAAAGCACCTCAACCAATAAAATTTAAAAAAAAAACTATAACTCACTAGTGAGTTATAGCAATGAAAAAGTCACAGTTTGATTATGGGTGTCATTCTGTGCCTAATTGCGGTGACCATAGAGCCACTTTATGAGCAAGTGTGTTGAAAAAGTTATAATACCCTAAACTAGGAACCAACTATGGAAATTATACATTATTAAGATCGTGTAAGACTTTATAAGCGCACCGCTTAAACCCACTGATACAGTTATTAAAGACACCTAGATTATCAGAAGTAGCCAACTCGTTTTTTTATTTACTTATGTCCAAACAGCCTTTGAGGCGAATTTTAATTCTCACAAGTTTTATATAAGTGAGCAGATATAAGGTGAAAGGATAGATACCTCATGTTGGTAGGTTTGAGTTTCCTTTTAGTGGCTGTGGAGAGTCTCGGGAAGCGAGGCGAGCTGGCACGGCGTCTGCGGCGAGGCGGCTCCTCCAGTAGAGCTACGTTACTGTCCGGTCTACTGGAAACAAATCTCTACAGTTACTTCAGACGACAATAACAATTCATTACTTCTAAAACAATCATGGTTTTGAACATCATTTTCACTCAAAACGGGATATTTAACATGATAAATAATAATAATGCCGGACATTTCACACAGCATCATCGGGCCCCAAGGTAAGCAGAACTTGTGTTATGGGTACCACATGACTGATATACTACTTATATACGTTTTTTTTTTTTTAGTAAATACATATTATACATAGAAACACCCAGACCCGAGACAAATACTTGCAGATCATACAAACATTTGTCCCGCGGCAGGAATCGAACCCGCAACCTTCTGCGTCTCAGCCAGACCTTAGCCCACTGCGCTCATCATAGCGCATACAACACTGCACTGTTGCATGCGCCATGATCACGAGATAAACTCGGTGTTTCGTGTTTATCTCGTGATCATGGCGCATGCAACTGTGCCGAAATATCGGGAAGCAGAAATACTTATATATCAAGGTAAATATCCCGTTTTGAGTGAAAATTATAAAAACAATTAATGTCAATGATATCGATGTCAATGAAACCCGTGTTCATCAAAATGTATGTATCAATGTATATATAATGTATATATCAATAATCAATCAATGTATCAAAATGTACTTACGAATGTTTTGACCATAAAAATGACGATTATTATACTTAGAACTAAAAATTTGTTAATAAAAATGTAGTTAAAAAATCATTAATAATAATGTTGGATATTTCACACAGCATCATTTATCCCTAAATTAAGTAGAGCTTGCGTTATAGGCACAACATGACCTTAATACTTCTTACGATACGCAGAAGGTTGCAGTATCGATTCCCGTCGCGGGACAAACGTTTATAAGATCTGCAAGTATTTTTCTTGGGTTTAGTATGTTTCTATGTATAATATGTATGTATTTACAAAAAAAAAGTATATAAGTAGTATATCAGTCATGTGGTACCCATAACACAAGGTCTGCTTACTTTGGGGCCAGATAATGCTGTGTGAAATGTTCGGGATTATTGATAGATTTATCTTACCTTTCTCTCTCCTGCCTGAGCTGGTCTTCGAGCCACATCCTCAGTCTATGGTAGTACAGTTGTTGGTCTCGCATATGCATCACCTTGCGCCGAACCTAAGAACAATAAATACTATTGTAGTTTTTGTGTTGTTGAAGAATACTCCAAAAATAAATATTCATTACATATAGAATTAATTTATATTTTTTTTACACTCGATATACTAAACACAATCGGGTTGCACTCCGGGAGTGCCGACAGAAGTGAAAACTTATTTTGGCGCGTTAGAGTTTAGTAATAAATCACTTCAAAATCAGTAATTATGGCGACTGCTAATCAAATACTGAACGAACACAGATGATGCAATATTTTTTGTTCAGAATGTAGATAATATATCAAAGAACCTAACTCAGTAAACTTCTCCATACAAAAGTAGACTGTAAACATGTGAATTAAGGTTTATAATCAAATGGGGCGAGCGCGGCAGCCGCGTCTCGCCCCAAACGGTAACGGTGTCGCGAATCCAGGGGTTTTACCTCATCTAAAAATAAACGTACCACGCTAAAAGAAGTTTTCACTTCAAACATTTTTTTTAGAATAGTATTTCATCGGAAGTAACCTGTAGGGCTATTATGGAACTCTTGATACAATCAATGTCTATCAGTTTCGATTAGCCATCGGCATCAATATCTATCAATTTCGATTAGCAATCGGCATTATTTCAATTAATAAATAATATACGATGTATTTAAATGCTTAGTACGCTAAACACGGTTCCTACCACAATCTTACTTTGTAAAATGGTCGAGTTATAGTTTGACACTTCACATTGTAACTAGCGATAGAAGCTGATAGAAATCGCAGCGATCCGTAATACCAATTCATCAATAATAACTGAAAGCTATTAGGATCAATGTTTTGATAGTATCAAAGTTCCATAATCGCCCCACAAATCTACTACCTCTTAGCAAGGTTAGCTCGATTATAAAAAAATCCTACCGAAAAAACGAACTTATC
This sequence comes from Lampropteryx suffumata, assembly GCA_948098915.1. Lineage (NCBI taxonomy): Eukaryota > Metazoa > Arthropoda > Insecta > Lepidoptera > Geometridae > Lampropteryx > Lampropteryx suffumata. The sequence goes on from OX402569.1 coordinate 3,343,942, forward strand.
AGTAAGGATATTTGTAAAATAAATGTCTTTTTGATATAACATTTTACACTGTTAATGAATTTCATGGATACTATTTAATATAATTGATTAATGCTAAAATACTATTAAAAACGTTCAATTTGACTACTGACCTCCAAGACCATTTTTTTACATGATTCAAGCACAAATAAGGTACCACTAACTAGCAATTGAAATAGACTGTATTCTGTATTTCTATATTCTGTATTCAAAAAATTCAACATATACCTTTATTTTTATTTTTTTTATTATTTATTGTAAAAAATCATGCATGTGCGATTTTATTGCTCTCAAGTGAAATTTAACTTAATGTCTGTAACATGTAAAAAAAAGGCATGTAACTAGGAGAGTGCTTGGTATGAATGTTGATGGATTTACGAGTAGAGGTAGGCCAAAGAAAAGATGGATGGATTGTGTGAAGGATGACATGAGTAAGAAAGGAGTGAGTGTTGAGATGACGGCTGATGGAGGAGAATGGAAGAAGAACACATGTTGTGCCGACCCCACGTAATGTGGGAAAAGGGCAGGAAGATGATGATGTTTTTGAGAACATCAGCATGTTTGTGAAATATGTGAATTTACTGTATGAGTCAATATCTGTAACCTAACACATTTCTCGCAAATAAATTATTGGAACGGAGTTCCTTATCGCGGGTTGGCGAGGAGACCTAACCGAGAAAAATGTAACGCGTTACGTTACGAAAAACTGTAAAAGGGAAGAATGAAGGATACCGATAACTAGTCTCCCACACACATATGTATATACATGTCGACGCAAGACCTAACTAATAAGTTAAAAATAACTCTAAGTTTAAAATTAAGTAGCTTATTTATGATTTGAAATATTAGAATCCGTCTTTAATGCTTTCTGAGGTAAATATTGAGTTTCGATTGGTTGTCTTCCGGGCAGCAAACTAGTACTCACGATTATTTAATTTTGAGCCTCTGTTAAAATTACTGGTTATTTTTGTTAAACCATTTCTTAATTTGTTATTAATTATGGTTATAGTTTGGAGTTTATTTTGTTTGAATAATTAATGTTTTGGAATCCGATTTCCGGATAGCGCAAATTTGAAATTTAAATGTTTAAATGTTTTTGCTGAAGATAACATTCATTTGATGTCAAAAGTAGATTGTAAAAATAGCTAAACGAATTTAAAAAAACCTTTTTAGTTAAAAGAGAGTTGAAGTAAATTTAAAGTGAAAGCGGAAAGCGCGATGATTTGAGTTCAGGATGTTTAAAATTTTGTTTTATGAGAAAATTTATTTAATGTTAAAAATAGGTTCTAAAAATAGAAAAACTAATTTAGAAAACCTTTTAATTTGTTACAAAATTATATTAAGTTTAAAGTGTAGTGTGTGTAAGTGTAATGACTTCACAACGACGCAGCCATCTTGAAATATAAAAAAATGGTGAGTCGTCGGGAACTTGGGAAGCCACAATTTTTAAGAAAGCACTTTCTGGTGAGCTCCCGTGGTGAAAAGTCCTGTGAGTATTATTTACCTTATTTACCTTAGATTTTATGGTTGTTTAAAATAGTGTTAATAATAAATTGTGTCTGAATATATTGGGTGTCTTTATCATTTGCAATGCGTGAGCCTAGTGATGGAAGCAGTGACGCCTGTCTCCTTGACATCACTATCGGTAGGTCCCCTGATGCCTCGTTATACATATAGGGTCTTTCATTAAGCGTGTCCTATCTTTAAATTTAAATAAAACAAAGTGTGTGTGATATATTATCGAAATTATTTATTTATTTGAAAGATGTAGTGATGCCATTATGTGTGGAATATGACATCATTCAAATGTCCGCCACGGCTTCTCTGGGTGGAGCGCATGCGAGATATCCAATTTGTCCATGACTTTTGCGCATAAATCAGGCTGAATTTGACTTATGGCATAGGTTATGTTGGCTTTGAGGGCCGCTGTGATTTGTGGTTTATTCACATAGACCTGCGACTTAAGAAAACCCCACAAGAAAAAGTCTAGCGGGGTTAAGTCACAAGATCTCGGTGGCCAGTTCACATCAGCTCCACGTGAGATGACCATGCCCTCAAATCTCTCATGCAGAATATTCAATGTGGCATGAGCTGTGTGGCACGTAGCGCCGTCTTGTTGAAACCACATGTCGTTGGTGTTCAGATGATCCAGTTCATGCCAAAAAAAGTTGGTAATCATCGACCTATAGCGCTCGCCGTTGACAGTGATGGCCTGGCCAATGTTGTTCTCAAAGAAATATGGCCCGATGACGCCGCCAGCCCAAAACCCATACCAAACTGTAACTTTTTCAGGATGTATTGGACGCTCTTGGATCTCATGTGGATTGGTATCGTCCCAAATTCGACAATTTTGTTTGTTTACGTACCCATTCATCCAGAAATGGGCCTCATCGCTGAAGATAATTTTTCTGTGAAAATTACGGTCAGTTGCTAACTGCTCCTGTGCCCATTCAGCGAACACACGTCGTTGTCTATGGTCGTTTACCTTCAATTCCTGGGTGAGTTGAATTTTATACGGGTGCAGGCCCGAGTCACGACGCAAAATTCGCCAAGTTGTGGTCTGTGAAAGGCCGAGTTCTTGTGAGCGACGCGAAATCGACTGCCTCGGCTTCTCCTGCACACTCTCACGGACAGCGGCAATATTTTCGGCAGACCTTGCGTTTCGTTGACGTACGGGTGTTGGTCGATCATTCACTGAACCAGTGGACTCAAATTTATCCACCACACGACGAATAGTCCTCTCGGTAGGACGATTATGGCGACCGTAAAATGGGCGAAGCGCGCGGTGCGTTGCCCGAACAGAATACTCATTTTGATAAAACAATTTTATCATTTGCACGTGTTGTTGAATGCTATAGCTATCCATGATGATTTGGCAAAACAGAATAAATAAATTACAACCAATTTGACAGATGTAGCTTCAACAAGATGGCCGCTTCCAACTGTCCTTCATTCTCTTTCTATATAATAGGTTGGGGAAAAAGTTGCTTCGCATTTAAAAAACAAATTCAAATCATTTTTTAATATAGTTTATTTAGATATAACTAAAGTATGTAGGTACCATTTTGTTTGATAACTTTTTGCCATCTTGTTGGTAGGGACATGATCTCATTGCTATAGAAATTTTGGGACTTCAGTAGGGCGATTATGGAGCTCTAATTACAATCAATGTCTATCAGTTTTCGGCGTAATTTCAATCATTCGTTTGACGAATTTGACGTTTCGATAGACATTGATTGTAATTAGAGTTCCATAATCGCCCTACTGATCAAAATACCGCGACAAGTGGTTTTGGCAGTCCTCTCGTGATGTTAACCTGACACTGCCTAAAGAAGACCGAAACAGGTGGAAATCTGAAAGTGCAAGATCAGGACTATACGGCGGATGCATTAACACCTCCCAGCCAAACTCTCTTAATTTTTGCTGAGTGGCTAAAGATGTGTGAGGTCTAGCGTTATCATGATGAAAAACCACACCCCTTCTGTTGATTAATTCCGGCGGCTTTCTCGCAACTTCTTGCTTTAATCTCATCAGTTGTTCGCAGTAGAGTTCAGAATCGATGGTCCTGCCTGGTGGTAACAGCTCATAATGAATAATGCCCTTCCAATCCCACCACACACGCAGCATCACCTTGTTGCGAGTTAACCCGGGTTTCGCCACAGTCTGTGAAGCCTGACCGGCCTTTGACCACGACCTTTTTCGCACGTTCTTGTCGTACGTGATCCACTTTTCATCACCAGTTATCAGCCTCTTCAAAAATGGTTCGGTTGCATTACGTCGTAATAAAGAATCACAAATGAGTACACGGTTCATTAGGTTTCTTTCAGTGAGCTCGTGAGGTACCCAAATATCGAGCTTTTTTGTGTACCCAGTTTTTTTCAAATGCGCCAAAACTGTTTTGTGGTCAATTCCCAGTTCTTCAGCCACGTCGTAACTACTGATATGCCGATCTTGCTCTACTTTTTCAAAAATGCCATCCATTTTATCCGTAATAGGGCGACCAGAGCGACGTGCATCTTTGACATCAAAATTTCTGGATTGAAAACGCTTAAACTAAATTTGTGCTACTCTCACAGACACTGCATAACATCGCAAATTTTTTTCGAGGCTTGCGTTGCATTTTTACCTTTTTTGTAGTAAAATTTTAAAATGTATCGAATTTCTTCATTAGATTCACTCATCTTGACAGTACAAAAAACAAATAAAAATCACACATTTTCCTAATTTGAATTTAGAATTATGTTCTTTAAAATTTAAACTTTTAATGATACCAAAACCAGCCAGATACAAATAGTATAGCCAAAGAGATTTTATTACAAGTTCATACATACTATAATGCGAAGACTTTTCCCCCAACCTAATATATAAATTATATAGAATATAGTAATTTATCGCAATAATAATCAAAATTAAGGATGGGTAGAGAGAATGAGAGCCTGACACGTTAATGATTAATTATGCCAACCCAAATACGAAAGGGACTGCGTTCCAAACGCGTGTCCCGCGACACGTTCCGTTATTATTTTCTATTTCTAAGTGATCATCATACCAGCCTTTAGGAAGTCCACTGCTGGACATAGGCCTCCCCAATTGATTTCCAGACTTCACCCACCTTCACTCCACCGACTTCCTGCAATCTTTACAATGTCGTCAGTCCATCGGGTGGAGGGTCGTCCTACGCTTCGTTTTCCTGTCCTTGCTCGCCATTCGAGAACTTTACTCCCCAACGGTTATCAGTTCTGCGAGCTATATGGCCTGCCCATTGCCACTTCAACTTGCAAATTTTGAGTGCTATGTCGGTGACTTTGGTTCTTCTTCGGATTTCCTCGTTGCGGATTTTATCACGTAGTGAAACACCCAACATAGCTCTCTCCATAGCTCGTTGCGCGACTCTGAGCTTGTGTATGAGGCCAATAGTTAGCGACCAAGTCTCAGTTCCATATGTCATCACTGGCAACACGCACTGATTAAAGACTTTCGTCTTGAGGCTCTGAGGTATCTGTGACGAGAAGGTGTGCCGTAATTTCCCGAACGCTGCCCATCCGAGTTAGATTCGTCGGCTTCAGTATAGTGTCGGGTTAGGCGGGCTCTTGCATCGCTAGTCGTTCTTGTAGCAGGGCTTTGCGATGAAGTGTACAGTTGTCCATAGAACTTCTCGAGCTCTCGTAAAACCTCCGGCTTTGAGGAAACGACCCTGCCACTGTCGGTCTTTAGCTTCGTCAACAGGCTTTGCCCAATAGACAGATCTCTCGCGAACACTTTGGAGCCTTGCTTGCGCTCTATTGCGTTCTTTATATTAGAAGTATTATACAGACGCAATTCGCGTCGCTTAGAGATCTGTTTATTTAGCGTACTGTATTTCGACATATCTACTAAAGACTGCAGTTTCATTTCGCTACGTTCTGCCATGAGTTTTAGAGTTTGCTCAGAGAGTTTTTGGGTTCTACCTTTGCGCTGAGTCTTACAGAACTTTGACCCAACGGCATGGACAATTTTCACCAGCCCGTCATTTATTTCGTCCACGGATTCGCATTCGGCGAAGCATTTGAAGCGATCTTGAAGTTCCAATTGAAAGCTCTCGGGGTTTTGGATTTGGGCTTGGGCGAAGAGTAGATTTCATCAGACGGGACCTTTCTAGCTTCACGTTAAGATTTAATGAGCCTCTAACCATTCGGTGATCACTGCCGGTTTTGACCCTGTTGATCACTGAGACATCATTAAATATTTGCTTTTTTGTTGTTATGATGAAATCTATCTCGTGTTTGTGTCCATCGGGGTGAAGCCACGCCCATTTCCTGGACGACCGATTCTTGAAAAAGGAGTTCTTCATAAAAAGTCCCTCTTTTTCCATGAAGTCGGCCAATCGCTGACCCCGTTGGTTCCGCTGTCCAAATCCGATTTGCCCCACTCTCATTTCATCGCCGTTCCTCATACCTAGCCGCGCGTTGAAGTCCCCCATTACAACGGTAAAGTGTGTTTTCGAGGCTTGCATGGCATTTGAAATGTCATCATACATAGCCTCCACTTCATCGTCTGGACGTTTCAAGTGAGGTGCGTACACCTGTATGACCTTAAGCGAATACCGTTTGGTTATTCTGAGTATAAGGTATACCACCCTGCTCGACACGCTTTCGATCTTCACAATGTTGTTAATGAGGGATTTGTGGACGAGAAACCCAACACCGTGCTGAGATAGTTGATCGCCCTCCCGGTAGTAGAATAAGTTGCCGGAATTTAGGATTATCTTGTCCTCTCCCTCTCTTCGGACTTCTGATAACCCTATAATATCCCAATGCAACTTATTCACTACTTCTTCCAGCTCTATCAATTTCTCGTCGGTCCTCAGTGTGCGTGCGTTGTAAGTTGTCGTTGGGATTGGTAGCTGGACCTCTGCCGGAGATTCTTCGCACCCCCTGTTTCGCCGTTACCGTGGCCGCCACCTATGCCAGGAATAGCGGAACTGCCGGCAACTGCGGGCCGTCTTCTATTTGTGTATATAATTTTGGGGGGTTTTGCCATAGTCATCACGCTTGGCAGGCGGATTGGTGACCGCAGATTTTGTGTTAAGTACTCGGGAGGTGCTGCTGCCCAATCCCCCGATGTGTCCTCCCTTAGTAGCCTTTTACGTCATCCACGGGAGGAGATGGAGGGGTCCTATTCTATGCCGGAACCACCACGGCCGTGATGTTCTAAGTGATGAATCTTGCTAATAATATAAGTCAAAGTCTGCACTTGGCACATACAATTGTTCTTACAGCAGCAGTTCTAGAGACCGGCAAGTTCTTAGGTTCTTCTATAATGTTGATAACTGACCTCTTTGAATCTCTGCAGATGGTACTCGGGGCAGAGCGTGCGACGCGGGAGGTAGTGGGGCGCTGGGGGCGGGGAGCCCGGAGGGGGCGGGGCCGGCGCCGCTCCGCCTACTAACTGCATGCACACCTGTCACGTGATACAACATGTGAAGTTTCGAAGAATGCCTATGGGATTATTTCACGCACTCGTTGCTTTAATTGGTCTTAACCATTAACAGGCCTGTGAGCTCAGTTGGTAGTAGCCTTCTGCGCTGTAGGTTAAGGGTTCGATTCCCTACTAGGATACACATTTGTGTGAATAACATAGGGGTTTGTTCTGTGTCTGGGTGATATAAAGTATAGTATGTATGTATTTAAAAATATACAAGTATTCTATCAGTCATCTGGTCACCATAATACAAGCTATGCTTAGTTTGGGGCTAGATGGTGTTTTGCGCATTGTCCAACAACATTTATTTATTTAATAATGTAACCTCATCTGGAGAAAGACGAACATATAAATGATTACATGTGCGTAAGACATCTCTCGGTACTAGTATAAATTAGTACTGTTTTATATTGTCAAGTCAAGTCAAGTGAAAATATACTTTATTCAATACAATCACAAGGATCACTTTGAAACGTCTTACATACTAGGTCAAATTGTTTTGACTGGTCTCTTATATAATGGCAGACTACAGCACTACGTACCGTGGATAGTTTCTTCTGTTTTCTGTAAACTTGTAGTTGCCGCTTGTGCACTTCCGGTAACCGTCGATACATCGCCATTAGTTTCCTGTCCACTGCAGACAGACCCAGGTCTACTTGTTTCCTGAAAACAAAAATAAAAACACATGTACACATGTATTGTACCCTACACATGTATTGTATGTACATATTTACAAAAAAAAGTATATAAGTATATCAGTCATGTGGTACCCATAACACAAGCTCTGCTTACTTTGGGGACATTTCACACAGATGATGCTGTGTGAAATGTCCGGGATTATTATTATTATTGACTGTAATTTAATTTCGAACTCGAGGGTAGACTGAAAACCAGATATAATGCTGAGTCTACTTCAATTGCCAAATGACTCCCAGAACTATATAAATGTTTGAGTACGTGATCCTATTAAATATTTTTAGCAATAAACCTTTTTTTATTTGCTAGCGACCCGCCCCGGCTTTGCACGGGTGCAATGCTGATACTAAATATACTACAGAATGTCTAATGCGATTAGAAACCTCTAAAATTATCAGTGTTTCTCTACTATATTATTAAACCTTTCTCTTGAATCACTCTATCTATTAAAAAAACCTCATCAAATTCCGTTGCGTAGTTTTAAAGATCTAAGCATACATAGGGACAGACATACTGCGGGAAGCGACTTTGTTTTATACTATGTAGTGACGGACAGCTTTAATTACAGACACGTACAGAATAATGTACAATAATATAAAATACATGTGAAACAGTTGAGCTATCTAAGGACCGTTTAAAACGATCTATAGATAGCTCAACTGATCCAGATCACTGGCAGAGGGCAGCGTTCTCAAGACACTGGCGGCATTAACACGTTGAATGGTAATGCTAATACGCCGAGCCAAATAGGAGCCAGCTCTTGGGTCGCGCAGTGTATTTATTTGTACTTGATATATAAAATAAATGTATAACCTATTAATTGAGACCATTCCAATGAGCCCAAACACGATACCTCAGCTGTAAATTGGTGATCTTCTACATATCGTGTCACTGTTTATTTCAAACCCGTGTGGTGATTGGATTTAAAGTGCGCCTCAGAGGCTCCTCTCGTGCACTAACTCCCCAATAGGTAAAGCTTCGAACATTGGTTACCTACCTAGCTTCGACATCATTGCTTCCTGAAGGCCACTCGTCGCATTGCTTCAAAACTGTGTCCATATGCTTCTCGATAGACGATATACTGCGCATTAGATGTCGCACCGTTCTGAAAATAATTTCGTATTAGTTTAATCATAATAAAATAAAAAAATGCATGAGTTTCGTGGGACACTCCGTTGGAACGTTCCTATCGAACGGTATACCTGCAGAGTTGCAGAGTTCACACAATGCGCAGCCGCCATCAGCAGGTCGGCCGTATACCTGCAGACAGTATACCTGCAGACAGTATACCTGCAGAGTTGCGCAGCCGCCATCAGCAGCTCGGCCGTATACCTGCAGACAGTATACCTGCAGAGTTGCGCAGCCGCCATCAGCAGCTCGGCCGTATACCTGCAGACAGTATACCTGCAGAGTTGCGCAGCCGCCATCAGCAGCTCGGCCGTATACCTGCAGACAGTATACCTGCAGAGTTGCGCAGCCGCCATCAGCAGGTCGGCCGTATACCTGCAGACAGTATACCTGCAGAGTTGCGCAGCCGCCATCAGCAGGTCGGCCGTATACCTGCAGACAGTATACCTGCAGAGTTGCGCAGCCGCCATCAGCAGGTCGGCCGTATACCTGCAGACAGTATACCTGCAGAGTTGCGCAGCCGCCATCAGCAGGTCGGCCGTATACCTGCAGACAGTATACCTGCAGAGTTGCGCAGCCGCCATCAGCAGCTCGGCCGTATACCTGCAGACAGTATACCTGCAGAGTTGCGCAGCCGCCATCAGCAGGTCGGCCGTATACCTGCAGACAGTATACCTGCAGAGTTGCGCAGCCGCCATCAGCAGGTCGGCCGTATACCTGCAGACAGTATACCTGCAGAGTTGCGCAGCCGCCATCAGCAGGTCGGCCGTATACCTGCAGACAGTATACCTGCAGAGTTGCGCAGCCGCCATCAGCAGGTCGGCCGTATACCTGCAGACAGTATACCTGCAGAGTTGCGCAGCCGCCATCAGCAGGTCGGCCGTATACCTGCAGACAGTATACCTGCAGAGTTGCGCAGCCGCCATCAGCAGGTCGGCCGTATACCTGCAGACAGTATACCTGCAGAGTTGCGCAGCCGCCATCAGCAGCTCGGCCGTATACCTGCAGACAGTATACCTGCAGAGTTGCGCAGCCGCCATCAGCAGGTCGGCCGTATACCTGCAGACAGTATACCTGCAGAGTTGCGCAGCCGCCATCAGCAGGTCGGCCGTATACCTGCAGACAGTATACCTGCAGAGTTGCGCAGCCGCCATCAGCAGGTCGGCCGTATACCTGCAGACAGTATACCTGCAGAGTTGCGCAGCCGCCATCAGCAGGTCGGCCGTATACCTGCAGACAGTATACCTGCAGAGTTGCGCAGCCGCCATCAGCAGCTCGGCCGTATACCTGCAGACAGTATACCTGCAGAGTTGCGCAGCCGCCATCAGCAGGTCGGCCGTATACCTGCAGACAGTATACCTGCAGAGTTGCGCAGCCGCCATCAGCAGGTCGGCCGTATACCTGCAGACAGTATACCTGCAGAGTTGCGCAGCCGCCATCAGCAGGTCGGCCGTATACCTGCAGACAGTATACCTGCAGAGTTGCGCAGCCGCCATCAGCAGGTCGGCCGTATACCTGCAGACAGTATACCTGCAGACAGTATACCTGCAGAGTTGCGCAGCCGCCATCAGCAGGTCGGCCGTATACCTGCAGACAGTATACCTGCAGAGTTGCGCAGCCGCCATCAGCAGCTCGGCCGTATACCTGCAGACAGTATACCTGCAGAGTTGCGCAGCCGCCATCAGCAGGTCGGCCGTATACCTGCAGACAGTATACCTGCAGACAGTATACCTGCAGAGTTGCGCAGCCGCCATCAGCAGGTCGGCCGTATACCTGCAGACAGTATACCTGCAGACAGTATACCTGCAGAGTTGCGCAGCCGCCATCAGCAGGTCGGCCGTATACCTGCAGACAGTATACCTGCAGACAGTATACCTGCAGAGTTGCGCAGCCGCCATCAGCAGGTCGGCCGTATACCTGCAGACAGTATACCTGCAGACAGTATACCTGCAGAGTTGCGCAGCCGCCATCAGCAGGTCGGCCGTATACCTGCAGACAGTATACCTGCAGACAGTATACCTGCAGAGTTGCGCAGCCGCCATCAGCAGGTCGGCCGTATACCTGCAGACAGTATACCTGCAGACAGTATACCTGCAGAGTTGCGCAGCCGCCATCAGCAGGTCGGCCGTATACCTGCAGACAGTATACCTGCAGAGTTGCGCAGCCGCCATCAGCAGGTCGGCCGTATACCTGCAGACAGTATACCTGCAGAGTTGCGTCGGCGCCGGCTCGGCGTCCGAGTCCACACAATGCGCAGCCGCCATCAGCAGCTCGGACGCAGAGTCCAGCGGGGAGGAAGACGAGCTGGCCAGCGAGTCCACGCCCACGCCCACGCCCACGCCCACGTCCACGCCTGACCCAGCCGCGCTCTCGGACTCGGAAACCGTTAGAAAAGAACCTGCAATATTAAAAAAAATATAATGCTGGATATTTGTTATGAAATGGTACCCTAAATATATATACAGTTTTAATTATAATTTTAATTGTTATATTAAAAGTTACCGAACGAACCGAATAAAAATATGGTGTCAAACTTTGTATGGGAAATTTTTAAAAGGCGCGATTGAAGCTTGTCAGACAAATTGCACCTCTTAAAAAGTTCTCATACAAAGTTTGACACCAACTTTTACCCCTTTTTATTTTGAAAAACCCTGAAACGCGTGTCCCATACTTAATTTAAAGCATCCGAACCAAGTTTCAAGCTAATCGCACCACCCGTTAAAAAATCCCATACAAACGTTATCACCCGTTATCACATAATGGGGTATAATGATACCCCTTTATGAGGGTTATTTTAAAAACCCCTGAAACATGTGCAAAATTATTTTGTATTTCAAAAGTTTCTTATAAACGTAAATTCCAGCTCTGCTTTACTGCATATTATGGCTCAAAGGTGGTTGTAGTCGAACGAACACAAGAGATGCTTTTAAAGTGACAAATATTAATAATCATTTAAGTTAGTTAACATTCAGTTTAAATAAATAAATAACTCACTATCATCAGCATTTGGATCGCTCTGTTCCTTCTCGCTTTCGGAGTCGAGCACGAGTGCGGGCTGCTCTCGCGGCTCGTCGGGTGCGCTAGCAACTTGTTCCTCGATCGTGCTATCTGGTGGTCTGTTGGGGAATCAATGTTTTATTTTACAGCTTCTGCACGTGACTTTGCTCACACGGTATATAAATAAATAATAGGTGGCGTTTCACACATCACTGTCGAGCCTTAAAATATGCATACATAATTGTTGCACCCGCTATATAGCTCCATTTGTTGGCGGGCGGACGCAATAAAATAATCAGCGCAGCGCCATCTAGTATCAAGTAGATACACTACATAGTATGCGTATCTAATGTAAATAAGAAATATTTATAAGAGCGTACGAGATGGATATATCTTTCATATAAAAGCGACGGTAATGTGAGGATGCAGTAAGACTATCTTCAACTTAACAAGTGATACAAGTGCGACCACAGAACAGAAAGAACAATAGAAATAGCATGATGACTTTTTATAAGGAGAACCAATGTAGCTAAACTCACACATGTAGAAACAAACACACTTAGAAATATAGGTTATAATTGGCTGAAAAAGAACGTTAAAAATGACAAAACCATAAAACAAATGTTATTGATATAAAACCTTAGTACCATCAGAACATGGTTCAAAACGCAATAAATTAAACAGTACTAAAATGTAAGTCTACTTACCAAGATATGACGCTTTTGCGAAAGATTTTTGTTTTAGTCTCTAACAACAAGAAATATAATTGATAATGCAATTCCTTAGTGATGTGCCAAAGGATACAAGAAGAATGTATCGATACCGATTATTATACCTACCTACTGATGGATATCAAAATACGAATACGATGGGTACGTCAGGTTATATTTGTGGTGGGCCAAATAAACAGCTTTTCTTTATTTTAACTCATTCAGTGCCACCACGATTTTCTAAGAGTTTATCGAGATGCCGCCGTATAAAACCGCGGACACGCTAGGCGTGCTCGCGGCATTGCTTGGAAAAATAGATTTTAGTAAGTAAATTTATTATAACGTAATTTAAGGTTCTCAAACTTTTTTTACTAAAATTCCCATGCATAAATGAAAAAAGTTTTATTGTGAACTGTAACATTGGCATTGTTAACAGTGCAAGTACATTTGTTTTGATAATATATTGAGTGACAATCATATTTAAACATATTTTCAGTCTTATATGAGTGAATTCATCTAAATTATTAAACCGATAAAAAGCTTTGAACTGCAACAAACTTTGTTTACGTTATTTATCTCGTATTATCGTTATGTTGGTTGATTGGCCTAACCTAATTACATAAGTATGAATTAAATTCAAAATATTCAAATGAAATAAATTTATTTCTTATCTTTTTTTCAGGAAAAGATAAATTTGTACCGGAAACGGAAGATATTAATGATGACAAAATTTTTAGCGAGACAAACGAACAGCAATTGATTTTTATATAATAGAGATAATTTTACTGTACGTGTGTATGTCACTGTGTGTGTATGTATAATTATATAAAGATATACATCGGATAGGTACGTTTTTTTTTTCATTGATGGCGCATGGAGTTTTATAAGCGACTTCATATAAGTAGTATATCAGTCATGTGGTACCCATAACACACTGCTTACTTTGGGGCCAGATGGTGCTGTGTGAAATGTCCGGCATTATTTATTTATTTATTATTTATTCATACATGACACTGTATACGGTAAAAACAACGGTCCGATAAATTATGCCATTCCGTTTCCGTCATCAAATACTGGTTAAAAATCTCATATCGCAAGCTTATAACTCTGAAATTAGCGAAGCGGTTAATAGAATAAAAATGTTTGGGTAGCTTCAGTAAGTGAACACACCTAGCGTGTTCTCGGCACTACAAAATACCTATTTTTCGTAAAAAAAATCTAACTAGTCTTTTTAGGGAACCGCTTCAATATGCCATAGCCTATCCTTTAAAAATGATGCACTAAAAATTTGAACAGAAAATCTGGCCTAGTTTTGGATATATAACCGAAACATTCAAAACACGCCTGGCGTGTTCTTGTAGAGACTTAGATTAGCCTGAACACGCGAGGCGTGTCAGTGGCAGTGAATGTGTTAACACAATCACACGCTTGTGTTTCTTTGGCGTTGAGGAAGGTTCTGTTGATAAATTTTGTGTCTGTAATTTTTAGAACGTTTCATTAGATTTAAGTCATAATTAAAACAAAAAAAAAACAATGACCTAGAAATTATAAACCTTTTAATAGGGGAACTATTTACATGATGAAGTTTGCGATAGCACATTCTTCAGTTTTTTAGGGTTACATCCCTAAATGAATAGCGAAAGATGAGGTTTAAGAGAAACGCGACCTTAAATGGTATAATTCACAGTCTGTTTTTGTTTGACGGTTTAGCATTTTAAATAAAACTTAAATAAAACCGTTTAAAACAATAAAATAATACTTACCGGGGATATAATTACCCCCTTTTGTTAAATTTTTGGTTTGGCTATCATTTTTGCACTCCAGAACAGCACAATACAGCATTTTTTATTTTTTTATGATTTTTTTGAGTTACGTTTACCCTGACAAACTTCAAACACGACGGAAGTGAGCGAAGCTTGTAATGCGCGGTATTTTAGCATACTAGGTGTTACGCGGGCCCCGCCTACATACTACTTCTATCGTTCTTTCTGTTCTGTGAGTGCGACAATTTCGAAGTGTTATCAGTTGTGTTGTATTGTTGTGACTTTTATTGTGTTCTATTTGGAAGTATACAAGTAGAATCAGTGGATTTAGTTGTGTTGGTAACTTTGAAATTAGAGTTATTTGGTAAAATAGTATGGTTCATTGATTTATCAGTACCCGGGTCGTAACAGCGCTATAGAAACCAAATTACTAATAGAATACTTATATATTTGACAGTCATTGACCTCTCAGTTCAAACTGAACTGTAGAACTGTGAACTGTAGTAGCTCTGCATTCTGCGCTGTAGGTTGTGGGTTCAATTCCCAGAACAAATGTATGTGTTATGACTTATGAACATTATTTTTTGTTGATTTAGTAATGTATCATAGGTATGTATTTTAATGTAAGTGTTCTATCATTAATCTGGTCATTATAATACAAGCTATACTTAGTTTGGGGCTAGATGGTGTTGTGTGACACGTTCACATATATATATACTTACTTCGCCCCCGTTCCGTCCCCTTGCTGTAATTCGCCACTTGTGGTTGCCGGTTGAGCAGGTTTTTTCGTCTGAAAAGATTAAAAAGGTAAGATAAAAGGGTATTTAGAAGTACTAGTGGTCGCCTACTGGAAATTCGACCATAATGAATTAATAATTAATGTATATTTTATGCATAATTAAAAAAATATTAGCATTCTGCACTCCTTCTCTATATGAACTATAAGTGTGCGAAATTTTACACTCCTCCGTCCGCGCAATATTCGTAAAAAGGGGTACAAAGTTTTTGCTTCACGTAATAATAAATAAATTACAACAAAATATAACAAAACGCAAATCTTTGATACACATAGTTGTAGTGGTGAGAACGGACAATTTAGTATGAGTTGTTGACTTCCTCTCTAGGCTAAGCCTGTATCGAAGGAGTCTCACTACGAAACGCATTATATTTTGTGTTAGTGCTCAGCTGACAGTTTTAGGATACAATGGCCTCAATTCTGTTGGCACCAACCTAACTAATTTTAGCTAAAATTAGCATTTGAACTGTCAAATTAACCTTTGGTATTCTGCTGCTACCAACTTATCCTTATTTAATTTTATATAACTTAATTAAGCGTTCGTAATTTAGTTAGATAGTACTAACCGAATAGGTTTTATAAATGCTATGACTAACTAAATATATTTTAGAAATTAACCAACCGAATTGCCACCATTGTGTCTTTAATCTCTAGGTTATTTAGGTTTAGCTAAGTAAGTACTTAAAAATAAATATGCATTTAGATATGTATAATATGAAGTACTAGCTGTTACCCGCGACTTCGTACGCGTATGCTTAGAACCTTTATTTTTATTTTATTAAGGAAAGCATTCTGTGTATCTAAAGAACATCTCATGGGTTTAAAACCCTATTTTACCCCCTTCGGGGATAATTTTGCGCGTTCAAACACATATTTCTTATTTTCTTACCAAAAGCCTAAATACGAATTTGCAGATCCCTAACTTAAGGAAAAATGAGTTGCCCCAACAAACTTTAATCCCCTATTTTACCCCCTTCAAGGTTGTTTTTTGAGAGAAAAAGTAGCCTATGTTCTTCCCCTGAATGCAATACATCTTACCAAATTTCATCAAGATCCGTTCTGCCGTTTAGCCGAGAAAACGTAATAAACAGACAACAGACAGAGACACTTTCGCATTTATAATATTAGAATAGATATATTTTAACTAAGATGAAAGCACATACATACTATCTTTAAATCTATGGTCAGGGAACACTTTTTGTCATGTTGTTAACTATGTATTGTTTGTTTCTTTACGTTATTTATTTATTTATGTATTAATCTTATTGTATTATTATTATTTTATTTATTTTCGTAATATTAAGTACTGATGTATTTCACTTTTTATTATCCTGTAAATTATGTACATATTATTTTTATCATAAATCACTCATATTATTTTCAACATCACCCCATATTCAGCTATGTTGATTTTTATCCATCCAAAGGTTGTCTAGCAGAGATCGCTATCTAGCGATAAGACCGCCCATTGTACTACCGTGTAGCTAAACATTGTTTCTTATAACAGTGTTATGTATTTGTGGTGTGCGATAAAGTGTTTTCTATTCTATTCTATTCTAAGCAGGTACTAATTGTTGAAAACGAATATTGTAATTATATAACATAATAGATTTGACACGAATTAATAAGGGGCTCTTCTGTTTCATCGTAGTTTAATGGTGAGGCATTTATTTATTGTGTTTAGATTCAGTAACTGATTTATTGTTTAAGTCACATGATTTAGATAATTGATTCAGGTGTGACTTTGCGGAAATCCATTACAAAACATTAAACAGATGGACAAATATTTAGTACAATTCCGTCACATGATTTGCAAACTTTATAAAAAAAATACGTGACACACCTAAACACCTCAAGTAATAAATGGATGCCCCTTAAAGCAATGCTAGCTATACTAAATATAATAATATCTATTAAAAAGAGTTCATTGTACATAGGTATGCGTTATACAAACAATACTGTCTGATTGTTTCCCAAAAATAAAAAAAACTGCCGATAGAAGTGAAAACTAACCAACTAGTGAATTATATTACAGTTTTCACTTCTATCGGCAGTCCCCAAAGAATGTTTAGGGAATAATTTCGCATGAATTGTTTTATTTATCAGTAGAAAGTACTATCATGTATATGGTGAAATACAATCTTCATTTATTGCGTAAACAATTTTTGCTGTTATTTTACATAAAACAACACTTCAATCTACTGCACTTCAGCAAAATCATCTTTCATATATAGCTCACTAGCGACCCGCCCTGGCTTCGCACGGGTGCAATGCTGACACTAAATATACTACGAATGTGTTAATACGACATCACATTAGAAACCTCTAAAATTATCAGTATTTCTCAACTATATTATGCATGTATTATACATATAAACCTATTAAAAAACCCGCATCAAAATCCGTTGCGTAGTTTTAAAGATCTAAGCATACATAGGGACAGACAGACAGCGGGAAGCGACTTTGTTTTATACTATGTAGTGATGGGAAGCGTGCGGTGACGATGTCGCGAGTTTCACGCTTTTTGTTCACCCAAAAAGTACACATATGTATGTATATACATATGTGTACTTTTTGGGTATTTATGCATGTGTATATATGTATGTATATACATACATATGTGTACATACAATAAACACAGTATGCATATAGATCATGGAAAGCGTTCGGTGATGATGACGCGAGTTTTACGCTTTTTCACCCAAAAAGTGCTCAACGCGCTTAAAGAAGTATTCACTCCAAAAAACTTTGTGCATATAAGTGGGATGTGCTTTGTAATGTATTGTTACCTTTTGCGAGGAGCCCGGAGTAGATTGAATCGGCAGTTCGGTCTCGTCGCACTCGGCAGCGGAATGCTTCAAGCCGAACACAGACATTCTCGAATAGATGGATCTGAAAATGTTGGATCTAATGAAACCATATACCGGGAGTCCGCCCCGGACTGAGAGCTCGCGACTACAAGTTAATGTGAGCGCGCATCTGGTTGAAACAACTACTACTACAATTAATATTTCAGTTTAGTGCGAAATAACGCGCCAACTCACGGACCGCGGATCAAACTCACCCTGATGAAGATTCTCTAGATGAATCGAAACGTCGATGCCTCCATCGACTAATTACCATGCGTGTAAAACCCTGTTTCTCAAAATGTAATACTGTTTAACTAAATATTGTTAAAAACGCCATCAAAAACATAACATGTAAAAAAAAACAAATCTCACGCAACTCAGTTCTTCTACCGTAAAAAGTTGTGAGATCCATGTCCATCCATGATCCAATACCAAGTCGGTTAATTTATTCAGTCTCTATATAAGGGACCTTCTGTCTTACGTTATTACGTCTGTTACGTTTGTCTATTACGTCTGTCTTACTTAATAAGCTAACCTAACAACATCTTATAGTGACTATATCAATATTAAAAATCTTTTATGTTTTAAATAAATAAATTGACTTTGCTACAGTAAACTACACTACACAAAACACTAAACTTTTATGGCATTACAAAGTTATTTATGCAGTTGGTGTACCTAGAAATCTGGACCGAAATTGCAAAATATTTTAGTTTTTTCTTGATTTATACTTTGTGTTCTACATTTGAAGATTCTAAGTCTGCTAGAAGTGAGAGTTTTGATGATCGGTCAGTGAGTGAGTAAGTAAGTGACAAAATTAAGAAACTTTGTCTAGTTATAATTCTTAAACTACTGATTCAAACTGTATGAAATTTGAAACATACCGTGTATATACAGTAGCCTCAATTCTGTTGGCACCAACCTAACTAATTTTGGATAAAATTAGGTTTAGAAGTGTCAAATGAAACTTTGTATTCTGCTGTCGGTAACTTATCCTAATTTAATTTTATATAATTAGATAGAGCGTTCCTAATTTAGTTAGATGGTACCAACCGAATAGGTTTTACAAAAGCTATGAATAACTAAAATATATTTTAGACAATTCCTAATTTTAGAAATGAACCAATAGAACTGCCACAAATGCCTGCTTGGTTGCTGAAAATTCTAGGTTCTAGGTTTATCCACAGCGAAGTTATGGATGGTACGGCCTTGCCGCTTTTTTGCTCGACTTGGCGGATGCCCCCAGATATGCATATACAAAATACATCGATAACGCGTTAACGCGTGGCGCCATCTAGCTTGTGATGATGTTTAAATGATTGTATGTTACTCAATTACGCAATAACGGCTGAACGGATTTGCATGAGGTTTTGTGTAGATATCTGTGAGCTGAAATAGTATTAAGGTTACCACGACAGAAGCTAGGCAATGATATGATAGTATAACATTTTTGACGTGATAACGTCTTATGAATCGATGAACACTGGCTGCACGCACGAAAAATTGTCACGTTCCGCCTGAGCCGATCGTGCAAGCGAGAGGCACGGCGCGGAACAATAGAGAGGCACGATCGGCCTAAGGCTTCGGCTTGTGACGCATCTTAAAAGGCTAAAAGTATGCAATTTTTTATCAATGTTTTCTTTTGACGTTATCACGTAAAATTGTCGTCCGTAAACTGACTTCAAATTTTTTTTTTTTTTATGAAAATCCTAAACACCATATTAATTCCTCGTCTTATATACTAGGTGTATTATGTGCCGGTTCTTCCCATCCCCAGTTCAAGAACAATTCGGCAAGAAACTCCGGTCTGGTCTTAACGCATTTTTAGATGATCCTAGCTAATTTTCAGACGGCTTGTTCTTTTTATAGGCAACCAGATGCGCGTTCACCTTTAACATGCAGTCTGAACCGGATATAAAGCGTTACGCACTCACCTAAGCAATTGTTTCCGTTGCAGCGCGCAGAGTATTTTAGGTGTGATACAGTCGCAATTATGTTCGTATCCTTCCCACATACTCACTGAAAACAAACATTTATATCAATATCGGTGGAATATATACATAACACCATGTGGCCCTAAAACACATAATACATAGTACAAGAAATAAATAAACAAATAAATAATGCCGGACATTTCACACAGCATCATCCGGCCCCAAAGTAAGCGGAGCTTGTGTTATGGGTTTTTTGTAAATAAATACATATTATACATATAAACACCCAGACCCGAGAAAAATACTTGCAACATACAAACAAAAAAGGCGGACTCGTAACATAAATCTATTTATTTAAAAGAAAGTCGCGTTAGTTACACCACTTATAACTCAATAACCGCTAGACCGATTTGGATGAAATTAATGTAGTTAGTTAGTCATATAGTTAGTAACTTGGATTAGGGTGTAGGTTTTGTTTTCCCGGAATAAACCCGGAAAAACAACGGGAACGGGAATGCGGCGGGCGAAGCCGCGGGTGGCGGGTGGATGGCGCTAGCGCCATCTATCAATATGTATGCGTAACTTTGTTAATCTCTGTTATTATTAATTAGCTATAAATAATTTTAATAGCGATATTAGTACTTCAATATTTTTGTGAAGTTGTAACCGCCCAACGAAGTGGGCACGGGTCTGATAGTCATTTATACAAATAGCGACTTGTAACGACGCAACAAGGTGCAATTCAGCTCGTACAAGCGCTTAATGCCTAACATTATACTTACCTACATAGTCTCTCTCTTTCTATCTATCGACTTCATTTATATAAAAATACAAAATTTCGTCTTCACTTTTTGGATGATATATTTTTTCATATGTTATTTAGCTGTTTTTTTTTTCAATATGGACCAATCGGAATGTATATCTTTTCACAAAAATTATATTTTTAAATTGGTTGAAAATATACGAAGTTACGACTAACGAGGTAACAAATATGACAAACAAAAACGAATTATCAATCTTCTCTTTTTATTGAAGTCTGTTAAAAGTGATTTCGTAAATTCCAAACATATAACATGGGGTGTTAATATCTCTATATAAATCCAAATAGTGTAACCGCACGTGCCTTAGCTCGCATGTGGACTGGAGCCGTCAGTCGCCGCGGCACAGCTCGACATTACTTGCGTAATCCTACTCATTCGGAAACACGAACCTCGCCGATGCTTCACCCTTCCGTCGTTCCATACTTGTATTGATCGAACATCATTACATAGTATAAAACAAAGTCGCTTCCCGCTGTCTGTCTGTCCCTATGTATGCTTAGATCTTTAAAACTACGTAACTGATTTTGATGCGGTTTTTTTAATACATAGAGTGATTCAAGAGGAAGATTTATATGTATAATACATACATAATATAGTAGAGAAACACTGATAATTTTAGAGGTTAGCGTATATTGGTTCAACGTATTAGAACTACTGAGCTACAGCAACGCGTGGCCGGGTCAGCTAGTAGTTTAATATGTTATCTAATAAAATATTTTTTAGTCCGTTTTTTTAAATCAATTGTGGCTTACGTAATGAGGATCCGTAACGTTTTGAGTTGTGAATGCAGATTTATAGAGCTGAGAAATCCTTAACATTCAGTGCAAACATTACTGTTCTACGACAAACATTGAAGAAGTTACGACGAGATGAGTAGCGAAGTTCAGCTCGTGTTTGCCGCGGTAGCTGTGACGTCACAGGGACGGTCTCCGCCAGTTATCGGCACGTGAAGTAAGAGGGCTCCGTCCCAGTGCCCAGTCACGTCACACGCACACAACTACATTCATCTACCGGCAGGAACGACATTGTGTCTATTACTTAATATCTTCTAATGCTCCGATTTGGATAATTCAAAAAGATATATAATTCTTATGTCATAAAGATCATAAAGAATAACGTGAATAGTTCTATTGAAATTTGCTACAACTTTACTGATCCTCATTGGTACATACATCGTGCTGGTTTGGTCCTAGCCGCCATGTATTGAATCCTAGCCGCGGTGAGAGAATCCTGGTAGGGCTCCAAGTACCGCTCGAGCTTCTCCCGTGATGCGTTGAGCCACTCGTTCGTTTCCGGATCGTCGTTTAGAGGCACCATTTCCACCTGCAGGATATAGAGCCTTCAAATATAATCCTACTAATATTATAGTCAAGTCAAAGTCAAAAGTCCACAGATACTTTATTCAATACAAGGATCTCTTTGAAACGTCTTACATACTAGGTGAATTTAGGTGCCAATTCATCCTAACCCAAGCCCGAGAAGAATTGGCAAGAAACTCGTCTTGGTCCTAGCGCTTTTTTATATGATCCATCTTATAACTACCTTAACTACGAAATACTAATACAAGAGAGTTTATACATTTCAAGTAAGTAGATCTTGTGTTATGGATACCACATGACTGATATACTACATATATATATTTTTTTGTAAATACATATTATACATAGAAACAACCGGACCCGAGACAATACTTGCAGATCATACAAACATTTGTCCCGCGGCGGGAAAGCCGGACTTTGGCCCACTGCGCTACAAAGGTCACTCAAGTTTTTACCTTGAAATTAACGATGGACGCAGATTTATAGCATTCCAAGATCCTGATTAACCTTTCGACTGCGTATCTGCGGAGAGAAACAACAGTTATAGAACTTTTAAAACTATTATTGTCATACATAATTTTCACATACTTTTACAACTGAACCAGCAATCAAGCATAAAGGTGACCAGTATGGCGATTAAGGAACTTTTGACACAACCAATGTCTATCAGTTTCGATTAGCAATCGGCATAATTTCAATCATTAGTTTGATTGTAATTAGAACCAGTTTTCACAAGATTACTTTTACGTACATTCGGTTTCTATCTCAGACCAAATAAATATTTAGACAAGAGGGCTGTGAATAACCAAGTGAAGTCTCAACTATGTTCCTCTGTGTAAATACACGCCCCCACGCACACACATCCAACCAAACTGTACTCCTTCCTCTTAGTATATCTATAAATACTTGTAATATTAAGTATTCTCTAGTGTCGTCACATGTAAAAAGTGTCACAGAATCGATTTATTATGGTTAATCGCGGTGCTCCGTTTTAATATTCATTCGGTCGGTTTCTATTCATATGACAGCATGTATGACAATCAACATCAACCTTCCGTTATACACATTCATCAATAGTAACTGAAAGCGATT
Source organism: Lampropteryx suffumata (assembly GCA_948098915.1). Lineage (NCBI taxonomy): Eukaryota > Metazoa > Arthropoda > Insecta > Lepidoptera > Geometridae > Lampropteryx > Lampropteryx suffumata. The sequence continues at coordinate 3,367,025 of OX402569.1, forward strand.
AGTATCAAAGTTTTGATAGTATCAGAATTGCATAATTCTTGTAATACTTGAAAGTATCACACATTGCCGTTATTTCCCATCCAATCGATGTGACATCTACTCGTATGTCCCTTGTGCCGGTGTAAAGGCACCTATGACCTTATGGACGCCACAGACGATGGTGTGAGGGTGCCAGTATTTTATTCAAACCTAATTGACCGAGCGAGCGAGAGTAATTTCCGTTTCAGCTTAGGTAAAAATGCTTTCGTATGTCTGTCCGGATGTTCTCCTCTACAGGTCGCATTTCTCAACCGATTTTCGTGAAATTTTGTGAGGAGGTTCTATAACTAAATATATTTTTTTATCGATTAAGATTTTGGTTTTTTTTTTGAAATGGCAGGCAAAAAAAATATATCTCAGTTATTTCGAACAATGTTCGCGAGGTCTACAGCTCACAGAGCCACTAGAAGTAGTATTATTACAACTAGTGGTCGCCCACTGGACGAAATTCGACCATAATTAATTAATAATTAATGTATTTTAAAACATAATTTAAAAAAAACTAGCATTCTGCACCCCTTTTCTATCTATATAATAAAAATCATTTGCTGTTCGTTAGTCTCGCTAAAACTCGAGAACGGCTGGACTGATTTGGCTAATTTTGGTTTGAAACGCTTGTCGTAGTCCAGGGAAGGTTTAAAAGGTGAGAAAATTTGTGGCATTGCAACGCATGCCGGGTACAGCTAGTATAATATAAACTATAAGTGTGCGAAATTTCACACTCCTCCGTCCGCGCAATTTTCGTAAAAAGGGGTACAAAGTTTTTGCTTAACGTATTAATATATAGATATACTTACTGTTTCTCTAACGGCTTCTCAAACCCCCTACAATTGCAAATGATCGTGATGACCTGTCGCGCCGTTTCGTTCTGCTGCGAGTAACGGACCAACTGATTGTGGATTATTGCTGCACCTGCAATAGAAACAAGTCATCATCTTCGTTCTCCCTCTTATTGTGTCACTACTAATTACGAACCAGCCGTGAAAGTGCTTCATAGACTCATTTAGTGCACATAAGGCTCAAGATTCGATTTCCGCCGCGGGACCAATGTTTGTATGATCTGCAAGTATTTCGGATCTGGGTGTTTCTATATATAAAATATGTCTTTACAAAGTATATAAGTAGTATATCAGTCATGTGCTACCCATAACACAAGCTCTGCTCACTTTAGAGATCACAAATAGAGAGACCAACTTCAAGTCGTACGTGCTCCGGGTATTTGCCAAGTACAAGGACGTATTTCTCGCACTCGACTTCTGATCAGCAGGAGTTGTCTACCGACGGTATAGGGAAGCACCGCTTACGAAGAAAGTGCCTTGACTTTTTGTGTAGTTCATAAGTTTATATGTATATATATATTAGTCTATAAGGTATTTATTTTCTATGGGTCCTTGTTATAGTATATGGGTCCTTGTTATAGCCTGAAATAAAATTTAATTTATTATTTATTTAGGGCCAGATGATGCTGTGTGAAATATCTGGCATTATTATTATAATCCTTACCTTCATCTGAAAACCGTATTCTCTTTAACCGAGGAAGATCCCAATCCTCAGGCGCTAAAGGCACGTCGCCACTGAGTCGCAACGCTCGCATTATGTGCGCCGCATTTGGTACCGTGCTGCCACCTGGACACGAAAAATATAAATTAGCAAATTTCTGCACATCTAAATGTAACTAATTAAACTTATTAAGATGAAACCATGATTTTGAACTGGCCTTACAGCTCAGTTAGTAGCTCTGCCTTCTGCTGTGTAGGTTGAGGGTTCGATTCCCTCCCAGGATAAACATTAGTGTGATGAACATAGGTGTTTGTTTCAGAGCAAAACGCAAACGGCGCAGATACACAGGCGGCAGTGGCACGGGAGACGCACGCGGTAAGTAGGTGGTTAGTAAAGTTGTAGTTACCGTGTGCCAATGCCCAGACTAGATCCCGCAGTAAGGCGGCCAGAGCTGCCTCGGCGCGAACGGCGCAGATACACAGGCGGCAGTGGCACGGGAGACGCACGCGGTAAGTAGGTGGTTAGTAAAGTTGTAGTTACCGTGTGCCAATGCCCAGACTAGATCCCGCAGTAAGGCGGCCAGAGCTGCCTCGGCGCGAACGGCGCAGATACACAGGCGGCAGTGGCACGGGAGACGCACGCGGTAAGTAGGTGGTTAGTAAAGTTGTAGTTACCGTGTGCCAATGCCCAGACTAGATCCCGCAGTAAGGCGGCCAGAGCTGCCTCGGCGCGAACGGCGCAGATACACAGGCGGCAGTGGCACGGGAGACGCACGCGGTAAGCCCATGGACCGCAAACACGATGCGCCGACCTTTAACAGAAACATTACATATCATGTATGTATATAAAATGCATATAATAATATCTCTCAAATAGTGGTCGAGCCTAAAGTAGCCTCCAACTTCGTAAATATGTATGGAATATCTGAAAAAAAGTTGTATACTTGCCTCACTACAAGTTGTATACTAGCGTCAGTGCAAGTTGTATACTAGCGCCATTACAAGTTCATAATCACGTCACTGCTATTGAATACTAGCATCAGAGCCAAATTGTATACTCACAACATTGTATGTTGTATACTTGCGTCACTACACGTTGTAAGCTCGCACCAATACGTATTGTATACTCACGCGTCAGTGCCGATGAGAGTATATATGAGTGCGCTGACTTCACACCAGGAATGGAACACCCCTAGAAGCCACTCCTCCGTTGGTTGAAACGTGGCCATGCTACCCCGTTCTCCCCCTGGAAATAATACAATTTATTTTGAAACAAATCACGTTGGTTTTTTAATCGATATCCTGCGCAAATGACCTTGATGCATTTTGACTGTTCTCGGTTTTTTAACAGGAAAAATCTAAATATATATTTCAGTTTATTCTATACCTATTAGTGTAAGCTGGAAGTTAATAATAATAATAATGCTGGACATTTCACACAACATCATCTGGCCCCAAAGTAAGCGGTGCTTATATTATGGGTACCACATGACTGATATACTACTTATATACATTATTTATTGTAAATACATACATATTATTTACAGAAAAACACCCAGACCCGAGGCAAAGATTTGCAGATCATGCAAACATTTGTCCCGCGGCGGGAATCCCGTAACCTTCTGCGTCTCAGGCGAACCTTCGCCCACTGCGTCACAGAGGTCATAGAGATTATCCCTATTTAGAGTTAAGATTATGTACCTTAAACCTAACAAGAAAACACCTATACCTTATTAATATGTACATAAATGTAAGTAACTGTCTGTTTGTTACTATTTCACGTCTAAACCGGCTGAACCGATTTTGATGAATTTTATTTATGTTCTTTGTGGAGTATGCTGTCACTATTTCAAGGCCTATTATATTACAATTGTGATTTTTTAACACCAATCTTCAGCGTTCTTATTCAGAAAAACTGAAACTCTTCAATTTTGACATATTGTATAGTGGAGAATAGTTATTAATTAGTTCATAGCGGCCTCGCTTTTCGCTATTTTTTTATAATCTATTTATATAATCTATTTATATAAAGCTAATAATTCTATTTATATAATAGATGGGACCGAGGAGAAGGAGATATAGGCTACTTTTTTTGTAGGTGTGGTAACCTAAGCGAAGCCGCGGGCAGCAACTAGTATTTATATACATTCGTACTTATATTTATCATGGGGGATCGATCCCACAAGCTATGGCACAGGAGGCAGAGTTACAATCAACTGAGCTGTGGAGCTATGTAACTAATGGTATGAAAATAAGCAATTCATTCTTACCACAGACATAATGTAGTAGAGCGGCTTCCTCCTCCGTAGAAACTGGGGGCTCTTCGAATGCAAACATGTCGTCCGCAGACAACCTGCAACGCAATACACAAATAAAGTTAAAATAGATGAGATAAAGGTCACCCGTACCGATCACTGACAAAAAGCACTATAACTTACTCGTCTGGTCCGTCATTCATTGGCCCTTCACTCATGGGAGGCAAGTCAGGTAATTTTTGTTCCTCTTCTTCAGTCGCGAGCAGCTGGAAACAAACTCAATTAACACACATGCACTGTCTATATTATTATCACATATAGGCTAATGTTAACATATGGTGCCATCTTATATTTACTAAGTTATGATTTTTTCAAAGGGTTTATTGAAGTGAAAACTTCTTTGAGCGCGGTACGCATATTTTTAGACGAGATAAAACCTCTGGACTCGCGACACTGTTACGAGATGCAGAACGGGCAGCCGGCTTCCGCGCTCGCCCCATTTGATTATAAACCTTAATTCACATGTTTACAGTCTACTTTTGTATGGATAAGTTTACTGAGTTAGGTTCTTTGATATAGACGCAGCCGGCTGCCGCGCTCGCCCTATTTGATTGTAAACCTTAATCCACATGTTTACAGTCTACTTTTGTATGGAGAAGTTTACTGAGTTAGGTTCTTTGATATATTATCTACATTCTGAACAAAAAATATTGCATCATCTGTGTTCGTTCAGTATTTGATTGGCAATCGCGTTTCGCGTTGGGCCGTGTGAGTTCAGTGAACTTTGATTGTGTTTTGTTTGTGATTTGATAGTGGATTTACTGGATTTATCGATAGTAAGGGGTGTTTATTATTACAAAAACTGTTTATTCTGCTCATTATAAGTATTTTTGTAACCCAATAACCCTAATACCCATCTAAAAAATGTCTATCTCGCCAAAATAAGTTTTCACTTCTGTCGGCACTCCCGGTGTGCATTTTTTTTATGCTACTTTTAAACTCATGTTGTTGGTTTTTTTAAATTATAATGACTTCTTTTCCTATTCCATTTATTTAATAATAGCGACCCGCCCCGGCTTCGCACGGGTGCAATGCTGATACTAAATATACTACAGAATGTCTTTATATACAACGTTATCTAAGAGAATAACATAGACTAAGAGATATACATATACCATTGCGGACTTTTGTGTAGACCTTTTTAAGGTGTACAATGCGTAGTACATTATTTTGATCTATCTCGTAGGGTTCAGCCAGCATTTGCAATGTAAGCGCAAAAATATGAGTTTATTTACGGCGAGTTTATTTACGACATTCAAACCTCTAAAATTATCAGTGTTTCGATACTATATTATGCATGTTTTATACATATAAACCTTCCTCTTGAATTACTCTATCTATTAAAAAAACGGGATCAAAATCCGTTGTTTCATAGTTTTAAAGATCTAAGCAAACATCGGGACAGACAGACAGCGGGAGGCGACTTTTTTTATACTATGTAATGAAGTACGTTAATTTATTTTGACTGGCATTGTAGATGGGCAAATGAAGGTAACGATAATTATGTTTTAAAAACTAAAAAGACAACCGACTTCATGTATATACACAAGGTAGCTACTGTAAAACGTTGAGGAGTTCCTTTGACTGTCCTTTGGCTTCATCATCAGAACTCTAATGACAATCACAACCCATCTAGATGTAAAGTACTCGTCAATACAAATTAATCAAGCCTAAACACCAGGTAATTGCTGTAAATCGAGGAGTTCCATCGACTGTATTTCGGCTCCATCATCAGATCGACTCCAGACCTTCATTAAATAGTAGTGCTTTAAAATACTTAATGAACCAAAATAACAAACAACAATTAAAAATTAATAGAGTCAATGCCTCGCCGGTGTAAAGCAGTAATTAAAAGCCGTGGATATGCTGTTAACTATTAATTGTAGTTAAAATTGTATTAAATAGATTTTTAAATTTTCTGCGCTACATATTATGTGATATTTTAAATGTAAGTGTCATACAAAACAATTCCCGAGCAGTTTAATAAATTGTTTTTAAATTTTTGTCCAGCTTCAGTACTATTTGAATGTGTTACTTTGGTAAAATAAATATACCAAACATATAACATGTGAACAAAAATAGTTTGCAATTTTATTATTTATTCCTAAGCCACGTTGCTCTATTAATGTGGCTATTTTATAACATAACTAGTTGCTTCTCAGAAGGTACACATCTCTGTGTATGACACGATTTAAATAAAAAACTTCTATAACTTCAAAACGTTCTTAATTATATGACCACAACTGTATATATATGTATATATATAGTCGAATTGAGAAACCTTTTTTTGAAGTCGGTTATAAAGACATGCTGTCGAGCGGTAGTCAGTTCTTGTTAAGCCTAGGTTTTGGGATCAAAATGTGTAGTAGTCATTGAAATATTGATTGTTAGAAGGAGATATGCTGTTTCATTACAAGTGTAGCTTGTAATATGGTGACCAGATGACTGATAGAATACTTATATATTTTTAAATACATACTTATGAAACTTTATAACAGCCAGACATAGAACAAACACCTACATTCATCACACAAACGTTTGTCTTGGGAGGAAATGGAACAAAGTCAAAGTCAAATATTCAATACAATCACAAGGATCACTTTGAAACGTCTTACATACTAGATGAGTTTAGTGCCTATTCCTCCTAACCCAAATCCGAGAAGAACTGGCAAGAAACTTGTCCTGGTCCTGGTATATTCAATGCAGAAATTTAGACACTACCAAGAGTTATGAAGCCATTAATATTTGGCAATATCACAAGTATTGAAACTCGCCTGTTTTTGCATCATTTTGTTTGCAGAAAGATATATGCACCTGCCCGCGCTTAAATGACATAAAATAATGGTTCAGCTATATTTACCTGCACTATGTCGTCGTGTCTGATGCGGAACTGAACTGAGTTGGGCACGTTGGAGATCAGAGGCAGTAGGAACTGACGCAGCTGAGGCGGCTCGGCCTGAAACAAGTAAGTATTACAAAATCGATAATGGAAATCAAAATAGACGACCTCTGTGATTCAGTGAACAGAGCGCGGCTGAGACGCAGAAGATCGCGGGTTCGATTCCCGCGTCGAGACAAATGTTTGTATAATCTGCAAGTATTTTTCTCAGGTCTGATGGTCTATGTAAGTAGTATATCAGTCATGTGGTACCCATTACGCAAACTCTGCTTATTTTGGGGCCAGATGATGCTGTGTGAAATGTGCGGCCTTTAAATAAAAATAACAATAAAAATATATATATATATAAATTAAACGGACATGTTCAACATATTCCCAGGGAGTCTAAGCAAATAATAACAGATAAATCAATATTAATGGACTGACTGATAGTCTACCAGACGAGACACATTGCGTGACCCAAGTAGCTGGCTCCTATCTGGCTCAGGGTATTAGCATTACCATTCAACGTGCCAATGACGCCAGTACCTTGGGAACGCTGCCCTCTGGCAGTGATCTGGATCAGTTGAGCTATCTATAGATAGTTTTAAACGGATTAGATAGCTCAACTGTTTCACGTGTCAATATTATTGTATATTATTCTATACGTTTCTGTAATTGTTTCTATAAATAAATGTATGTTAACTTATTAGTACATGGTAAAACACTCACAGCTTCAGCTCGGAACTGTTCGTCCATCTCCGCAGCAGACTTGGAAGAGCTTTCGGAACCAGAACTCGAGCCAGAGCCAGAGGCAGCTGCGAAATAACGTAAATATTAAACAAAGATTGTAGGCATAAAGATGTCAAAATACATTTTATAATGAAGCTACCACTTAGTGGAGCCCTGAGACAGTGAGACGTCGTGGGAGACTTAAGGCGCAACGAGCTGGGTACCTTTAGCCGCGGGCAGACAATGGTTTTGGACCGAAATAAATGGAAAACTCGAAGCGAGGCAGTGGGACAGTAACAACTCTATGGCGCAGTGAGCCAAGGCCTGGCTGAGACGCAAAAGGTTTGCGAGTTCGATTCCCACCGTGGGACAAATGTTTGTATGAATAAGTATTTGTCTCTAGTCTGGGTGTTTTTATGTATAATATGTATGTATTCACAATAAGGTATATAAGTAGTATATCAGTCATGTGGTTTCCATAAAACAAGCTCTGCTTACTTTGGGGCCAGATGATGCTGCGTGAAATGTTAGCTATATGGCCTGCCCATTGCCACTTTAACTTGCAAATCTGAAGTGCTATGTCGGTGACTGCTTCTTCTACGAATTTGCTCATTGCGGATTTTATCACGAAGTGAAACACCCAACATAACTCTCTCCATAGCACGTTGTGCGACTCAAAGCTTGCGAATGAAGCCAATAGTTAGTGACCAAGTCTAAGTTCCATATGTGATCACTGGCAACACGCAGTGATTGTAGACTTTCGTCTTGAGGCTCTGCGGTATCTGCGACAAGATGTGCCGACTACCGCACTTTAACCCTTTCGCCACACTGGCTCGAAATTACCAGTGAGAAATAAGAATTGTTCGGTCTGCCCGTCAACCGTTGAAAATAGTGTTAGTAATGAGACTTACACCCACTGGCGCTGTTATCAAGTTCGGTCCACTGGTCGTCCGAGTCAGAGTCAGCGCCCACGTCTGAGGCATCCGACACGAGTTCCACTCGATGGGCGCGCAAACTGGCAGCACGCCGCGCTGCCGCACTGCGACGACGAGACACCTGTAATAAACACAAGAATAAATTAATCATCTATATATTAATACGTGAAGCAAAAACTTTGTAACCCTTTTTACGAAAATTGCGCGGACGGAACATGAAATTTCGCACACGTATAGTTTACTAGCTGGTGCCCGCGACTTCGTCTGCGCAGGGTTAGTACTTCGTGTAATTCTAACGGTTTTTGCAGCGCACGCCAGAATAGCTCACAGATGGCAGTTTTTTACCTGCTTACTTGACACTTATCGTTGTATTTTGGGGAATTCACACAATATATTTATAAATTATAGCCTATTAGTTATTCTGATGTATAAGCTATATTATTGTAAAGTTTCATTCAAATCCATTCAGTAGTTTTTGCGTGAAAAAGTAACAAACATACATATAAACTTTTGCGTTTATAATATTAGTAAGGATATAGAGGAGTGCAGATAGCACTTTTTTTTGAATTATGCCTAAAAAAAACATAAATTATTAATTAATTATGGTCGAATTTTGACCAGTGGGCGACCACTAGTTTTAATAAATTGGCCACACTGGACTCCATCAAATATTACGACATTAAAGCATTTTGGAACGAAGTTCTTTATCGCACGGTACGGCCTTCGCGGATGGCTAGACGAAAAAAGTGTAAGATTTTTCCGTCACGAATCTCTCTCACGACCCTTTCTTTAGTGTAGACGGTTATCCATAGGGCGACACGAATGAATTAGATGAATTTAATGATGTACAATAGAATGTTTATTTTCACAACTCGAAAAAACTAATTAAGTACGAAATTTCCTAACATTCCTTCAATTCATTAGTTATTTCTGCGTTTCATTTAATTGCTCTCAGACGCTAGTAATTCATTCATTTGTATTTATTAATCAACAATATAATACGTCTATCAATAATTTACTACCGTTGGAAAGCTACACTATCCACGGGTGACATAGGCTACTTTTTATCCCGGGAAAATTGGTTTGTTCCGGGAAAAATCTTCAACGCAGGCGAAGCTGCGCGCGGACAGCTAGTAAATAATATAGTCATTTATATTATAATACGCTTTCATCAAAAGACTACCCTTTATGTGAGCTTTAAATTTCTGAATAGGTAGATTAGTTGCATTTTCAGGAAGCTTATTATAGAAGCGCACCGTGTTCCCCATAAAGGACTTATTTACTTTTTCTAGTCGAAACCTAGGGATATAATATAATCAAGCGCACTCCGCAATTTAGTTACAAGTACATTAGCGCATCCAACCCGTTTCGTAGAAAAGTTCCGCGACAGAAGAGATACAGTTACGCAATAAAAAGAGAGAAACTATGAAGTTGAATATAATATCAGGCATGTGTGAGCTGAATTGCACGTTGTTACATCTTAGCAAGAGTCGATATTTATATAAATGTTTTCGTGGAATCCACCTTCTGTTATCTGTGATATCGTTATTGATTGAAGCTAAATAAAATTATGATGGAGACGACTGCGATAGTCTTCAAATTATTGGGGATTAGTCCCCCTGCTGAGTAACAGAAGAGCTAGCAATAGAGAAGAAAAACTTGAAACAAGCCCGGCTCGGTGCCAGCCGTTATGCTGCGGCCGAACCGACACCACATGTACTGATTCATCTTTCCTGCGGGTCTTGTTGGCTTACATTAAGGGTTACCAAGTGCACGAAAGGAGCCTCTGAGACGCACTTTAATACCTTCACCTGGTTAGAAATAACTAGTGACACGATAAGAAGAAGAAGAACAAAAACCCACCTCCTTGCCCTTAGCGATGGGTCGCCGGCGAGTGAGGCGAGCGGGCCGCGGCGGGCGACGAGCGCCAGCACGAGCTCGCGACCACGACGACGAAGACGACGAACCACTGCTTTCACACTCTCGTGTACCCATCTGGAACAACCGAAATACAATCATGGAAAACACAGAAATATTCTTAGAGACGCAATTCTTAGAGTCTCCGAAATAATGTTTCGACCGAGACCAAATTTCAAATTTTAAAACGAAACTATGATGAGGGCTAATTTCGCACACATGTTAATGATCTCTGTAGCTGAGCGGTTGCTAACGCCCACTGTCGATACTGAATTTGACATACTACTAATTTGACATAGCACTACTTTACTTAAGCTACATTACATTGCAATTTTCGCAAAAAAAAATAACTTTTAAAACATAAAAATAACAATTTTTAAATAAAGTACAGTCTATGTTAGTAGTAGATAATGTATCTTTCTAAAGGTGAATTAATTTTAAAAATCGGTTAAATAGTTTTTGAGTTTATCTCTTTACAAAAATACAAACAAAAAAACCAAATATTTTCTGTAGTTTAGATTTAGTTACGTAATCATAGATGACTTTCCTACTGCTTTGCCTGAACCGAGCGGACAAGTTTATATACGAGTAGATGCAACAAACGGCGAACAAGCTTAATTACTTGCTTGCCTTTCTAAGACAGAAGACACTTAATGATAGAAACGGTTACAAAATAAATATACTATTGACATAAGATTAAATGACGACCTCTGTGGCGCAGTGGGTGAAGGCCTGCCTGAAGATACCGTCGTAAAAGGTTCAATTCCCGCCGCGGAACAAATGTTTGCATGATCTGCAAGTATTTGTCTCGGTGTATGGGTGTTTTTCTTTGTATAATATTTATTAAAATAAAAAGTATTTAATAATAATAAAAAAGTGTTTAAGTAGTAACACAAGGTCTGCTTACTTTGGAGTCACGATGACGCTGTGTTAAATTACCGGCATAATTTATTTATTAATGTGTGGTTTAATTCAGTAGTTAGAAACATATTGTTGACATGTTAAATTATTGTTGTTGTTGTTTTAGTCCGTACTGTCCCACTGCTGGGCAAAGGCTTCCCCTCAAGTTTTCCATTTATTTCGGTCTGCCGCTGAAGGTGCCCAGCTTGTCGCGCCATAGCTTGCGTGGTCTAACGCGCTGTCTCACTGTCTCAGGGCTCTAATCAGTGGTAGCTTTGGCCCATAGTTTATCGGGCTTGCGGCAGACGTGCCCAGAACCACTTTAGTTTTTCAGCTTTTTTAGCCATGTCGAGGGAGCTTTGTTTTGGAGTGAAAAGAAGCATTTTTAATTCGGTCGGTGAGCTTTATGCCGAGGATGCTTCGCTCCATTGCCCTATGACAAACTTCGAGTTTGGTCCTCTGAACACCAGTAAGGGACCAAGATTGAGCACAATTGGTTAGAGTTAGGAGGATACAGGCGTCCATGAGTTTAAGTATGCGAGATAGTGGCAGATCTCCATTAAATTGTGCTTTCATCGACCGATAGCTTCGCCGGGCGTTTTCGATTCGTCTCACGACTTCCTTATCCTGCCTATCTTCGAAAGAAGCTAATTGACCGAGATAAACGTACTCATGATTCACGTATTCCATATTCCCCTCATTTACCGCGATAACTTTTTTGGTTCTGTTTGTCATGACTTTAGTTTTACTCATGTTTATGTGAAGCTTAATCGCCAGGCTTGCCGTTGCTAGATCTTGTAGCATTTCTTGTAGCTGAAAAGCTGAAGATGAGATGAGAAAAGGTTGATCAGCGAAGCGAAGATTGGTCCACTTTGCTTTGGCTAGGTCAGCCCTTCTCTTTCCAGCGAGTTGTTAATATGCGGAAAACTTCTTTTAGTGTACTGGTGAAGAGAAGAGGCGACAGTGCTCCTCCCTGCTTAACACCTCATATCGAATATAGTTCCGGATGATTGTAGTTTAATGGCAGCAGTACTGTTTGAATAAATTCTATGGATGAGTTGAATGTAAGTGGGTTAAATATTGATAAATATTGATTTCTAGTGCTTATAGAACTCATAAATGAATGAGTAATGATGTCAAATGCATTTTTATAATTTACAAAGGCTAATTCAAATCGGCTGAATTGAAGTCGGTTAAAAAGCAATATTAGTATCAGTTACAGTAGTAGTATAGAAATAGTATTAAACATAAAATGTTAACATACAATGTTATAAAATCTTTTATTGGCTTTAAGATAGAAGCGTTACATTAAGTAATATTGTTTTTTAAGAGCTGTGGGTTTTGTTTAATAAATAAAATAAGTAAGTAGTGGTGGTGGTAACATTAGTAATGAATATTAATTACTGAACTGAACAAATCTATTACACTGTTAGTTGCTGCCTTTAGTTTCGCATGTGTGGTACCTACATAATCTTTATATTGATATAGTTCAACCTGCTGCTTACAGGTCTTCATGATACAAGCTTACTAGACATAGACCGCTACATAGTTTGTAAGCATCAACATTTAGCATTCATCATACTGGGGGCCGTCTTTTATTTGTGTCCATTATTTTTGGTGGTTTTGCCATAGTCACCACGCTTGGCAGGAGGATTGGTGAACGCAGATTTAGTGTTCTTTAGTATTCTTTTTCCAGCTAGTTGTTAATATGCGGAAAACTTCTTCTAGGGTACCTACTGGTTTAGGCGAAGAGTTTAGTGCATCTCCCTGCTTAACACCTCTTATCAAATATTATAGTTCCGAATGATTGTAGTTTAATGGCAGTAGTACTGTTTGAATAAATTCTATGGATGAGTTGAATATAAGTGGGTACAATATTTTGTTCAATACTAAGTACTCGGGGATACTGTGGCCCAATCCCCCGGTGTGTGTTCCTTTGGTCAACTTTTACGATATCCAGGAGAGAAGATAGAGGGGTCCTATTCTATGCTGGAACCACAACTATTAAGCATTAAGCAAATGTTATTTATTGTTAAAGGCGAATATTTGTTTAGTTCGGGGGCTGGCAAATACCCAACACACTGAACCTTGTAGTTGGTTTATCGACACCTCAATTTCCTTCTAGAATAAGTTTAGCATAGTTAAAGGTTGTCTAGAAGATATCGCCATATGCGATAAGACCGCCGTTTGCAGGACATATTACTTTGTAGACGTTGCATTAATTTAGTTTGTACACCATGAAATGTTATGTTCTCAATAAAGTTCATTATTATTATTATTTGATTTTGACTTTCATCAGCTCCGCTCGGAAGAACCGGTAAAATAACTAAGAAACACGGGCCTAAGCCAAGTGCAACTCAGTGTTTTGGTTTGATGTTGTTTCTGTAGTTCCTGCTGACATGTCGGTTTGCAAAAATTTTCTAACAATTCTACAGGTGTTTAAAATTACTGCTTTCTGCAATAAAGCAAATGTTTGTTTAGGCAAATCTAAATGACTAAGAGACTGGAATAATCTTTTGGGTATTACGCCTGTTGAAGACAGGACAATTGGGACTATTGAAACCATGTCCAAACGCCACATCCTTGTAATTTCGTCTTTAAGGACGATGTATTTGGCTAATTTCTCCGCGATTGTGTGCTGAATGTTATGTGTGTTTGGGGTAGCTATGTCAAATAATGAGTGCTGTTTCTTCTATTTTGTTGATGAGTAGAAGGTCTGGTCTATTGTAATGTGTTGTTTTATCAGTTAAAATAGCTCTGTCAAAGTATAGCTTATAGGAAGCGTTTTTTAAAACAGTTTCAGGGGTGTACTTGTAGTATGGCGTTGGTCTTAAAGAAACATCAATGAGTTCAAACTTAGCAGCTAGTCTTTGGTGTATGATGTTAGCCACCTGATCATGTCTGAACTTATAGTCGGACTGTACTATCGCCCTGCAAGCTCCTGTGATGTGCTGTATGGTTTCCGAGGAGCTGTTGCATCTGCGGCATAGGTCTGTTGGTAGACTGTGTACTTTCATGATGTGCTTTTGATATTTCCTGATTTCGATCACCTGGTCCTGAATTGCAATTATAAACCCTTCAGTCTCTGGGGAGAGTTCCCCTCGTCTGAGCCACTCGTTCGACGCTTCTTTGTCGACGTTGGGTTGACTCAAGTCGTGACGATGTCTTCCGTGTAGAGATTTCCGGGTCCATTCAGTTATTAACGTCTGTCTGTCTGTTTGTTCTTCATTCTTCTATCTGTTTAGATCTTGTAGATTAAGAGGTGTTAGTTTTTTATCTAATATGACTATTGCTTTGTGAACGATTATTATAATTATTTGTTGTAACAATATACATATTTAAATTTAAATATTTTTTTCTGTAAGAACCTTCTATAACATAATAAAACCCATAAAAAAGGTGAATGGAATCAGTTGTAACATGGATGGACACAAATGTAGTCTGAATAAATGATTTTAAAATTATTTTAATTTGAATATTAAGGCAGTAGGTAAACTGTAGAAGTAATATTAGTGGCCACATGTTGGTCTGCCCTCAAACAATTAACCAACAGATTTGAAATTTATAAACTACTGTTACCTTGTATTTTTTATTCATAGTTCAGTCAGAACTGGCCTGTCAGTTGATAGTAGCTCTGCCTTCTGCGCTGTAGGTTGAGAGTTCGATTCCCTCCCAAGACAAACATTTGTGTGATGAGCATAGGTGTTTGTTCTGTGACTGGGTATCATAATAATATCATAAGTATGTATATAAATATATATAAGTATTCTATCAGTCATCTGGTCACCATAATACAAGCTATGCTGGTGTTGTGGGCATTGTCCACCTATATTTATTTATTATTATTATTATTATTATACTAGTTGTTGTGGTACCTACATAAAAAGTAGCCATGTCCTTCTCCAAGATCCCATCTATACCGATTCAGCGGTTTCGGCATGAAAACGTGACAGACAGACAGGCAGAGTTACTTTCAAATTTATATTATTAGTAAGAATTATAATTAAGCTAGTTATAAGAAGGATCATTACATAGCATAAAACATAGTCGCCTCCCGCTGTCTGTCTGTCCTGATGTATGCTAAGATCTTTATGCAACAGATTTTAGAGATGGAGTAATTCAAGAGGAAGGTTTATAAGTATAAAATATGCATAATATACTAGATAAACATTGATAATTTTAGAGGTCTTTAATGTGGTGCCATAAATAAACACATTTTTTTTGCGTTTACATTGCAAATGCGCTGGCAGAACCCTACAAGATCGATCAAAATAATTTACTTCAGTATTGTACACCTTAAAAAGGTCTACACAAATTTACGCAATGGTATATGTCTATCTCTTAGTCTATGTTATTCTCTTAGATAACTTTGTATAAAAAGACATTCTGTAGTACATTTAGTATCAGCATTGCAACTGTGCGAAGCCGTAGCAGGTCGCTAGTTATACAATAAGTGTAAATACAAAGAAGTATGGACAAGAATCTCGCCCTAATCCTAGACCAGGTCGAGTTTCTGTTAAGTTTTCTCAGACTTGGGTTAGGAGGAATTAGCACTAAAATTCAATTCAATTAAAGTATGTAAGATGTTTCAAAATGATCTGTGTGATTCTTATAATAGAAACATTTTATACAAACATTAGTTAGTGGCATATGTCAGTTAACTCACAGTGCTGTACTTACAGATTATTTAATTTTATAGGAAACGAGTTTAAGTTAAACATGTATCTTTTAAATTAATCAGCTTACTTTGGGGCCAGATGATGCTGTGTGAAATGTCCAGCATTATTATTATTATTATTTATAATTATTGTTATTATTAATTATTTTGACTGGCCTGTCAGCTCAGTTGGTAGTAGCTCTGCCTTCTGCGCTGTAGGTTGAAGGTTCGATTCCCTCCCAGGATAAACATTTGTGTGAAGAACATAGTATCATAAGTAAGTAATATATAAGTATTCTATCAGTCATCTAGTCACCATAATACAAGCTATGCTTAGTTTGGAACTAGATGGTGTTGTGTGTAATGTCCATCAATATTTATTATTTAATTATTTATTTATTATCTATGCAGTTAAAATCAGTATGGTGATTCTGGAACTCTTGACAATCAATGTCTATCAGTCTCAATTAGCAATAGACATTATTTTATGGATTGGTATTACGCACATTCAGTTTCAATCTAAGTTTATATTCTTATGACAGCAAGTCTTACAATCAACATCAAATTTCCATAATACCAATTCACCTATATTAAATGCAAGCTGTTAGTATCAATGTTATGATAGTATCATCCATAATCGCCTGGCTGTGTTGGTCCCAGAAGGCTATGGTAGCTTGGTGGGTGTGGTTCGTAAAATTTAATAAAAAAGTTTTTATGCTGCATGCACCTTCATATTCTACATACATAAAAAGTAGTCCATGTTCATTCCCAAAACATAATTTATTTCCTTAGAATTTCATCAATATCTGTTTAGCTATTTAGCAAAGAAAATGTGAGAAACAGAAGGAGACTTCTGAATATATAATATTAGTTTAGGAGGATTTATATTTGGCAAACAAACCTGTTTTTAGCCATAATGATTCATCATCAAATTTTACTTTATTTTGGTCTACTAGCAAATAGACTAGACTAGCCTATTAATAACTAGCCTCAGAACTCAATTGTAAGTAATCTGCTTTGTACACTGTAGGCCCAGGACAGACATTTGTGTGATAAAATATTATACACCTCTAGTTCCCATAGACAAGTTTTACTTATTTTGGGGGCTGTAAGGTACTATGTGAAATGTTCATGTCAACATTATTTATTTAATATGAGATTTTGAATTTGTGTTGTTAGTATCCTCTTTGTTGATGAGTTTAGCTTTGTCACTGTACTCTATTACAATAAAGACAATAACCTATACAAGAAGACTATAATTAGGTAATTGTCTCAAAATAGTTCAGTCTCACATTCAATATATTCCATAGCTGAATTAAAGGTCAATGACACAGTTTTAGTATGTTTTCTAATGTAAATATTGGCAATAGGAGACTTGTAAGAAGGAGTCAGCCATGTTGGTACTTACGGCTATTTTGAGAAGGGTGGGAAAGTCCTGTTGGGTGTCTACGTCGGTGAGGCCAGCGAGCAGGCCTAGCTCGGCGCTCAGGTCAGCTAACTCTGCGCCAATGCGGTCCGCGCACTCTGCATCGCCCAGCTCGTCCTTCAGGATGTCTCCGATCTCGTGCGACACCGCGGCAACAGCCGAAACCAACACCACATCGTCCGAAGGCACGCCCTCCTGCACCAAGCCCTCGGGAGCGCCGGTGAAGAGTTCTGCCTCCTCCGAAGTACCAGTACCGTTTCGACCCAGGCATTTCTCCATCGAATACATCATTTGCCAATGGAATAACACACCTCGCGCTGCGTACGAAACATCTAACGTCACAGTGGATTGTTTTCGGTCACTTAATTATCGCTAATTCGGAATTAATAAAGCGAGATACCATTTTTTCATCGGCACTGATAGATCCCGAACTTTTTGACAATACCAATATGGCGACGGTATTTTTAGGTATTTTGTGACCAGTCGCGTAAGTTAAAATTACATTTTATGTAACTGGCAATACTGTTTTTACGAATTACGAAATGAATATAAAAAAATAAATGCCAAAACACATATTTACACCATTACCATTTCAGAACAAAATTAATGATCAGATCAATCTTGATTTCTTTGCTTGATTATTATATAAATAATGTATTATATAATATGTAGCACAACTATACACTAGAAGGCTCGTGCGAAAGAATATAAGGCAAAGCGACAATGTGCAATACCAGGACCAAATACTGATGGTCTTTCATAAGGTCATTCTCATTTCTTCGCATAGTCCGCCATCTGCTGTGCAGTAGTAGAGCATTAGATGTGTTTATTTTTCGCCTTACATCCATCAATGCCAGTCCAGTCATATCAATAACCTTATAGCGCAGACGCCATAAAATAAGAATAAATAAATAATATATATAAATAAATATTAGTGGACAATGCACACAACACCATCTCGCCCCAAACTAACCATAGCTTGAACTATGGGAACCAGATGACTGATAAAGTACTTATATTATATTAACACTTATATTAACACCTAGACACAGAACGCACATTTATGTTCGTCACATAAATTTGTGTCCTGGGAGGAAATCGAACCCTCAACCTACAACACAGAAGGCAGAACAACTACCGTATATTCGTTTAACGTAATGAAAGAAATATAACATATTATTTTACAAATATTTGTGCTTCTAGAATAATAATAATAATAATAATAATAATTCCGGACATTTCACACAACATCATCTGGCCCCAAAGTAATGGGTTGTTATGGGTACCACATGACTGATATACTACTTATATACTTTTTTTTTGTAAATACATACGTATTATACATATCTGATGAGGTTTATAATATCGTCGTTCAGGTTTATTATTATTATTATTATTCATTTATTTCAGATATAAATCCATAAAACAATCTTTAAATTATACACACTTAAAAACTACACACAGCATAACAAATCAAAAGAAATTACAATTAATAATAGAATGTCACTGAGAATTTAAACAATAATATGGAAGTAGATACATAAATAGAAATTACAAAATTAAAACTAGTTCAGACAGAGCCGATTGCTATCCGCATCCACCTATTTTGAATGGGGCAGTCTGTCCGTGCAACAATCATCTGCAGGATGCCGTTGTTAATGCTACGCGTACGCTGGAGTATGGAAGCGACTTTCTTGCGAATGATCGCGTGAAAGCCGTCCACGCGCGCCTCCGCGAACATACCAGATGCGCTGCAAAAGCGAGGCAGCCGCATCAGCATCCTGAAGACATCGTTATATTGGACTCGCAGAGAGGTGGCAACCCGTTGGGTCTGATTTTCCCAGAGGCTGCTCGAGTAGAAGGACTGGCAGTAAGCCTTGAAAAGAGTGATTTTCACCTCCCTCGAGCAGCGTGCGAACCTGCGTGCAAGCATGTTTCCACGGACCGCCAGCGCTCTGCGTTCCCTCTCTATATCCATGTCATCTTTAAGATCCTCGGTCACAATATGCCCCAGGTATTTAATAGTACTTACCACCCGTAGAGCAGCGCCATTGAGCATAATAGACGGAACATGGACTGGTCCAGCTCTCTTACTCTTGAACACGAGAACTTCGCTCTTTTTAGAGTTATAACTCAGTCCATGTTCCACCGCATATGTCTGACATATCTTGACCAGTTGACGAACAGATCCCACTGACGGCCCCAGTAAATATCACTATTTATGCCAGATAATAACTCTTTGCTGAATTATGTAATTAGAAAAACAGAACTATAATTATCACTTCACATACTGTCTCCCGACATGTCTGCCGCAGGTCGGGAGACCAGTGGGCCAAACTGACCACGGAGTGGTGCCCTGATACAGTACGACGACGTCGCGGCAGACCGCGAACCAGGTGGAGGGACGAGCTCGCCAAATTCCGCGCCGACTGGACAGTCTTAGGTCAGGAGAGGGATGAATGGAGAGAATAGGGAGAGGCCTTTGCCCAGCAGTGGGACAGTGTGGGCTGATAATAATAATAATAATAAACTTTAAACACAGACTAAATTCTATTTTCAAATCACAGCTATGCTCTAAAAACACAACTAAAGCAATAAATTCATATGCCATACCAGTTTTACCTTACCTACTCATTTGCAATTTTAAAGTGGACCAAAACGGAATTAAAAAACCTGCAACGCCTTGTCAATGTTACCCTATCAAAACATAGAAAGCATCATCCACGAGCTTGCATACAAAGACAAGTCTTGCCACGATCAGAAGGTGGACGAGGCATCATCGATATACATAACTTACACAATAAACAAATAACGTCGTTGAGGTCATACTTCTACAGTAAATCTGAAATATCCTCTTTGCACAAGTCAGTAGTTCAGCTAGACCGAAAATTAACACCGCTTAACTTAGAAGATCACAATAAACAGCTCAACGAAAACATGACAGATAGACAGACATTAATTACCGAATGGACCCGAAAGCCCCCTCAACGGAAGGCACCAACACGATCTGAGCCAACCCACCGTCGACATACAGGCGTCGAACGAATGGCTCAGTCGCGGTGAACTCTTTCCTGAGACTGAAGGGTTCATGATTGCAATACAGGACCAAGTAATCGAAACACGCAACTATCAAAAACATATAATGAAAACAATAGCAAGAGACGGATGCCGACGTTGTAACAGCAGTCCCGAAACAATCCAACACATTACGGGGGCCTGCAAAGCCATCGCTCAGACTACAAGTTTAGACACGACCAAGTGGCCAATATTATTCACCATAACATAGCAACCAAATATAAACTTGTAGACACAACAGAAAAACTTCCACCGTATTATAAATATACCCCTGAAACTGTAGGTACTGGAGAATACTACACACAAACTTTATTTTGATTGAGCAATCTTGACTGACAAAACTATATATTTTAATAGACCAGACTTGACTCTTTTAGACAAAACCAATAACACAGCACTTCTCATTGACATCGCCATACCCAACACGCATAACCTGCAGACCACCATTGCAGAGAAACTGTTTAAATATATTGACCTTAAAAACGAAATAACTCGAATGTGGCGTTTGCAAAAGGTCTCAATAGTTCCGATAGTCTTGTCATCAACCGGCGTTATTCCTAAACAACTCTTCCAATCTCTAGAGCAGTTGCACCTTCCCAAGCATACCTACGTATGTTTCGCTACAAAAAGCTGTCATTTTGAATACATGTAGAATTGTAAGAAAGTTCTTGCAAACGGAACTTCCTAGTGAACCCCAACCCAACGTCCGTGCGCTCCAATGAATCCGGTATAAATTATACCGAGTAGAAGAAGTCTCTATACAAATAATATATAATAATAATAATACTATAGTTTTTTAAGCTGGGTAAAATAATGAAATGTGTGCCAATAAAACTGCAGGTACAAGAAAAAAAAATATGAGCCGTCACGTGACGGCTGGCAGATGTGAGGTAGGTACAGATGTTAAAGTACAGATTAGGACAGTAACTAAATAAATATGGCATGATGAAGAAAATAAATACAATATTACGAATTTGTACGATGGTTTAGGTAGGTGTGTAAATAAAACTTAAACAAGTGTCGGAAGGTTAGATAGGTACCTACGAGAAGCCTACCTACTTTAATCTTCCTACCTATATGAGCCTGGCTATTTAGTTTGCCTAGAACCCATGCATAATAAAATAAATAATAGTTTAAAACAACTAAAAAACACGCTTTATATAGAAAACCAAACTAAAAAATAGAAAATAAATTTTAATAAATGTAAGAAAGAAACAAATGTTTTATTTAAAAAAAAAGCGGCCAAGTGCGAGTCGGACTCGCCCATGAAGGGTTCCGTAGCAGCAAGTAACATAATATAAAAGTTCTTGTAGTTGTAACCTTGATCGATGTTTTAATAATATGTTTTTTTTTATTAAGTTATTGATAAGTAAACATTATAATTAGGTACCTAAATGATGTGATTTAGATCTACCTAACTATATGCGAGCCCATATAAGCTTGTGATAGCTAAACCAGCTAATATATATTCCAGTTTGACAAGAAATATTTCCAAAAATATTATCAATTTGTGTTGCCTCCTCGCGTAGTTGGACAAGGTAGTAATAACGTCCTGTATCCAGCGTTCTGCATGAATGGCAGTATACAATTGTCATTTAAAAAATCTTCGTTGAAGTCTCCAAAAAGTAATGTTGGTATATTGTTTTTGCAAAAAACATTTTTGTTTATGAACTCTTTTAATGTTATATTTTATTTTTATATTTCAGTTGATTGAATGAAAGGTAAATTGCGGTTTACGATTTATGACGTATAAAAAAAAACGACTTAGTAGATCTCGTTCAAACCACTTTTCGGTGGAAGTTTGCATGGTAATGTAAATCATATAATTTTTTAGTTATGGTAAAGTAAAGTAAAGGTTCTCTTAGTTTAGAAGTTACAGGGGGGGGGGGGAGGACACACATTTTACCACTTTGGAAGTGTCTCTTAAAAATATATATTAGAAACCTAAATATCATTTTTGAAGACCTATCCATAGACGTACCCCACACGTATGGGTTTCATGAAAATTTTTTTTTTGACTTTCAGTTTTAAGTATGGGGTAACCCAAAAAATTATTGTTTTTTTTTCTATTTTTGTGTGAAAATCTTAATGCGGTTCACAGAATACATCTACTTACCAAGTTTCAACAGTATAATTCTTATAGTTTCGGAAAAAAGTGGCTGTGACATACGGACGGACGGACAGACAGACAGACAGACTTGACGAATGCATGGTGTAAATAGTTATAATTATTTCATTGACAGATATCAGAAAAAGGATTATCATTTCGATAATATCTTAAAAAGCACCACACGCTTTTTTTAAAATAAAACATTTTTTTCTTACTTACATTTATTAAATTTTATTTTCTATTTTTTAGTTTGGTTTTCTTTATAAAGCGTGTTTTTTAGTTTTTTTTAACTAATATTTATTTTCTTCTTTTTAGTTTTAGGATAATCGGATATTATAATTTGTTTTTTTTTTTAATTTTAAAGTGGCCGTTTAAAGTGGGTCAAAATCGCATCCTAAGGAGTCGGTTACAAACATACATACAAGTGAAGCTAATATAAAGCGTATAATAAATGATTCCCAAATAGTAGGTACGTAATACCTACATACCCAACATACCTTAATAATGATTGCTAGATTTTCATTTACTTACCTACTCTTGAAATGTAATTGTTCAAAAAAATACATACCTTCTTACCTACATTACGCTACAGATGGTTTAGGTAGAATGTAAATAAAACTTCAACAAGTGTCGGAAGGTTAGGTAGGTACCTACAAGAAAACTACCTACATTAATTTTCATACCTTCTTTAGTTTGCCTAGAACCCACGCATAATAAATAATTAATGATTAAACGAACCTACCTGTACGTGAAGTTCTATCATAATTATACGAAGTGCTTAGTCTGAAAAGATTAGTACAATAGGAATTTATTGAACACAATGTAGTATCGCCTACGTCACACCATTTCAACACTACAGTTTAGAGAAATAGTTGCCATAGAGTCAACAATACAGTTTTTCTTTTATCTACCCTCCTCATAGCTCGTTTACTTGCTACCGGACAACCGCTAGCTCTTCATTTAGTTTAGATAATAATCAATAGACGATACTTCCGACCGATATCACTTGGGTGACCTAGGGAGGGTGGGTGTTAGTACTAATCTTTTCAGACTAAGCACTTCGTATAATTATGATAAAACTTCACGTACAGGTAAGTTCGTTTAATCATTAATTATACTCGTGCTTATTCTTCAAGATTAGTACATTAGGAATTTATTGAACACAATGTAGATGTTGAGAGAGTACAGGAAATATCGTTAAATTTAAATAATGAATATTATTATTTCATTACTTTATTAATTTACTTTAACAAAATATTTTAAGTGAGTATTTCTTAACAACATAACATAATGAACATTACATAACTAAAACATAACTTTCATATTTTTAATCAGTGAGAACATTCAAACAGATTGTTCTTGCCAATGTAATGTTATCCTCATTATGGATAAAGGGCCTATTATAAAATTTAGCAAAGGTAGTGGAATTGTCGCGCCACTCTGCTGTTTGTCTTATTAAGTCTATACTAACGCCTAGTATATTGGCTTTAGAAGTCGCGGCATGGCGAGTACTATGAGAAGAGAACACAGACACGTCAATGCCACTATCATTTAAAGTATATTTAACCCATCTACTGAGTGTTTGTATGGAAACACATTTGTATGGTTTACGGCTGCTAATAAAAAAGTCCTTTATATTTTCGTATATCTTTAATTTTGCCCATGTAAGTGATAAGGATTTTAGCAGGACGGCTGCCATTTGCTTCTGGCGTGATTCAATGGCCCTGTCTCTTTTGACCACCTGTTCGGTTAAGCCCGCTTTAATTTCCAAATTAAGCTGTGCTGCATCTATATTTGTGCAGTTACTTGGCACCAGGTATTTCTAGATCAGATCTTTGCAAACCACTTTGTCCAAGCCAGACGTAGCAATGTGTGTAAATGTACTAGCTACTTCTTTGTTTATGTCAGGACCATATTCTTGGGTAACCGACGGGTTACCCAAGAATATGGTATCCCAATATCTCTAATAACTCTGGGCTTATCGAGGGATCTTCCAAATCATTTGGAGCTATCACGTTGTTTAGTAATATATCAGCTGACGGGTGTGATTCCTTATTTTGTGTCAAGTAAGCTTCGACATTTCCCGTTGAGGGTAGTTCGACATCAATTGCATCAGCATGTACTACAGGTCATGTGATGTCTTCCAAGTATAGACAAAGGAAGCAATAGGTTAATTAACTCAATTGATGCAATGATGATGATGATGATGTTAAAACACGAAAGATTTTAAAACAATTATGATCTAAATGCGGCTAAATAATAATCCATCAGATTACTCTGATGCATTAAAATCGGACTCGGCATTTTTCGGCCGTTCATTCATTCAGTGCGACGAAATAATCCCTCAGACTACTCTGGTGCATAAAATCAGTCTTGATTTTGTATTACCAGTTGTTTAATGCGGCGAGATAGCCCTGCAGGCTACTCTGATGCACTTTCTAAGCCAGGTAGGTAGGTATTTTTTCTACCGTATAGATACGAAATAATTGCGGCGAACAGTCCCACAGACTGCTCTTATGTAATAAATCATAGATGGGTATTTGTCACTTCATTGGAAGGTAGGTGGTACTTATTGTTCGGGTTTGTTGAGGTTCCGGCGATGGTGACCTTGACGCATTTGAAGGACTCGTAGATCGGCTCGAGGACGACGATGATAAACTTGTTGGAACATAGTTATTTTTTGGACGACGCGTTCTTTAGTCTACGTAATTTGTTAACAATATAATCTAACTTATTTTCACATTCACGTTTCGGCATGGTAAAATATTAGTATTTTACGAGGGCGAAGTGAAGTGGATGAGCCTCCCGTATTATTATTATACCTACTCTTTGGGATGAGCACTAAAAAGCGAATGAAGAGCTTAGCGGCTGTCCGGTAGCAAGTAAACGAGCTATGAGGAGGGTAGATAAAAGAAAAACTGTATTGTTGACTCTATGGCAACTATTTCTCTAAACTATAGTGTTGAAGTGGTGTGACGTAGGCGATACTACATTGTGTTCAATAAATTCCTAATGTACTAATCTTGAAGACTAAGCACGAGTATAATTTCCAAATAGTAGGTACGTAATACCTACATACAAGTAACCAACATACTTTCATAATGATTGCTAGGTTTGCACTTGCCTAGGTATGTACCTACTCTTGAAATTACACCATAGATAGATTTTACGAAATGCGTCGTTCTCGCTCCGGCCCAGACAGTGACAGCGCTATATGTAAGAAGCGTTTGGCTATGTTAAGGGGAAATGCGAGCTGAATTGAACAAAAAGTCAAGTCAAAGTCAAAAGATTATTTATTCATTACAATCACAAGGATCACTTTGAAACGTCTTACATACTAGGTAAATTTAGGTGCCAATTCATCCTAAGCCAAGCCCGAGATAAATTGGCAAGAAACTCGTCTTGGTTCTAGCGCTTTTTTATATGATCCCTCTTATAACTACCTTAACTACGAAATACTTATACAAGAGAGTTTATACATTTCAAGTGTGTCGGTTAACTGTCTGACGGCAGAGCGACATAAGGCCATGCATTCTTATCAATAATATAGTCATCTATATTATAATAAGCTTTCTTCAAAACACTACCTTTTATGTATGCTTTAAATTTCTTAATAGGTAGTTTAGTAGCATTTTCAGGAAGCTTATTATAGAAGCGTACAGTGTTCCCCATAAATGACATAATAACTTTTTCTAGTCGAAACCTAGGGATGTATAATTTATGTTTATTCCTAGTGTTGATTTTATGAAGGTCACTATTTTGCTGAATCCCATCTCTATTTTTATGTGTATATAATAAATTTTCATATATATATTGTGAAGCTATTGTGAGAATATTCATTTCTTTGAATATTTCTCTCAGAGATTCTCGTGGTTTCATTTTATAAATGGCACGTATTGCCCTTTTTTGAAGAACAAATATTTTACCAATATCAGCTGCTTTCCCCCAGAGAATGATGCCGTATGACATAACACTATGGAAGTAACTGAAATAAACTAGTCTAGCTGTAGCTTCATCAGTAAGCCACCGTATCGCACGAACTGCATATGCAGCGGAACTAAGCCTACCAGCAAGTGTTTCAATTTGTGGTGCCCACTGTAGTTTTGCATCAATATTAAGACCTAGGAAGATCGTGGAATTTACAAGATTCATTGCCTCTCCATTTATTCCAATGTTGGACGGGCTATGAATAATATTTGGCAAAGTGAATTTGATACATTTAGTTTTTTTTAATTAAGCAAAAGATTATTTACAGTGAATCAGTTAAGAACTAACGATAAAGATTCATTTACGTTATCGCAAATACTGGTTTTACCTCTATCAACTTTAAAAATTAAAGACGTATCGTCTGCAAATAAAACTATATCACAAATATTTTTTACAAAAAAAGGTAAATCGTTAACGTATCGTACGTAACTAGCAATAAAACAGGGCCTAGTATCGATCCCTGAGGTACCCCTATATCAATAATTGATCCCGAAGACCTCTCACCACCCACGTCTACTTTCTGGACTCTATTGGATAGATAAGACTGACTGTATGAGGTCAATCGCCCGGTTTTTAATGACATAATATTTTAACTTTGTGATTAGGGTTGCATGACTCACACAGTCAAAGGCCTTAGATAGATCGCAGAATACCCCAACTGCATCCTGTGACTTCTCCCAGGCCTCAAATAAATGCTTTAAGAGCGCTATACCTGCATCAGCTGTTGATCGACCTTTAGTAAATCCGTATTGATTACTATGTAGCAGGCCGTAAACGTTAAAGTGGTATAATAACTGATTAAGATTTTTTTTTTTGAACGTTGTTGCGTCGCCGCAAAAGTCGCTATTTATATTCCATCATAGCGCGTCGATGCGTCGCCACCGCCTGTATCGCCAGGCCAACAATTACGTTTACCCCTAGCCTATAGATGTTTCACATCAAAAAGCCATCGAGCCTTTATTCGCTGTACAATGATATAATCAAATAAATTACGCCTAGTTTACACGAGCTTCTTACTTGTCATGATTACCTATTAAGCGCTTCGTATTAAGTTGCTTAATGATAAGACAGTTAAAAGTAACCGTTTACACATAAAGTATTAGTGCCACGAAATTCGAATGGAAGTGAACATCTCCGCCGTTTTGAACATAAAACTTGTTGTGGATGTCACATGACTCAACAAGCTTGCGACAAGTGCACAAGTGTACAAGCTACCAGTGCTTAGTAAATTGTTGTAGGTGTAATCAAGTGACTACCCCCACAAACACGCGACACAAGTGTGCTTTTTAAATAGGATCGGCTTCTATGCACTCGCATTGGATTTGCCGGTTTAATTAATACTAAGCACATATTATATCTGTCTGATCAGCATGTTTACACGCAAGGGGTTTGTGCAAATTTGCTATGACTACTCGAATATTTTTAGTAGACGTTTTAGTAGATTTGTGAACGGCAACTTTGTGTCATCATGTCAATGTCATTATGTCATTACTTTAGATGAGTATTGCCGGTTATGCCGATTTTGTTCAAGCTGCGCTGCGCGAATTCCGTTTTACATAAAATTATTCTCTATGAAAAACTTATATTGCAGGTAAAATACCGCAGTGCGATGCATGTTAAACCATGCAAGCGTCAATTTACGTTCGGTGAACCAGCCCGGGTAATTCAATTTAATGTCTTAATGAACCGCCGAAGTTTCATCTAATTTTTGATACATTTCATAGCTTTTTACTATATTTAGCGCTCAGAAAGTAGGTCGCGCGAAGTATTTACAGTGTCACGTGTTTTAGTTAATCTTGGAATAAGTTATGGCAGTGCAGAATAAAGTTTTGTACGCATTCCGCGGCTGGATAGCTTTTGTCGCCTTCATGGATATGGGGACTGCGGGACGCTCATATATAGAAAGAAGATCTTTTCTCAATCAGAACGGAGACAGTGAAAGTTTAGACGGTAAGAACTAGATTGTATTCATAAGCTTACCAATCTCTATTATTTCTGGCTTTATTAGTAAGCCTTAGCGTAGGTCGCAATCGCAAGCGATAAAGAAATTAATATTATGACAGTGCCTTGTCAGTATATATACGAAAATTTATGTGCACGAAAATGCCCATTATTTAAAAAAAATTGCGATAATCATAGTATTAATGCTAGAAATAAAGATGCTGTTTGGTTGCTTGTTGGAACAGCGAGTTTCCCACTGTTAGGCTTGCTAAAGTTAATCAATCTTTTATAGGGAAATGTGTACGCTTCTATAACAAGGTCCCAAGCAACGTGTTAGATTTGAGATGGGCAGATTTAAAAACTTAATTAAACAGAAATTGTCTATTAAAGCATATTATAAAATATCTGATTATTTAGATGACAAAAAAGCTTTGAATGAATCTGCTCCAACTCGACTCGGCATCCGTAACAAAATTGTCAAGGATCATACAAAAAAGTGTTAAGACCAGACAAGTTTCTTGCCGGATTCTTCTTGAACTGGGGTTAGGAGGAACCGGCACCTAGATTCACTAGCATGTAAGAAGACGATTCAAAGTGGTCCTATTGTGATATTATTGTATAAAGATATATTGAATTGAATTGAATCACATAGAATTAATTTACAACTTATAAAAGTATGTTCTCACTAGTTCTATTTGGTCAAAAAGTTTACTAAAAGTCTCAAAACACTCACATCTCCTACTGAGCGGCTATACTAATACTCAGTAATACACACTAACAGAATGGAATATTTATTTGAAATTCAAATAGTATATTCCCCCTAGTTCTATTGATAGGTCTAAACAAACTTTTCAAAACACATAATATCTCTTACTGAGTGGCTATACTAATACTCAGTAATATACACTAATAGATTGGAATCATTTATTTGAAATTCAAATAGTATAATATTCCCCCTAGTTCTGTTGATAGAACTAAACAAACTTTTTTGTCCAGATAGTTATATTCAGTTGACAAATGAATGAAACAGGTATCTTTTGAGCCAAGATGTGAGATGTGAAGATATTCTTCACATCTCACATCATTTTAAGCCAAGATGTGAAGATATTCTTCACATCTTGGCTTAAAAATTTGTTTCATTGTTCATGTTGTGAATGACAATCATTGTAGATACAATGATTGTCATTCACAACCTAATTACACCCTCTGATATATTTTACAATCATCAACTCCCTGCCCTTACCACTCTATACACTAATAATATTCTACAATATTAATCTAATATTTGATTACAGGTGATTTCACAATAAATCGGATGCTAGGAATGTATTCAGTGCTGAAAGCACTTGCACTTATACATTGTACTCTGTACATTCATTATAGACCGTAAGTATTCTTATTTTTTACTCTTTTTATCTACTATCGGCTCATCAACCATGATCAGATGTGTTCTGGGAGTAGGAGATTTAGGAGCAGTTCCATTGAGTTTCCCTAATTACTGTTGATGAACTTCTTAGTTCCTTTGGTCAAGCAAGAGGATTGTGCTTTGGTCATTCAGTAAATTTTTAGCCAAAACATTAGTGTGCTTGTTGAGTCTTTCTTATATTTTGTGCAGTAGTTGTTAACTTCTTCTTTGACTGTTGACATCTCGAGGTACTTGTGGATTTCCAAGTTTCTCACAGACTATTGTGCACTGGAAACTGTATTCTTATTTAATCAGTAGAAAACCACTTTCAAACACTGTCACAATATTGCAATTTTGGTACTTTGGTAAAGGTTAAGAAATATAGCTACCCTTTTAGCCTACATTATCGCCTAGTCATCCTATACATCTATTATTTTATTTTTAGTTTTGTATTAAAAATCTGAAAGGAATCTGTAGTTACTCATCTTTGAGAACGTCTGAGGGTAGTCGGATGCATGTCCTATTATTTTTGCGCATCTGCTATCTGGATCTCACTTCCTGTAGTAAAAGCTTGCTTAGTTTGGGACTAGATGGCGCTGTGTGATAATCTTAAACAATAATTGTATTAATGAGTTCTTATTTAAATTACAGAGTGGTTTCGATGGGCTACTGGTCACTGATGCTCACAATAATCTTGTACTTCAGTGAGGCATTCTACTTTCACTCAACAGATCTCAACTTTTATGTGGTTTTCCCGTGCATCTTGAACAGTAAGTTTGCTCATTTGTTTAACGCTGTTTTATGCTTTTATGCCTGATTATCATGTATTATCATGTATATTATCATGTATTCGGGCCAAAAAGGAAAAAAAAAATATTACCTATAAAATTAATAAGAAATTTGTTGCATATTAATTGTATGATAATCTATATATTTATATTAGCTGATTGTCTATTTCTATTGGCTTTCTATTTTCTATTGGATTTCTATTGGCTGATCTTTTCTTCTTGATTTGGTAGATAATCCCCCATAAATTCATGAAAACATAGTAAATTAGCATTTAATATATATATATATAATATATAATAATAGATAATGACAGAAATAATATATAATTTTGTTTTAAATTTCAGTTATAACATTACTTGGTCTTGTCTACTTACCCAGTAAGTTGAAGCTCTTTGGCCAAGTCCCTGGTGTCTCAGGCATGGATAGAGAGTTAGAAGACGAAAACACACAGATCCTGCGCTCTATGGGAAACTTCCGGAAGCGGAAGTCAACTAAAAACAAACATGTCTGATTATTGTTTTATCCAGTGATCTATTACAATCTGTTTACTAGATTGTATAATGTAAGTAGTGCCCATCTTATAATTTCTCTATGAATATCAGAATGGATTGTTTCCGTTCTCATATAAAAATTTACTGACGGGTGCTATTAACGGATTTTTGCATTATAAAAACATGACAAAATTATCACTCAGGGACGACCCGATTGGTAGGACACATCATAAGCTGCATGTTACAATCCGTATAAATTAAAAGCGAATCGGGAGCGCACCGAGCGATCCGCGTTGTGGGACAGTCAATAACAATATGAAAATGTGATGAAACATGGTATACATTTATGTACCGTAAAAGCGAGCTACACTCGGTAGCTCGCTTTTACGGTACGGTTTTTACGGTACGGTACGGTTTCATGTTAATGAATTTATTCTGAAAACTATTTGAAATTCTCTTTTACAAGACGGATCATTTTTTATTTTAAGCTGTCCTACGAGAGTGTATAAAATGACGTCGTTGATGCTATTCGCGGTGCCCTTTTCCATTGAACTCACTCGCAAATTGCCAGTGTAACCTTACCACCTTTACTTTACATTACTTTACTAGTTCCGTCATCAACATAATCCCGATCGCTATTTGTTTTTAAATATAAGTAAGCACTACTTAGCTAGGAACCTATTTGTTAATAATCTTTATACTCAAAATGGGATGAAAACTACCAAATTCATCAAAGATATATAAAAAGACATTTCTTCTTAGTTCAACTAAGACAAGATTTTTTTCTCAACCAACTCAAATGAAAATTATTTATTTGTGATCGTCAATATTGTTTGTCTATGTGGAGGTAATCTTTCGTACAACCGGATGGACATTTTAGTTGGACCACAGGGAAAATCATTTTTAAAACATGCCAGGCAACCTCTTGGTTGCTTTTAAGGTTTTACTCAAATATTTAAAATCTAGTCATAGTATTTTCGTTTATATGTTCCTCTTTCGAACCACTCTCTCTATATTCCTAAGAATTAAGACGCACTTAAAAGTGTTTTTTTCTTAAATCTCTTTACCCTAGTATAATTTAAGACTCACCGAGTGACTTTATTACACCAAAAATCTTTTAAAAGGGTGTCCCAGAAAACCTAGGACATTCATTATATTAGTCTTTTAGCTTAGATTTTATTAGATAGTTTAGAAATTAGATACTTCTTCCAGATATTGCGATTTTTTATTTAAAAATTAAATCTATTTAACAATACAACATGCCTTCGTAGGCACACGTAGTGAGAGGTAAATCTAATTTTCCTATTTTAGCTAATTTGACGTTAAAATCTGTCAGATTTTTTTACTAAGATTCGACAAGAAAACAAATATTTGAACGCTAAATTCGCTAAAAATGTGACTGAGTTTTACGGTAAGTAAATTAATATTAGTTCACATTCATCTGGGACAAACTTGTTTCATACTAAGCACTAAAAATGTACTAATATAAGTTTCCAAAAAATGTATCAATAAAGTACCAATTACAGTTAAAAATTTAGCTTAAACAGAATAGTTCAATAATGTGTGCCAATATTGATACAAACTCTAATAGTAATACATTTACAAAGATTATTTATAACAAATAAGCAATAATAATAGTCAATTCGATATTAACATAGAATTTGAATTCAATTTGTGGCCAAATATTGACCAATTTCATAATGTTTTGAGACAAGTGACAATTGAAAATGTCAAACCCATTTGCAAAATATCAAGCCGTTTTCAAGTCTTGATAATTCTAATCTCGAAATGTTCGAAAATCGAATCGAAATGTTTGCATTTTATTACACTTGTCTAGGAACATCCAGTCTTCTGCCTTTCGACTGACTTAATATTGTACATAACACACAATAAGCTTAAAATATGCTCAAAATCAAGTGCTTTGGTAGAGATTCCGTAGACAAATAGCTAGTTCTAAGAAAAAGTATTTTGCATTTTTGCCTAGTTGATACAATGAAATATTTATATAATACCAATGTTGATTTTAAAAGCTGAACGGTAACTTTGACTTTACAAATCATCTATTCCCACCTGTTCTTTGGTCAGAATTATTGGGTTTTTTCCCATTAGTTCTGTGACTTATAAGACTATGGTTTACACCTGGCTTTAATGTCAAAACTATATTCTTCTGACGCTTCGGCGCACGCTCGCCTTGCGTGTTGTTTTCTATGCTTTAAGATAAATAACCTAACCAACTGGTTTCGATCTGAATTTCATTTCACAAGGTTCGTAAAAAGAACTACTAGGAATTATTTTAACATTTGTTCTGTGAACAGAAGTAATGGTAAAAAAAAAACAATAGTTCTGCCAACAGAACTACCCAACAGAACAGGTGGGAATAGACTTTACGAATACTTGATCAAAGATTAGTTACCTGACCCACTATCTAATCTGAGACCCCTGTCAAATGGAAAAGTACAAGATCATAATTTGTTATTAATATTCTAAGGATTTTGTGTAATAATTATGATTATAATCAATTACTTAACTATTATTACTATTTTAATAAACGGACCACACTTTAACAGTGCCATATCATGTTGTTGTTACATTTAAAATAAAACCACAGTTTTTAAATGCGTTTTTATTTATTTTATAAACCTGTCACCGTAGAAAATATATTTTATACCTAATATTAAAAATTTTTAATTGTTGGAATGGCTTCAGTAATAGTCGGGCACGGGCGCGCAAGCTATCTTCACGAAATCTTCGTATCGCACGGTGCCAGTGTTCGTCACGTTCGCCTCTCGGAATATGTTGTCCACCTGATTAAAGAAATAAAAAATAGATATACCTAATTACATTGTACAAAAATATGCGATGCTTCTAACGTTTGAAAATAAACGGGGGATATTCTTTTATTCGCTCGAATGCTCAACTTTTACCCAAAGTTGAGCCCTGATTCTGTAGTTTCACCAGACTAGCTAAAATTGGATAAGGCACGAAATACCTTAATTATTATTGTACTGGAAATGAGAGGTCCTGGGATTTCGACTATTAAGAACTTTATAAGATTGATATTTGCTGTGATACAGAGGAGTGTTGGTGTACTTGGTGAAGAAGGGTTGATACCTCTCTGGCTGAAAGTCCCTCTCCCCAGTTCTGAAGCAGGGTTCGTAGTTGTCGCGCGGGGATGGACCCTCTCTTCTCATTGTCAGCCGCTTTGAAAGCATTCACCACCTAAGTCACAATCACAATACATACACTGATACTAGCCGTTGAACATGGTTATGCGGCATGTTCTACGGCTACTACTTATGATGCTGCTACTCCTATATGCCGGTCTTGATAACGCCTACATATTTGAGCCTTTTGGAGTCGAGACCCTGGATACATTGCGTGACGTAGATACATTGCGTGACCCAAGAGCTGGCTCCTATCTGGCTCAGCGTATTAGCATTGCCATTGAACGTGGCAACGCCGCCAGTGTCTTGGGAACGCTGCCCTCTGGCAGTGATCTGGATCAGTTGAGCTATCTATAGATCGTTTTAAACGGTCCTTAGATAGCTCAACTGTTTCACATGTATTTTATATTATTCTGTATATTTTTGTAATTATTTTTGTAAACAAATGTAACTTTAAACCTACTCCTGTAAACGCTAAAGGTTGGGAGTTCGATTACCTCCCTGGACAAGCATCTGTGTGATGAACATGGACATGTAAACATGTTCTGATTATAAAGTATCATAAGTATGTATTTAAGAAATTATAAGTACTTTATCAGATATGTATTTATCCTACTAATGTACCTGGATGACCAAGCTTTGCTCGGTATAAAACATGGATAAAATGACGTTTTCTAAAAATGAAACCTAGCCTGGCTCATTTATCAACTTTGGGAAAAATAAATTCTCAAAAGTTCTGCCTGTTGGACTATTGGGAAACACAGTATCTTATTAAACAGTAAAAGGTTGCCTCACCTCAGTTGGCAGGTTTTCAGCTCGGGAATGAATGTGCATAACTTCTAAGAAGTCAGCAAATGACATCTTCCCTCCTTTTCCTTTTAAATACCCTGAAAGAGACAAAAGATATTGTGAATTTGTGACTATCTTAAAAAGCTCTTATAGTATGAAAACGTAATAGCTGCTCATAGCTTTTTTTCATCATTGCTTAATTGGGGCCAGATGATGCTGTGTTAAATTTTCCACCAATATTCATTTATTAGTTCATAGCTTTTTTTCATCATTGCTTAATCGGGGCCAGATGATGCTGTGTTAAATAGTCCACCAATATTTATGAATTTATTAGATTGTAGCTTTTTTTCATCATTGCTTAATTGGGGCCAGATGATGCTGTGTTACATAGTCTACCAATATTTATTTATGAATTCATAGCTTTTTTTCATCATTGCTTAATCGGGGCCAGATGATGCTGTGTTAAATAGTCCACCAATATTTATTTATTAGTTCATAGCTTTTTTTCATCATTGCTTAATCGGGGCCAGATGATGGTGTGTTAAATAGTCCACCAATATTTAATTATTAATTCATAGCTTTTTTTCATTCACAGTTTAATTGGTACCAAATGATGCTGTGTTAATAGTCCACCTATATTTTATTTATTAAATCATAGCTTTTTTTTCATCATTGTTTAACTGAATGCTGTGTTAAATAATCCACCAATATTTATTTATTCAATTTCTAAGAGCTACCTGCCAATTCCTGTATAGTAGGACTCATGCCCAGTGACCGCATCACCACAGTCAGCTCATCCAGGGATGTGATCTGCCCAGATCGGGCAAACAGGTAGAAGCATTCACGGAATTCTGGAATTAGATTTATATGATTTGTAAATTATGGCAGATAAGAAGTTTAGAAATCATGATTTTTCCACTAGGCAACAACGGGATATAAGTATCCAACAATAGAACTTACACTAACACAAGGCCAAGCCTATTACAAGCGTGTTTAAATTTATAATAGGCTACCTGATAACATTAACCTAAATGGCATTTTATTTTTTGTAAAATTTAAAAAAAGTTTGTTTAAAACCAATTTTTTTAAACAATTAGTGAATATTTTAATTATAGGAAAGTTTAAGCTTTAACAATATATTTTTTTACCTATTACTTATTATGGTATTACATTGTTTATTATTACCTCATTTATGAATTCTGATACACCTAAGAAAATAAACTAAAGATAAGAACTAGATTAGAAAAACTTAAGAAAAAAAATTGCTTGCCAAAGAACATGGTAGGACACACAATGTACAATCTACTGTAAAACTAAACTGAATCCTAATAATGGACTCATTTTTATATTGAAATGAAACATTTATTTGTGAGAGCATTTATATGTATGATACAATTTGGTCTTAGAGTGGATTGTCCATTGTATGTCCTTTGGCATGCAAATTTTTTGAAAAGTTTTTTTAACCTAGTTATAATTTACACAATCTTTTGATAGATAGGTAGCTATTGGACCTCTTGGTGTATTCAGACACAAACTTTCTTGGTCAGTTAATTACCTACTTAAAATAACGGTGGCTTTGAATGAACCAGTAGTAGATGTAGGTACTACTTAGTTATATTTTATCACCAGAAAAATCTATACACCGATAACGATTACAATTACAAGATAGACTTAGGTCTAGATAAGTAAAAGTGAAAAGTAGAACGAATCCACTCACCATCAATATCTTGTTCTTTGAAGTAACGAGCCTGTGTAATAATATATTTATTAATATTAGTATTTGTGAAAAACAGATTAGCCACGAGTCATTATTATCAATCCTCACCATTGTAAAATCTAATTTATTAAAAACTTAAAAACTGAAGAACGAAAATAAATACACCTACAAAACGTACACAAAAATCAGACAGCTGAAGCTGAGCGAGAGCGAGAGAACAAAAATAAACAGATAAAATGTATGACGTTCACTGACATTGACAACACACGTGAACTAACTGCATGAATAAATTGTACATGTAAACAGGGGCTTAATCAGTAAAACGAACGAGAATAGACTTTTTCCAATCTCATTGAAAAAAATTAAAAATGGCCGACCAATCAGCTGACAGTTGTGTTTAACTATTTTTCCGTGGTGTGAGCTAGTAAATTGTGCAAATTATTACATAAAACATAACACAAACTGGTGATAAGTGCTATAATTGCTTCGTATTGTGTTAGTATTACATCTCCAGTAATGGGAATCAAGAATATTAATCTGTAAGTTGTCGTCACCTTCGTTCCCTATTGGTGGTTTTTAATAGATTTTACATGTTACCTTGTACTTGCCATTGATAAGAAATAGGAAGTATTTCTTCGGCCTCTAGCCCTTCCGCTGCTGTAAAATATTACAGCCGAAAAATCCACGCTATAAGTACCATTTAGAATTGTAGGCCCACTAGAATTTGACTTCACACCACCTAATATGATTGTACCAGCTCTAACAATGTAATTTAACTTTATACATATGTTTATCTAGGTTTCTTTTGTACTGTGATTATACGCATTAACTCAGAATTATAAAAACCTAATGTCTTGATTGATTGTGATGGCTTCCCTTCCCTTGGCTGATGAGTGATCTTTCATGATACTTGGTATTAATACTAGGTACTCTAAGAGTCATTGGCCAACTCTTGTGATGGAGTTTACAATAGTCTAGACCATTTTCAACACTAAATAACACTAAATACTGTACTGCCAGTCATTTAAAGTCTTAGTCGAATGTTGTTTGTCATTTGTTTATTCTAAACGTAATCAGGGAATGGCCTCCTAGAACTTTCCAGGGATTCCTCATTGTTCAAATCACATTGCATAATATACCTATAATTCAATTATCCATGCATGAGCTAAGTCACAATTTATTAAGTAAAACATCGCTAAGATTACTGAATAAAACATGCAATAGCATGAGAAAAAATTATTAATTTAAAAGTCAAATGAAACTTCAAGAAATGACAAACAAAGAATCTTTAGTCAACATGTAAAGAGATTTCGATTATGACTATGGAACATCTTAGGAAAATTGAATACTGAAACAAAATTACATTTTTATCTTATTTTTAAGCAATTTCCTAAAAGAAAAAGGTTCCTCAATTTGATTGTATATTTTTTTTTATAACCTCATAATTCAGTCATTTATGAACCAATTTTATTAAATTTGATTTCATGTGAATAGATACAGTTATGGTCATATTATTAAGAAGAATTTGAAGTTATAGAAGTTTATTATTAAAATCGTGTTATACACAGATGTGTACCTTCTGAGAAGCACCTAGTTATGTTATAAAATAGCCACATTAATAGAGCAACGTGGCTTAGGAATAAAGAATAAAATCGCAAACTATTTCTTGCACATTTTATTTATTTTATCAAAGTAACACATTGAAATAGTACTGAAGCTGGACAAATAATTAAGAACGATTTATTAAACTGCTCGGGAATTGTTTTGTATGACACTTACATTTAAAAAATCACATAATGGCCTCAATTCAGGTGTAACTAAAATTTCCTAAAACAAAAACGGTCTTATTTTGTTTGCATTAAAGTCTGAATAAGAATAATATTTTTTTTGGAATATAAATTATAGTAATAAGGCAAAAAATAATTTTAACTTATTTTAGAACGGTGATTTAAAATGGGTACTCTAATTTGAACTTTATGAGTAGCAAAATAAGGTTGTCTATATTTTAGAAAATTTTAGCTAGTCCGGCGAAACAACAGAATTGCCAGCATTATGTGGCGCAGAAAATTAAAAAATCTGTTTAATAAATTTTTAACTACAATTAATAGTTAATAGCATATCCACGGCATTGACTCTATTAATTTTTGACATTTCGCAAGAGAAATAGAGTTCCATTCTTCTAAAAAAATGTTGTACAGCTCTCTTAAATTCCCACACTGTGTATTTGAAACATTTTTCTTTTCTTTGAACTACAGATTCTCTATTGGGTTTAGATCTGGGCTGTTAGCTAAGTCTAAGACAGAAACTGATTGCGCTGTAAGAAATTCCTTGTACGGTGCGTGCAATGTGCTTTGGATCATTGTCATGCTGGAATGTCCAAATAAATGGTAGAATGTCTTCAGCATAAGGTAACATTGTTTCTTCCAGTATATTTTTGTATTGGGACTGATCCATGTTACCTTCTATCAACTTTACAGGTCCAACACCATGTCCAGAAAAGTACCCCCAAATTTTCACATTGCCACCACCATGCTTTACTTAATGTAACTTTGGTGTACTTAGGGTCGAATGCTGTATTCGGGGGACGTCTTACATATTGTTTTCCATCAGAACATACTGTTTATTTTCGTTTCGTCAGAAAAAAGTAGGTTTTTCCACTGTCGCACAGTCCAGTTTTCATACTTTCTCGCAAATGCAAGCTGGGCTTGTCTGTGGCAAAGTTTCAGCATGGGTACCTTTCTTGCTATCCTACCGTGCAATTTTTGTTCTACCAAACGTCTTCGAATAGTGCGTGCTGAGATTGCTGAAGGGTACATTTTGATAAACACGGGCTTTACTCACGTATTATTTTGTCGATGGAGGCACAGACATTGTTTCGATTCGTCTAGAGAATCTTCATCATGGTGAGTTTGATCCGCGGTCCGCTCGTTGCCGCTCGAGTTCACGGTTCGCACTGCAGGTGAGGTATCTTGCGGCGCGAGTCGTGCGTGCGGGTAGAGGTGGAGGTGGAAACGTTGTCACGGCAGGCGGTAACAAATTTGGTGCTAGTACTGGTTCTTCGACTTCGCCACTCGTGCCCACAACATTGGGAACCGTCAAACATACAGCACTGACACTATCATAAACCGGCTCCACATCGTTACTATAATACGTTCCGTGCAGACAAGGTTTCCAGGCTGGAGAAAACCTTTCATCAGTACCTAGGACACTAATTAATAGGGCTTTGAGACTATGCCACCCTCAATATTTAGAAGCAGAGTTATCACACGTCAGGATTGCACTGGAGAAGAATGGCTACGGATGGAATCAAAGTTTTCGCATTGCCAATTCATCCTCAAGAAAACGTCAGATGTCAGTAGAGAGAGCTGCAGCTTTACCTACCGTTTGTGAAAGGGGTGACGGATAAAATTGGACACTTGTTGCGAAGGAAATATGGCATCAAGACAATATTCCGACCACTTACTCAACTTAGACAATTGATACGCTATACGATAAAGACAAAGACCCTTTGAGTGTACCTGGCGTTTACAAGATTCCTTGTGATTGCGGAAGCTCCTACGTAGGTGAAACTAAGAGGAACATTTCTACCAGGCTGACTGAACATATTCGTGCCGTGAAGAATGCTGACATTGAAAAGACAGCAATTGCAGAGCACTCGCTAACCTCTGGCTCTACACATTAAATTCGATTTGATAAGGCTCAGGTACTATCAAGAGAAAGATTCTTTGTACCTCGAAAGATCCGTGAAGCAATCGAAATCGGCCGTGTTCCCAACTTCAACCGAGACAAAGGTTGGTTTCTTTCTCCAGCCTGGAAACCTTGTCTGCACGGAACGTATAATAGTAACGATGTGGAGCCGGTTTATGATAGTGTCAGTGCTGTATGTTTGACGGTTCCCAATGTTGTGGGCACGAGTGGCGAAGTCGAAGAGCCAGTACTAGCACCAAATTTGTTACCGCCTGCCGTGACAACGTTTCCACCTCTACCCGCGCACGCACGACTCGCGCCGCAAGATACCTCACCCGCAGTGCGAACCGTGAACTCGAGCGGCAACGAGCGGACCGCGGATCAAACTCACCCTGATGAAGATTCTCTAGATGAATCGAAACAATGGCGGTGCCTCCATCGACTAAATAATACGTGAGTAAAGCCCGTGTTTATCAAAATGCTAAAGGGTTGTTTTCACCAAAATATTATTTTCTCAGCTCATTGGACCCTTTAAAAGGATTTTGTTTTGCCATACGAACGATGTTTCGGTCATTTCGAGGAGTTGTTTTTCTCTGTTTAGGTACACGTGGAACATTCGAAGTAGTTTGATACGTAGCAAAATGCTTTACAGCGTGGAAAACCATCGTTTTTAAACATTGCAGATGGTCGGCTATCTTTTTATAAGACCAATTCTTCCGGCCTAGTTTTATTATTACTTCCCTTGTAGATTTATCACAACTTTTATTTTTCCCATTGTGTTTTCATAAGAAGCAATCATTTTTAATCTTTTACAGCACTAAATGGCGCCAAAATTATACAAACAATAACAAATCGACTAAGTGTTCTCTATTTAAATTAGAATAGAAAGGTTTTACGACACCGCGAGAAAAAAAAAATTGCATGCAATTAGTTTTAGTTTGAAAAAATCTTCCCTTTATATCAGCGTTCTTAAATATATGAACACCACTGTATACTTCCCGATTGGTTCTATAGAAATTTCATAAACATCAGTTATGTAGTTAGGTTTTATATAAAAAACTAAAAAAAAGGGTATGTAAAAAAAAAAGATAATATGCTTTTTTATACATGAAGTCGGTTGTCTTTTTAGTTTTTAAAATGTAATATAAAAAAAATTGTATCTTCTGTTTGGTATGTCAATAGAGATCGATCTATCTATTTAATTTGGACTTTGATATAACCAAA
This sequence comes from Lampropteryx suffumata, assembly GCA_948098915.1. NCBI lineage: Eukaryota > Metazoa > Arthropoda > Insecta > Lepidoptera > Geometridae > Lampropteryx > Lampropteryx suffumata. Next base: position 3,408,702 of record OX402569.1, read on the forward strand.
ATAATGATTGTTTTATATTTTAAAAATACAGGCTCCACAGCCCTAGCGCAGAACAGATCTACTCTGTTTTGTGTTTGATATGACTGCAGCGGAATTGTAACTAGATTATTTAGTCTACTCCATAAGAAGTTAAACAGTTGTTAGGAAGAAATTGTAACCATGATAAGACCGGTGATTGCAGGACACTATTAATTTACGTATAGGTTTCAATTTCTTATTTTGTTTTGTAGTGTTCTCGATAAAGTTTATTATTATTGTATCAGAACACAAACTTTGAATAAAAACTTTTTTCGCTCTGTGGTTTGGCTGGACCACAGAGTCACGTGATTTTTATTTTTTCTTCGCTCATATGAGCAGGCTAAAGTCTAGAGACCATACTGCCTGAGTCACAGTGAATTATAATAGAAATAGTTATATTTATTACACTGTGTTGTTACATGTTGTTACAGTGAGATGATGATACATTGTTTTAGTCTCATGCATAAACCCTGTTAGGGCACAGCATTACTTAACTAGGGGCGCTATTACTGTACTTTAATAACTAATAATGTATTACAACTATTACTGTAAATACTACAACTTTGATAAGTTGATCCTAAATCAATCAAAGTTATTTCTTATAACATTTCTGAAACATACGACAACATACGAAACATAAATAGATTAGTCAAATTTAATGGTAAATTCATCATGTATAATATATAATATCAGAAAGTATTATAAAAGTAGTAAAAATATTGTTTATTACTTTTTCCATACTGCTTGTGGATATAAATTTTTGTTTTTAAAATGTTCTTGTTATTTTGCAGTAAAAACACAGAAGAGAGCCGCATTCTACTCTGAGTCACAATGGAAGTACCCATCATAAAAAACAAAAAAAGCAAATTACTGTGGGACTCATACATAACATAAGCAAATACTATAAGAGATCTAGTCTCGTCTAGAATAAATAATTTATTTTCATTGTTACAATATTTATGTTATAAATCATATAATTCCATTTATTTACATTGTTTATAACAAGTTTTTAAAACTTTAAATCAATAGTTACCAAAGAGATATAATCTAGTGACGCGCTGTGTTTTAGTGAGAATATAGCATAGCAATAAATGTTATTGAGTCTGTGGACATATGTTATATCTTGGGGAGAAAAGGAAAAGAATACCAGTAAGAGTGAGACAGATAATCGTGCCATGGGTACAATGGTTGAGACCCCGCCCCCGCAACTGATTACAACAATAGAATGGAGCATGATGGACAAGAACAAATTCTTTCCGCTGTACACCTTAAGTAGTTTTACAGGTAATTTTTTCATATTATTCGTTTAGCCATCTGGTCACGCAAAAAGGGCCCACACTTTATGTATTGTATCAGCCATCTAGTCACCATATTACAAGCTGTGCTTAGTTTGGGACTAAATGTTAACTTGTGGATAGTCCTACATATTTTATAATATATTATTATTGCAAAACGCCGAAGTTTAGATATTTGCATGTCATATACAGCTGAATGCTGAAGCTGAAGCCAGTTTTGATGGCTTTTGGTGTTAGATTGTGATATAGGGCACCATAAGCTGGGCTTTTGGTCTAAAGATGACCTGTATGGCGATTATGAAACTTTTGATACAATGTCTATCGATCAATGTCTGTCAGTTTTGATTAGCATTAGCAGATATTATTTCATGGATTGGTAGTAAGAACGTTCGGTTTTTATATCAATTTATATTCATATGACAGCATGTCTTACAATCAACATTAAACTTCTGTAATACCAATTCATACATAGTATCTGAAAGCTTTAAGTATCAATGTTTTGATAGTGTTGCGCCCGCTACATAGCTCCATGTGTTGGAAGGCGGACGCATTAAATATTCACCTAGATAACGCCATCTAGTATCGAGTAGATGCACTACAAAGTACACGTATCGAATGCATAAGAGCGAACGAGATAGCTATATCTCTCTATTACATGCGAACGTTTTAGCGCGTTCCCGTTCGTCCTCGAACGTTCGAGTAGTGTTGCGGTTTTGCGCGACGCACACGACGCTCGTATAAATACGGCGGTGGTTTGCGGATGCAGTCAGTCTACTCTTGGCTAAGCAAGTGATACAAGTGCGATATTTTCGAAGTGTTATCAGTTGTGACTTTTATTATGTTCTATTTGGAAGTTTACTAGTAGAATCAGTGGATTTAGTTCTGTGTGTGGTAACTTTGAAATTAATGTTAATTAATGAAAATAATTTGGTAAAATCGACTGGTTTCTTAATTTATCAGTACCCGTATCGTATCAATAGTATCAGAGTTCGATAATCGCCCAGCAGGACCGCAGGACCTGGATATAGTTACTATATAGTACATAGCTGCTTAACATACGTTTTGTCTACGAACATTAGCCTTACTGCCACACACTCATTAACACTTACTTGAATATTCTTAACATTTTTGACAAATAAAATCTGTATCTCAATATAGATCCAAAGGTGGTGGTATAAGTAACTATTAATGACTCTTGAGTGTGGTTGTTAGATCTTTAGCTGCTCTTAAATATTGTTTTAGTAGTTAACGGGTATATATCGGGTTTTTTAAAAATTGAATATCGCATTTAATTTAATATCCATTACTACAACGATATGATTGCTGATCGTGAAAGTTAAAAAAAAAATCGGGTTGCACTCCGGGAGTGCCGACAGAAGTGAAAACTTATTTGGCGCGTTAAAGTTTAGTAATAAATCACTTCAAAATCAGTAATTATGGCGACTGCCAATCAAATACTGAACAAACACAGATGATGCAATATTTTTTGTTCAGAATGTAGATAATATATCAAAAAACCTAACTCAGTAAACTTCTCCATACAAAAGTAGACTGTAAAAATGTGGATTAAGGTTTATAATCAAATGGGGCGAGCGCGGCAGCCGGATGCGTCTATATCAAAGAACCTAACTCAGTAAACTTCTCTATACAAAAGTAGACTGTAAAAATTTGAATTAAGGTTTATAATCAAATGGGGCGAGCGCGGCTGCCGTCTGCGTCTCGCCCCAGACGGTAACGGTATCACAGAGGTTTTACCTCAGCTAAAAATATGCGTACCGCGCTAAAAGAAGTTTTCACTCAAAAACGTGTGCGTCTCAGGACGCCCGACAGAAGTGATAACTTAAACTAATCTAACTAGCGCTGTGGGTTAGAGTAAGAGAGGAGCCTGCCTACTTCTGCCGTATGCGTAAGAGAAAGGGAAGCCAGACAGACTGGCGCTGTAACGCGTTACGTAACGAAGCAGTTTACCCTCCCATAAAAAGTTATCACTTCAAAATCAACATCATAACAGCCTTTAAGGAGTCCACTGCTGGACATAGGCCTCCCCAATAGATTTCCAGGAAGAACGATTTTGAGCCCTCTCCATCCAACGACTTCCTGCGATCTTTACAATATCGTCAGTCCATTGGGTCACTTCAAAATACTCTTTAATAATGATCTCTATATTTCTTTCTTCCAGTTAGATGTGCACTTTATCCACTGACGCTTGTCAAAACCCAAATTCAGATCCAACGTAAGAAGGAAGCGTACAGTGGCATCACAGACGCCATATCGAAGATATACAAGAATGAGGGCATCTCTGGACTTTACCGGGGGTTCTGGCTATCTAGTGTAAGAACTAACCCTTTTCATAAACTGACTAGCTTCTTTCAAAACTTTCGTTTTACTATACGTTGTACTGTATGTACTATAGAGAATCTTCATCAGGGTGAGTTTGATCCGCGGTTCAAACTCACCCTGATGAAGATTCTCTAAATGAATCGTAACAGTGTCGATGCCTCCATCGACTAAATTATACGTGAGTAAAGCCCGTGTTTATCAAAATGACTAGCTTCTGCCCGCGGCTTCGCACGCTTAGTACATACGACCTCAGTGGCGCAGTGAGCTAAGGTCCGGTAGACGCAGAAGGTTACGGGTTTGATTCTCGCCGCGGGACAAATGTTTGTATGATCTGCAAGTATTTGTCTCGGGTCTGGGCGTTTCTATGCATAATATGTATGTGTTTACAAAAAAAAAGTATATAAGTATTAATCAGTCATGTGGTACACATAACACAAGCTCTGCTTACTTTGGGGCTAGATGCTGCTGTGTGAAATGTCCGGGGTTATTATTTATTTATACATAAAAATGTGCCTATGTCCGTTCCTAAGATGCAATCTATATACATACCAAATTTGATTGATGCAAAAAAAAGTTATGTTGATCCGATCGCTACCAAACTTCACATGATCACCCGCTAGGCCAATCTGAAGATTTCCTAAAAATTTCATCGAAATCCGTCCAGCCGTTTCAGAGTCTATAGGGAACATACATACACACATCGCCTTAAGCCCGTCACACACGTACCTATAATATATATTAATATACCGTGCTATAATATATATTATAGTAAGCTACCACACACGGAGACGATGCTATAATATATATTTTGCCTTCATTTCATTGATGGTCGGCCTAGCGTTTGCACGCGTTTTGTAATAAAGGGTGTTTTGATTACTTATTAGGTAATTATGAATTCAACAAGTACATGGTTATTGGATTTAATTGACAGTTTTTCAGAGGACGATGACAACAATCATCATTTGTTCATGTTAACTGCCGCTTTAAATAACTATGCAAATGACTGTTCGAGAGGATTTTTGTCGTTATTTTAATACAGTTGGAGCAGTCCCATGGCAGTCAACACGTTATTATTATTATATTATTCTAAAAGTAGGAATAAAACCGTAGATAACTATATAGAGAAACAGGATGCGCGAGCGGGTGGGCGAGCCAACGGGCGAGGCGGGGAGCGTCAGGCAGGAAAGGGACAGAGGGAGAAGTGCGCTCGAACTCTCGAACACGTTGGAACATGCTGTACATTCAAAATATGTCTTAATATGTCTTGCCATACCATAATATGCAATAATATGTATTAATATGCGATAATATAAATTACGGTATAAGTTGGTGGCGTCATAGAAATATATATTATAGCTGCGTGTGCGGTCACTTGAATATTTGTATCGAAAATATATCGTAATATACCTTGCTATAATTTATATTAATATATGTTATAGCTACGTGTGTAACGGGCGTTAAATCTACACTTATATTATAAAGAGGAAAGATTTGTATTTTTATATGTAACGAATAAACTTAAAAACTACTGGACCCATTTGAATAATTCCTTTACCGTTGGAAGCTACACTATCCCCGGGTGACATAGGCTACTTTTTATCCCGGGAAAAATCTTCAACGCGGGCGAAGCTGCGCGCGTACAGCTAGTATTACATAGATTGACATTTTGACTCGTTTGTCTGCTCGGTTAGTAAATGCTCATCCTTCTGCGCTGTAGGTTGAGGGTTCAATACCTTCTCAGGACACATTTGTGTTATGAACATAGATGTTTGTTCTGTTATGGTGTTATAAAGTATCTTATGTATGTATTTAAAATATATAATTATTCTATCAGCCATCTGGTCACCATAATCCCTATCCTTACTAATATTATAAATGCGAAAGTAACTCTGTCTGTCTGTCCGATTGGAGAAAGACACTTTTTATGTAGGTAGCATGCGTGCGAAGCGACGGGCAGCAGCTAGTATACAATAATACAAGCTATGCTTAGTTTTGGGCTAGTTTATCAGTCACCTAAATATTCTAAAAGCTTTGCTTAGTTCAAATTAAAATATAAAATAATACTACAGACACAGAACCATCTAGCCCCAAAGGAGAGCTTGTGTTATGGCAACCACATGAATAATATACTACTTATACGTAAATACATACATATTATAAATAGAAAACACCCAGAAAGGGAACAAATATTTGCAGACCATACATTTATCTCGCGACAAGAATCGAAACTGAATTCTTCTGCTTCTCAGACGGGCCTTCACTGCGGCACAGAGGTCGTTTGGGGCTAGATTGCAGATGGTGTGAATTTGACGACCAATATTATTATTATATTACTAGCAACCCGCCCCGGCTTCGCACGGGTGATTTATATAGCTACGAGGGGAGGTCAAAAAGTTCGCGTTATGGCAGGGAAGGGGGTCAAAATGAAACAAGTGATTATTTTTCAGATTTTTAATACACTTTTCAGATATTTCAAAAAGCTTAGCTATACCTACGTAAAAAAATGTTTTATCAAGGCCTTCAAAATATGCCGAAATTGCTGACTTAACTTCTTAATCTGCAGATTTTTTTTCCACGAAGTTCTTTTTTCTATTTTAAAATAAATAATAGTTTAAAAAAACTAAAAAACACGCTTTATATAGAAAACCAAACTAAAAAATAGAAAATAATTTTAGAATTTTTTTTTCTTACTTACATTTATTCAAATTTATTTTCTATTTTTTAGTTTGGTTTTCTATATAAAGCGTGTTTTTTAGTTTTTTTTAACTATTATTTATTTTCTACTTTTTAGTTTTAGGATAACCGGATATTTAATATTTTTTCGAATTATTGCATTGTCATCGGTCTTTGACAGGTTTGCAAAATTTGAATAAAATCTGGCCTTTAAAGTGGGTCAAAATCGCGTCCTAAGGAGTCGGTTACATACAAACATACTAACATACAAACATACATACAAGTGAAGCTAATATAAAGCGTGTAATAAATAATAATCAGAAGGGGCTAGATCTAGACTATAGGGAGGGTGATTTCATATTTCGTAGCCTCATTTTCGTAAGGCAGCCATTGCAACATGGCTCTTGTGTGTGCATTGTCGTGCAAAAGCAGCACACCTCGAGTTCATTTTCCACGTCTTTTTTCCTTGGTGGCATCTTTGAATTTTTCCAGTAGAGTGGCATAGTATCCCCCTGTGATATTCAATAGTTTTTCGTTGTAGTCTATTAACAAAATCACCTTCGAATCCCAAAAACAGTGGCCATGATCTTTCCGGCCGATCGTGACACCTTGAATTTCTTAGGGGGTGCTGCGCCTTTTTTCTGCCACTTCATAGATTTCTGTTTTGGTTCAGACTCTTAGTAGAACCTAAGTTTCATCTCCAGTAACAATCCGATTCAAAATGTTCTCCTTGTTGTCGCTACAGAGGTCCAAAAACTCGCGTGAACACTCGACGCCGCTGAGAGCATCCTCGGCATCCATCTTACGCTGACCTTAGACATGTCAAGATGGTCATGGAGGATGTTCAAAATGGATGTTGACGATTCTCCAACCATTTCTGCAAATTGTTTCTTATTTAATTGGGTATCTTCAAGAACAAGTTCTTCGACTTTTTCGATGATGTCCGAGGTGGTGGCCTCGATCGGACGGCCCGGGCGGTTGTCTTTAATCTTCAATCGATTCCCTGTCTTGCTTGAATAAGCTATTCCAATTATAAATTATTGTTTTTCCAGGACAAGAGTCCCCCCCATAAACAGATGACATTTCTTCTAAAATAATTTGAGGTGTTTTTCGTTGCTTGGTAAGGAACTATAGAACGGCACGAAGCTGAATTTTATCCATGTTTAACCATTTTTTCCCGATTGTACTGCTAATGTAGTGATAACTAATATGTTAATGACCCGATTTGCCTAAATTTTGGAATTTATTCCTGTATTGAGTACCAAAACATTACAAGGAAAAAAAAAAATAACCCCACCCCTTCTTAACCCTTCCATTCCGCGAACTTATTGACCTCCCCCCGTAAGCCTTCTTCCTGAATGGAGTGACTCATTGATCAAAACCGTATGAAAATCTGTTCAGTAGTTTTGAGATTATCGCGTTCTGACAGACAGAAAGAAGCGGCTGGGGACTTTGTTTTTAACCGACTTCAAAAGGCTCTTAATTGGGTTTATGAAATAATATCCTTATGAGAAAGCATATACCTACTTCCCGATTGATCTTATAGAAATTTCATCAAAATCGGTTCAGTGGTTTGGTTTTTAAATCGAAATAGCTGGAAAAAATATGTCATCCAAGTAAACGAAATTTCGATGTTTTGCTTTCTTGTGACTTTCCAGTGGTGTTTACCGACTTCAAAAAAAAGGAGGGGGTTCTCAATTAGGTTGTATATATAAGGGTTTAAATTTCATTCAATGAATTCGGTTTTCAATTAAGTTTAAAAACGTAATTATACATGGCATATAAACTAAGTGTTTATGCGATTATTTTTTATGTTACAGTTTCAAATTATATCTGGAGTATTCTACATTTCAACATATGAAGGTGTCAGGCATGAGCTAGGCCAACATGATTTTAGCCCTAAAGTAAAGGTATGTAGAATACAGAATCATATAACATCTGTTCTAGATGATTTTTATAGGTGAACTGTTGACACCCAGTAAGTTGTAGTGCTTAAGACATGTTTAAATGGTGTCCTATACCATCTTTGCAGCTTAGACTGTATTAGTTGAAATGTTAAGAATTGTAGAGAACTGTATCAAGAGCAATTAGTAGGTGAGCCTGTTTTAAGATGGTACCCTCAGAAAATTAAAATAATTTCTTACCAATGTTAAAAAATAACTTTTTAGTTGGTAACTCTCACAACTAGATGGCGTTGTATTAAAATTGACCTCATTTGTTTCCAGTCGTTCGTAGGCGGCGGTTGTGCGTCGATAGTCGGCCAGTCTATAATAGTTCCTTTCGACGTGCTGAGTCAGCATCTTATGGTGCTGGGCCTGGTGAAAGGCCGCAATGGAATTCAGAGCCGTGTAAGTACATTGTAAGCTACTTTTTTTTTTTTAACCCTTTTTAATACTTTAGAAACAGCTACTTCAATTTCCACTAATCACAGATAAAAAATTACCAAGCTATCAGTGATGGTATGTATTTATATTAGAATTTTTTTAAAGAGTAGTTTTATAGTAGTAAAATGTATTTAAAAATATATAAGTATTCTATCAGACATCTAGTTTCCATAATTCAAGCTATGCTTAGCTTGGGGCTAGATGGTGTGTGAAATTGTCCACTAATATTTATTACTAGTTGCTCCCCGCAGCTTCGCACGCATGGTACCTATACACAAAGTAGTACAAAGCCTATGTCCTTCTCCAAGGTCCCATCTATCTCTATACCAAAATTCATCAAAATCGGTTCAGCGGTTTAGGCGTGAAAACGAAACAGTAGTTTCAAATTTATAATATTAGTAAGGATAATAGATTATAGATTTAGATTATAGAGATAGATTATAGATCTCGATAGATTATAAATATATATTGGCAAGTGGATCGTATCAAAGTAGTAATATTTCATATAAAGGTTTTAAATGACTATATTATTGATAAGAATGCATGGCCTCATGTCACTCACCCCTCAATCAGATAACTTAACTGACAGATTTGCAATGTATATTATCTTGTATTCGTTTTTCGTAGTCAAGCTAGTTATAAGATCATACAAAAAAGCTCTAGGACTAAGACAAATTTCTTGACAATTCTTGGGTTACTTTCTAACTTGGGTTAGAAAGAATTGGCACCTGAACTCACCTAAAATATTTATGATTTTGACTTTGACTCTTATAGAATTACCATATAATAAACTAGCTGCTGCCCGCGGCTTCGCACGAGTGGTATCTACATAAAAAGTAGCCTATGTCCTTCTCCAAGGTCACTTAAATCTCTATCCCAAAATTCATCAAAATCGGATCTGCTGTTTAGGCGTGAAAACTTAACAAACAGACAGACAGACAGTTACTTTCGCATTTATAATATTAGTATAGATCTAAAACAAAAATGTTTCCGTGGCTTCTTGACAAATGTTTTTATAGTGTCAATGAATTACATAATTAACGTCCGTAATTAAAAAACTATTAATTCATACCTAAATTATTTGAAACATCAATAACTATTGTAATATTTACTTAATATGTTTAAAAATGTATAGTCTAGATAATTGATGTCTAGACATTGAACAGATATAGTAATATATCTATTCCGCCAATCTGTTCCCAATGAGTTCAAAACCTCCTCCAGCCCGCAATTGAAAAGCCAAAGCGTTAGTTAAAGGTTAGCACACACCATCCACACATGTAACTTCTCAACATTCGACACGTGTTTCACCTCCACGAGCCATCCTTAACACTTGACTCGCTTCGCACTTCGACGAAAAACCACTCTGCTTTGCAGACTTCTTGCTTCGACAAACGTTGTACTGAGCAGAATAGTACTAAATATTTGGTCCATATATTTAATGTTATGTCTTTTATATAAAGTATTTACTTAATTTTTACATGCTTTGTTTTCTAGCGAAATTATTGACATACGGTCTCTGTGTACAACATTTCACGTAAATAAATCATTTATTTACATCCTTATCCTTAATCCTACATATATAATACTTACTAATATTATAAATGTGAATGTAAGTTTGTTTGTTACGCTTTCACGCGAAAACTACTTAACCGATCATCATGAAACTTTGTACACATATTCTTGGAGGTATTAGAAGTAACATAGAATACTTTTTATGAAAAAACATTTTTTTTACGAAAGAGAGGGTAGAACATAGGCTACTTTTTATGTTCCTAGGTACCTCGCGTGCGAAGCCGCGGGCAGCAGCTAGTAATATTATAAACGCGAAAGTTTCTAAATGTATTTAAATGAAACTTTACAATAATATAGTTTATACATCAGAATAACACATAGGCTATAATTTATAAAGATATTGTGTGAAATGTCCAAAATATAACGATAAGTAAGTAAGTAAGTAAGTAAGTAAAAAGTTTATTTTGATAAACTATACACACACAGATATAAATAAAACAATAAAAGAGTATATATATGTGTCGCACTGACAGTGTACAGCACATCAAAAAGGGTAAGTAATCAATAAGTGTCAAGTAGTAAAAAAATCTGCCATCTGCGAATTATTACACGAAGTTCTAATCCTGCGCAGACTAAGTCGCGGGCACCAGTTACTATATAGAATTATGTATTATTTGGCAGAGTATCAACCCACTCGGGTTAGACCTAGACAAGAGCACGTCCCGGGCTCAGTTAGCACGGGAAGTAGCGACAAGAGTGTATCGTTTGCACGGACTGCGCGGCTACTACCGCGGGTACGGAGCCTCGCTGGCTGCCTACGTGCCTAACTCGGCGCTATGGTGGGCGTTATACACCACATACCAAGGTAAGTGCAACTATTGATAAAAAAATCGAGCTAGCCTTACAGTAGTCGCATATGATGACATCTCACCTTGGTAATAAGAAATATTAACATTATATCCTGAACTAGATGTTGCTCGTGACTTCGTCCGTATTTTTTTAAAGGAATTGTAGCTTAAATCCTTCCCCAGGTTGCAATTTATCTCCTTGCCAAATTTTATTGATAAGTTTTGGTTTGAAACTTATCAATAAAATTTGGCACACACCCACCACACATTAACAAGTTTCCATACAAATTATCACACCCCATTTTACTCCTCTATGAGGGTTATTTTGAAAAATCGTGAAATACGTGTTATTTTGCATTTTTAGTATCCAAACCAAGTTTCTAAGAAATCACACCACCCGTTAAAACAGTTCTCATACAAACTTTGACACCTCATTTAACCCCTTTTTTAGGGTTATTTTGAAAAATCCAGAAACACGTCCATTTATTTTGCATTTTATTTACTCATATCAAGTTTCAAGCTAATCGCACCACGCGTTAAAAAGTTTCTTAAATTCGTTTTCACCCCTTTTCAACCTCTTAGGGGTTGAGTTTCAAAACATCCCATCTTAGTGGGGGTGCTTTTGCTGTAAAAGGAAGCTAACCTTTAAATTTTAGCTTTCTAGCTTCAGCGGTTTCGGCGCGGCGATGATGAATCAGTTAGTCAGTCAGTCAGGTTAAGCTCTTTTATAGGTATACATTAAACAGCACACTTTATATATAACACTGGAAATACACACTGGTAGCTCTACCTTCTGCGCTGTAGGTCGAGGGTTCGATTCCTTCCCAGGATAAACATTTGTGTGATGAACATAGGTGTTTGTTCTGTGTCTAGGTGTTATAAAATATCATAAAAATATATAAGTTATGGTCAGTATGGCGATTATGGAACTCTTGATACAATCAATGTCTATCAGTTTCGATTAGCAATCGGCATCAATGTCTATGAATTTCGATTAGCAATAGGCATTATTTCAATCAATCATATACGATGTATTTAAATGCTTAGTACGCTAAACACGGTTCCTACCACAATCGTACTTTGTAAATTGGTCGAGTTATAGTTTGACACCAACTTCACATTGTAACTAGCGATAGAAGCCGATAGAAATCAAAGCGATCCGTAATACCAATTCATCAATAGTAACTGAAAGCTATTAGTATCAATGTTTTGATAGTATCAAAGTTCCATAATCGCCCCACAGGTTAACAAGCTATACCTATTTTGGGGTTTGCCTAGATGGTTTTAATTATGTGCTTTGTCTACCAATATTTATTTATTTATTGGCAATGATTGTGTGTGCTTGAGTAACAAATAAATGAGTGTCTATGTCTATGTCAATTACTTTGGAGTCTGTCAAAACGAGTCGAAACGACGTAGCAAAGAATTAGGTTCTGCACGATAATTGACCCGATTTATCGTTTTTCGATTTCAAGAGTATGCCAACTGTACTCTATACCCGGAAACATGCTTAATTGTATGTATGTGGTAGGTAGATAATTGATTCAGGCGTTAAAGAACTCTTTAGGAATAGAATGGGGGAATATTACTAAATATTTGTCCATCTTTATAATGTTTTGTATGTATGTGTTATAGATGAGCTGTTTCGAGTTTCACCATCGTGGGTCTCCCATCTTTTGATCCAGTGCTGTGCGGGAACTTTAGGAGGGTTCACAACAACTATATTAACCAACCCGCTGGATATCGTACGTGCGAGATTACAGGTAATAAAAACGAGCGAGTAGTCAACGACAGTAGTCACGTATGATGTGTAACATCTGATATCTCACCTTGGTAATAAGCCACATTAACATTATATCCTGAATTAGTTTATATAACACACTTTATACACAACACTGTAGGTTAGGCGCACAGCTGATGCGTTCTTCTTTTCCACTTCCCTCTATCATTCGTCATCTAAGTAGCCAGTCACTCCCTTTTTAACCGACTTAAAAAGGAGGAGGTTCTCAATTCCTTTTATTTATATGCGATTTACTTTAAATTCATCAAAATCGGTTCAGGTTTTTATATTAAAATAGTTAAAAAACATATGTCATTATGTCAGATATGTATGTTGTACGCAAGGTTGTCTGGCAGACATCGCTATCTAGCGATAAGACCGCCCATTGTACTACCGTATAGCTAAACATTGTTTCTTATAACAGTGTTATGTATTTGTGGTGTGCAATAAAGTGTTCTAAGCAGGTACTAATTGTTGAAATTTAATATTGTAATTATATAACGTAATAGATTTGACACGAATTAATAAGGGGCTCTTCTGTTTCATCGTAGTTTAATGGTAAGGCATTTATTTATTGTGTTTAGATTCAGTAACTGATTTATTGTTTAAGTCACATGATTTGCAAACTTTATAAAAAAATTACGTGACACACCTAAACACCTCTAGTAACATTGTTTCTTATAATAGTGTAATGTATTTGTGGTGTGCAATAAAGTATTTTCTATCTATCTATCTCTATGTAAACCAAATTTTGTATTTTGCCTTCCTGGGACTTTCCAGTGGTGTTTATGAATTTCGAAGTGATAAAGAACTAAAAACGTAAATAAACATTTTTTTTAACAGACCTCAAAAAGGAGGACGTTCTCGATTCGGTTGTATTTTTTTTGTATTCGATGAAGTCGGTTTTCTCTTTAGTTATTAAAGAAAATGAAAGAAAAATAATGTATTTGCAACAGGAACAGAGCGACACACAGACATAATAAAGACAAGAAATACACATAAAAATAAAATAATAGCAACTTAGAGAAACAATGCTGGCAATTCGGTTGGTTCATTTCTAAAATTAGGTCTAAAATATATTTTAGTTAGTCATAGCATTTGTAAAACCTATTCGGTTGGTACATCTAACTAAATTAGGAACGCTTAATTAAATTAGATAAACATAAATAGTTAGGTACAGTTAGTAACAGCAGAATACCAAAGTTTAATTTGACTGTTCTAAACATAATTTTAGAGGCCATTATTAGGAAAAACGTTGTATTTTGTCTCTCAATCTATGGGATGACGTCACAAAATGGAGTCCGACTCAGCATGATGTTGCGTTTAAAACTTAATCATTACACATATATAATCTAACACACAGTTCATCCGTATTTTCTATAGTTACCTACTTCTTCTTGTGTCGATGCTTGTCTTTATATGGTTTTAGATTAGTAGGTGGCAATCTCAATCGCACTCACTATGACCGCGATAAGGTCCACTCTTGTGCAATTATTTGGACAGAGAGGGCACACAAGTAGATGCGCCATAGATTGTGTTGTCAAAGTCAAAATCAAAAGATGATTTATTCAATACAATCACAAGAATCACTTTGAAACGTCTTACATACTAGGTGAATTTAGAAGCCAATTCATCCTAACCCAAGCTCGAGAAGCATTGGCAAGAAACTCGTCTTGGTCCTAGCGCTTTTTTATAATGATCCATCTTATAACTACCTTAACTATGAAATACTAATACAAGAGAGTTTATACATGTCAAGTGTGTCGGTTAACTGTCTGACGGCAGAGCGACATGAGGCCATGCATTCTTATCAATAATATAGTCATTTATATTATAATAAGCTTTCTTCAAAAGACTACCTTTAATGTATGCTTTAAATTTCTTAATAGGTAGTTTAGTAGCATTTTCAGGAAGCTTATTATAGAAGCGCACCGTGTTCCCCATAAATGACATAATAACTTTCTCTAGTCGAAACCTAGGGATGTATTATTTATGTTTATTCCTAGTGTTGATTTTATGAAGGTCACTATTTTGCTGAATCCCATTTCTATTTTTATGTGTATATAACACATTTTCATATATATATTGTGAAGCTATTGTGAGAATATTAATTTCTTTGAATATTTCTCTCAAAGATTTTCGTGGTTTCATTTTATAAATGGCACGTATTGCCCTTTTTTGAATTACAAATATTTTACCAATATCAGCTGCTTTCCCCCAGAGAATGATGCCGTATGACATAACACTATGGAAGTAACTGAAATAAACTAGTCTAGCTGTAGCTTCATCAGTAAGCCACCGTATCGCACGAACTGCATATGCAGCGGAACTAAGCCTACCAGCAAGTGTTTCAATTTGTGGTCCCCACTGTAGTTTTGCATCAATATTAAGACCTAGGAAGATCGTGGAATTTACAAGATTCATTGCCTCTCCATTTATTTCAATGTTGGACGGGCTATGAATAACATTTGGCAAAGTGAATTTGATACATTTAGTTTTTTTTGAAATTAAGCAAAAGATTATTTACAGTGAACCAGTTAAGAACTAACGATATGGATTCATTTACGTTATCGCAAATACTGGTTTTACCTCTATCAACTTTAAAAATTAAAGACGTATCTTGACTCTCGACGACGTGTCTGCAAATAAAACTATATCACAAATATTTTTTACAAAAAAAGGTAAATCGTTAACGTATACTAGGAATAAAAAAAGGGCCTAGTATCGATCCCTGAGGTACCCCTATATCAATAATTGATCCCAAAGACCTCTCACCACCCACGTCTACTTTCTGGACTCTATTGGATAGATAAGACTGTATGAGGTCAATCGCCCGGTTTTTAATGCCATAATATTTTAACTTTGTGATAAGGGTTGCATGACTCACACAGTCAAAGGCCTTAGATAGATCGCAGAATACCCCAACTGCATCCTGTGACTTCTCCCAGGCCTCAAATATATGCTTTAAGAGCGCTATACCTGCATCAGCTGTTGATCGACCTTTAGTAAATCCGTATTGATTACTATGTAGCAGGCCGTTAACGTTAAAGTGGTATAATAACTGATTAAGACTTTTTTTTTCAAAGATTTTACTTAAAGCAGGTAATATCGATATCGGTCTATAATTAGCGAGATCACTTTCACTTCCAGACTTAAACATAGGAATGAGTTTACTATGTTTCATGAGATCGGGAAAAACTCCCTCGTCGATACATCTATTAAAAATATAAGCTAAACATGGTGCAATATCTAAGGTAATGACACCCAGCACCTTTGTAGACATTCCCCAAAGATCTTCTGTATGTTTTATATTAATTAACTTGTATGATTTTACAATACTAGCCTCGTTAATGTAGCTAAAACTAAACTCATTCTTACATTTTGCAACACTAGATTCTAATAGAACGGAAGCTCTGGAGGCTGAAGAGTTTAACGATTTGGTCACTATTTTTGGTATATCTGAGAAAAAACTATCAAATGCATTCGCAACATCCTGTTCCTTTGTCAAAATTGTACCATTTATAATTAATTTGAACTGTATATTGCGAGCCCTTGATTTACCTGTTTCATTATTAATTAATTTCCAAGTTGCTTTTATTTTATTTGTTGAGTTTTCTATTATTTTTCTCAAAAACAGTGACTTAGCCGCATGACAAACTTTTTTGAAGACTTTTGAGTAATTCCTAACATATGAGATAAAAACTGGATCATCTAATATTGTCTCTCTGGAACACCACAGTCGCATTGCGCCAAGCTAGGGTCCCTAAATCCAGTCGCACATGTTGAATCTACAGCCAATCTGAGTGCGAAGTCGATTAAGCAACTTCCATACAAGCCAGACTTCCATTATTTACCTACTTATACTTGCAGATCATACAAGAATACCATAGACAATTTTTAAATAAATATTTTTTAATTCCAGGTGGAAGGCTACGGTACTATGAAACAAGTTTTCCGCACATTGTGGCGTGAGGAAGGTCTCATAGGTCTATACTGCAAGGGTCTCTCAGCAAGGCTGGTCCAGTCTGCCTGTTTCTCCTTCTCTATCATCCTTGGCTATGAGAGTATTAAGAGAGTGGCGGTTAGCGATGAATACCGAGGGCATGTTCGTTGGTAGCAATAAACAATAAAATACTATGACTTTTATTTTCTTTAAAAACTCATTTCTTTATAATCATTTCTTTAAAAACTCCAAGTAGTCCATCTATTGCTCCTAAAGTATTTCTCCCAGGTGTACATGTACAATACATGTCCATGAATTACTACTTGTAAAATCCAACATGCTCTATAATGTCAAAATTATTTCTTTGGGATTATCAGGAAAGATTAAATATGTGCATGGACATTTATAACTCCTGGGAGAAGTATTTTAGAAGCAATTGATGGACTAACCGGAAAACTCAATGCTCACCTTCCACTGTTGCGGGGTTATTACGTAAATGCAGCATTAGCGACAGCTATATTCGCTAAACCAGTCGCAAATAGTAAAAAAAAGCTAGATGGTTAATGATTATGATTTTTACTCGCCTGTACCACCTACAAGCGAAAATACGCTTGCAACAGAGATTTGTAAGAGATACGTCATAGTCATGTAATTTAGTATTAGCATACCTCAACTGACAAGCTACTATTGCCATTTCCTAGCTATTTCCTGTGGTCGCCAATACAATGCCTTAATTTGCAATACATGAGCTGCTTGTCATTGAAGAGATTCACAGGGTATATTTAAAGCCCTAAGACCGATCAACTGACAAGTGTGCATAAAGTAACTGCCTAAGATCCTCAACAACACAATGCTTTAATTGCAACACATGAGCTGTTTGTCGTTGTCAAGAGTCCTGTAGGATTTATTCAAAGTCGATTGTTCAGTTAGTTGACCACTCAATGGTACCCAAATAGGTAAGTATTCTTCATATATATTTTCCAAAATAATTACAAATTTACGATGCAGTTGTTCTCATGCGTGTTTCGGATTTTTACTATGTTTTCGGAGATACACAATAGAGAATAAAAACATGTGTGCAATTCACACGTGGTAGAAGTTAAACCTTAAAAAAACAAACTTATAATACGTACACGTACCTATACAAAGCACCACGGTTGTTGTGATGCCTTTTCTCAAGTTTTGTACTACGTATGCGCACAAACACGTATAATGCTTCCTATCTCATTTTCCTCCACGTTAAATCTTATGAATTAATGTGTCTGTCTCTTTTTACTGTCGTTTTTTCGTTTCATCGAGTTTCAAATCACAATGATGCTAAAGAAGTTTTCAATTAAAAAAATAATCATAAAAATCGGCTCATAACTGGCGGAGATATCAGGTAACATACCGAATTGAGAACCTTTTTTCGTGGTTTTTAACAGGCTAAACTCAATCCAACCTTCAGCAAAACCTTCACTTTTACCTTCCCACAAATCAGTCGCAATTATGGCTCTAATTACGGCTGGCTTCCGTAATAATAGTTTATTGAGACTGATTTGACCGATATCGCGTTGCTGGTGCTGTCGACAGCCTTAACCTGTCGTAACTGCCTATCGCTATTGTAAAGGCTTTAGATATTTCCTTCCAATGAAATCCCAGTTACAGGTAAATGGTTTTAATAACAGCTTGGTATTACAATATAAGTAATTTAGTAAGTAGGTTTAACAAGTATAAATATAAAACAAGCGAACGTGCGGCGCTGGTTCACTCCGCAGCTAACTTAGCTGCGTAGTGAACCAGCGCCGACTAGCTGAGCTAAGTGAGAACCCCTACCCTAGGCGCGGTCGGGGAGAGGGGAACGAACATAAAAACTGGTTTGGTTTCTTGTATACTTGTTGTGGCTCCAAAACTATGATTGATATAAAGATACAAGAGAGACAATTAAGACACACTTGGCCACACATTCTGCTTGCTTGTTTTTTGTTTGTACAGAGCTTGTACAATATTACTCTAGATGAACTCGTTTTTTGATGATTTAACCATGTATAAAGCGAGCAGTCTAGCCCTTATCGATATGCGATACCGCCGATACCGATAAGCGATTTGTACCGTCCTTACTAGGTATGTTATAATTATAATATAAAACAATGCTTGCTAGCCATATATTTTTAGTTTTAGATGATCCTACCTACTCGTACTGCTTTTTTACTGGGGAATCCCCCAAGTGCTCACATTTCTCTGTCTCTCTGTAAGTATAAACCGAGTAATTTAGGATGTTATCATAAATTGTTCATAGTAATCTAATTTTTATGTCTGTATTATTTCTTAGTATATTCTATTAGGTACCTACCTACTAATTGATAAGGTCATGAGATGAGATGAGAGCGAACATTTGTTTTTGTTATTGTTAATCGAGTTCGAGTAAACAGTCTTCAGTCAGTTTTGGTACAGAAACGTGTGTGTGAACGTTTTGAATGTTTGGTAAAGATGGAGCAACCATTCCAAAAAATGACGGTTAACCAACCAATTTATAAAAACAAGTGGGAAGTGGTATTTAAGTGGATAAAACCAGTGCCAGGAAACTCGACCAAAGCTTTGTGTTTGATTTGTAAGCTCGAGATAAATGCGAAATATAACGCTATTCAACGACACAAAAAGACAAAGAAACATAAAGACAATTCAGCTCCTTCCACATCATCCTCACAAACAAAAATATGTTTAAGTAAAGAAAATACCGCAAATGCCAGTAAGTCTAAAATTTATCTTGTTTTTTGAGTTGCAGTGAAGGCAGTAACTGACTTAATTATGGTTTATTCTTAGAGTTCTTTTCTTTGAAATCAGAGACGAATGCCATTCGTACGTCGTGGTAGTGTAACAAAATGACATGTCAGTGGTTAACCGTTAGCCTAATTTTTGTAGATATTTTTAAAACAACACTGGTCTGGTCATTCTCGCATGTCGCAACGCAATAGTTTAAAGAAAATATAACAAGTGTATTTTAGTTCAAAAAAAACAATTTTCGAACCAAGTCTACAATGTTTCTGATTACCTAGTTGTCCGTCTACTCTCTACCAGTCCTAACGATATTGATACTCTTTGTTTCATTGACATTTATTTTTAATTTTTATTTATAGAAATATTTAGTTACTTAACACCAATACAGGTTTTCCAAGGCGATGTTAAACATGCTAAACAACAAGAAGGTTGTGGGTTCGTTTCCCGCCGCGCCGCGGGACAAATGTAACATTAGATTGCGTGTCGTTGCGTCTTGGAATTGTTTGTTTTCTGGAAATTTTGATTTGAGGAAGGGGCATCAAGCGGTGGAGACCGAGCGGACTCTGTTTTTTTTGTACTAATTATCTCAGACCAATTATATATAAAAACGTCGCGCCGCTGTCAACCAAAGTGAAGCCACAAAACTGTGGTACTTTATGTAAATACACGCACGTACTCATATGCACTCAAACCGTGCGCCTTGCTCTTAGTAGCCCCTTGTTGTTAGCGGCGCAGTGTCTTTATAATATATTTGACCTGAGTCTAATCCTTAACTCTCGATAAACTTATCTCGTGACCATGGTGCATGTAACAGTTCCGAATAGGAATAGAAATATAAATCTGACAAAGTGGGTGGCTAATTGTAAACGTGTGCTTTAAAACGAATATGAAACACACAAGTGAATGAGTAGTCCAGCCAGGACCGAAATGAAAAAGTTTAATGTGTAGGCCAACAAATAAAACCAGCATCCAAGCCTGTAAAAAAAAAATTGAAACTTTTTTAACCGGTGTTTTGTTTGTTTATTATTGTGCCATTCACATTCATACGATGTTATAGTTAAATGTGGTAGCTAAAAAAAGAACAACTTTTTTACTGGTTTATTAAATAACAAAGTTTCTCTACCCACAAAATAATACTTCATAAAAACAAACACAAAGTTTGTGCCTGTCTCATATTCTCAAAATTATTTTGAGAATCACCGGTTTTACTCGCGTATTAATTTTTTGATGAAGGCACCGATATTGTTTCGATTCAATAAAGAATCTCCATCACGGTAAGTTCGATCCTCGGTCCGCTCGCATTCATAACACTGTGATGCGGGTTACAATTGCGGTTCATCATCAGTTCGCGTGTAGTTCTAGGGTCAGGCAGGTCAGGTAGTAGAAACCATTGATTTTTCCGAGTTTTGGGGTTTATAATTTTTATGTATTTTAAGCAAGTTGAAGGTTTCTATACTTTGTACTTTTAATATATTTTTGTAGCACCCGAAAAAATGCTGTACACACCAGATTATTCTCAAAATGGCAATAGGATGTATGGTAAGCCGTTCCTACCCAGTTACAATTCTTACATATCTACAAGTAATGCAGCTTTGACGATTAACCCACTATGGAGCTCCAGAAGTATGTTTGATGAGGAATATTTACATGTTGAAGTGCTTGCCAATAATGAAGTGCCATTCAACAAAAGTACAGGTACATATAAATAAATTATATTATCATATAACTTTTGATGTATCAGACTTAATAAACCAGAATCAAAGCAATGTATGTGCTTTTACAAAAACATCACTATATTTCCCGTTCAGAATAATATATGATAAGATAAAATCGCAGCATTCCTTAGACACTGGCCTGTCAGCTCAGTTGGTAGTATCTCTGCCTTCTGCGCTGTAGGTTGAGGGTTCGATTCTCTCCCAGGATACACATTTGTGTGAAGAATATAGGTGTTTGTTCTGTGTCTGGGTGTAAAGTATCATAAGTATGTATTTAAAAATATATAACTACTCTATCAGTCACTTAGTCTCCATAATACAAGCATAATATGCTTAATATGCATAATATGTTTAGTTTGGGACTAGATGGTGTTGTGTTCGTCCAGCAATATTTATTATTTATTATTAATAATCCCACAAAGCATTTTAATTGGAAACACTCAGATATTTGAAGGTTTCTCCAATCTCCAAAGCTTACTGTTGTAATTTAGTATAATATTAAGTAATAAAAAATATTTTCTATTACAAATTTTCAGATGATATTTTAAACATGAACATGTATACCTGCCATATCTGTGACACCCAAGTGCCGAAATCACATGCTAAAGAACATAATGATGGAGAGAAACACCAAACCTTTGTGAAGATTGCTGATTTAGCTATGGAACGTGCCAGAAATCACATGAAATCCATCACCAAAGAGTCTAGATTATCAGTAAATGTCACCGGGACATATTTTTGTGAGCCCTGCTCGCTAATAGTTCAAAAAGATGATGAAATCAACCATGAATTGTCAGAAAAACATGAGTTATCAATAAAACATGATGAAGTTCTTAGAGATTTTCTGATGATATACGAAGATAAGGATAAAATCAATTTGGTAGCAAAGAAACATAATAATGTACTAAGTTTAATTGAAGATTCTGTTCAATTACCGGAAGAAATTCAATCCCCAGAAGGTGAAATTGTTCCCAACAATGATGCTTTCAGCAAACCAACAAATGAAGCTATAAACCCTCCAAATAATGCAGATCTACATAAACCGGAGAATGTTTTAGAAATATCAAGCATAGCCTTAGAAAACAATGTGTCCGAAATGTCAAACAATACACTTAAAAAGAACACTATTAACGTAACTCTTGAAAAATTTGATAGTTTGTTATCCGACATGTCTAAAAGATTGGTTGAAGACATTACAGAGAGTTTAAAAGAGGCACAGAAAACTCATACCACAACACCTGGTAAGAAAGAAAAAGCACATAAAGCAACCAATGAACTCGCAAACTACCTTAAGACTGTATCAGAAAAATGTAGAGTAGACCCAATACATTCTATTGAGGCATTAACAGATAAGCTGATTCTCATCACGGCTTTAAATGGAGATAAAATCAAAGTGCCTGTTGTTAACTTTCACAGTATTCTTAAACAGAAAGACAAGTCTTATTGTAAGATTTGCGAAGGTCCTATTGTGGGGTACAGACATGAATACTCCGAAGAGCACATGAACAAACTTATGATACCCATTGAAGACAAGAATGCTATTCGGAAGGTGATTATAGTTGTACTTTATACCTAGACCCAAGAACTACTTTAATGTATTTAAAAATCTTCATTTTCTGATAACCTAAGTCAAAGTCATATATATTTTTATTCAATACAATCACAAGTATCACTATTAAAAATCTCACATACTAGGTGATCTTAAACTTAAACTAGGTGAACTTAACTTAATTCCTCCTAACCCAAGTCAGAGAAGAACCGGCAATAAACTCGTTCTGGTCCTAGGGCTTTTTTGTATGATCTATCTTATAACTGATATATAAAAAAAATAATGAATGCAGGACATTTCACACAGTATTTAGCCCCAAAGTAAGCAGAACTTGTGTTATGGGTTCCACATGACTGATATACTACTAAGTATATACTTTTTTATTTTGTAAATACATACATATTATACATAGAAACACCCAGACCCAAGACAAATACTTGCAAATCACACAACATTTGTCCCGTGGCGGGAATCGAACCCGCAACCTTTGCGCCTCAGCCAGGCTTTTGCCCACTGCGTTGCAGAGGTCATCTAATTAGCTTAACTACGGAAAACTAATACAAGATTACAATATTTTATACATTTCAAATCTGTCGGTTAACTGTCTGAGGGCAGAGCGACATAAGGCCATACATTCTTATCAACAATACGCTCAAACGATACTTCATTTTGGGGTCACGCTCAGAGTTCATTAAACAGCTGATTTTAGGGACGTTACCATTTGTAGTAAGTGCAGTTTTGAAGCAAACTTTGCTGCTCATTTCTTCAATGAAAAACATTGAACTTATAAAAGAGGTAAAACATATGTTGTTCACGTAAATATTGAGAATCGGCCCACCTCGGCATAAAATACTAGTTCCGGGGCACCTTGTATAGTAATTTATGCTTTCTTGAAAAGACTACCCTTTATGTACGCATTATTTATGCAGTGAATGCCTGAGGGAAAGTTTTAGATGCATTTAGACTCCATATTTTTTGGATGCCATATTATATGATATTTAAACACCACAGCATTGAGGATGTATGTCATGCTTATGAGCTTGGACTATCCTAAATGAAGGGCACTATCTTATTATATGTGTGATGAACATAGGTGTTTTTTCTGCGTCTGGGTATTATAAAATATTCTAAGTATGTTTTTCAAAATATATAAGTATTCTATCAGTCATCTGTCGGGTGATTATGTAACTCTGCTGATACTATAAAAACGTTGATACTAACAGCTTTCAGTTGCTGTTGATGAATTGGTATTACGTACGGAAGGTTGATGTTTATTGTAACACATGCTATCATACGTGTATGAATCGACACGTACCTTACGTAATACTCAAACTATTGATTAAAATAATGCCTATTACTAATCGAAATTGATAGACATTGATTGTATCAAGACTTCCATAATCGCCATACTGGTCACCATAATACAAGCTATGCGTAGTTTGGGGCTAGATGGTGTTGTGTGCATTGTCCACCAATATTTATTTATTATTTATTCATTATACCAACTGACCTGACATTATGTTTGTTATAGATTGACGATATTTGGAGCCACTGCGTCATGTGCAATGATTTAACAAAGAATGTGAAGTTCCACCTCCAATCTCTACTGCACAAGAACAAACTCAAACACTCCCTCGTTGAAAGCAGCATGGACATCAATGAAAACATAGTTCAAAAAGCAAACCGACAAAAAGACAACACCTCACAACTCATCCAAGAACACAGTCTCATAGTCTCTCACAACAATTCAGAAATCACTTGTAATATCTGCATTTTAACTATACCAAACATGGTAGCAAGCATCAAAAACCATATCAAAGCATTTGATCATATCACCAACTACAACAATGTTATCGAACAGAACAGGTTGAACAAAACAGATGAGCTTCAATACTACTGCATCCCGTGCGACATGCGCGTAACTAAATGCTTCGCTCTAGGCCATTGTAATGGCAAAAAGCATAATAAAAACTTAGCAGGTATGTTAAAAAAAGAGAATGCTGAAAAAGTAAATGTTGAAAATGAAGAGGTAAATGATGAGTACACTCAGATTATAATACCATCAATTTCCCAGCAAATAAGAAGGAGCTCCAAATCGGGATCGAAATCACAGAATGACTCTGACCTGATTTGTTTTGTATGCAACATTGTTTTGTCCAGTATTGACACACACATGAACTCGCTAGATCACAAAAAGAGTTATCTCTCATATTTAGAATCAAACAAGCTCAATGAAATTGAAGAAGATGCATTTTACTGTATCCCATGCAATATTGTGATCTTAATCGATTACCTAATGAACCATTGTACAAGCAAGAAACATAAGATCCACCTGAAAAATTTATCATGCAATGCTGGAAGTAGAGATTTACAAACCGAATGTACAGGTCAGTTGATCGCAGAGAACTCTCATCTATCTCGCTCCATCACGCAGAGTGTTCAACATCAAAAAGAGCGAGCAACTAGATCTAAGACCCCGGTATTTTCCCAAAACAGTATATTTGAAACAGCTATACCTCTAAAGATGCTGTACCAGTTCAGAGAGATGTCCAACGCTAGTAACTTGCTATGCACTATTTGCGACGAAGAGGTTCCATACAGAAAGCACGAAGTACAATCACACGTGAACTTGATTGAGCATGTTGTTTCTTTCAATTTAATGATGTTATGGAACAAAATAAAAAGGTTGAATGATAAATATTACTGCGATGTGTGTAAAGTAGAAGTGACTTATTTCAATGAGTTGTCGCACGTCACTGGCGCAAAACACGTGTCTGTAATGGCTGAACAGCCAAAGGGAACAGTGTACGAATACGACAGAAAGCTACTTACCCTAGAATATGCGATGTCTCATAAAGCTGGTGATAGAGTTAAACCGAAATCTTTAATTTCGCTCTCGAAACAAGAAAGACACTGAACATAAAAATAGGTAACTGGGTGCGGCTAACTGCAGCTATCAATAATGTAACCATACGAAAGCTCTTAAAATTGTACTGATGGTTTAGAAATATATGAGGTAATGTTTGTGATATTCAGTTAGACGTCTTCTGTTAGTATTTTATTATATTACTAGCTGCTACCCGTGGCTTCGCACGCGTGGTACCTACATAAAAAGTAGCCTATGTTTTCTCCAAAGTACCATCTATCGTAAAAACGTATCAAACAGACAGAGTTACTTACGGATTTGTAATATTAGTTTTTTTTTTTATAACACTTGAATAATAAACACCTTAAAAACCTAAAAATGGTTTGTCTAAGGTGTAGTATTCCTCTATGACATAATAGTATAATATATTATGTAAAAGAAATAGTGCCGTAAACAAGTTACAAATTACGTAAGTATACAAAAATAATGCATGTCTATTACACGAATAAAGAAAAGTAACTATAGTATGGCGAGAATGTCAGCTGAGCTGATTCATTTCTAAAAAACTAAATAAAATAAACTCGGACATAATTACGTGTAGGTACAGTTCTTACCTGCATGCATTATACAGGTTGATACATTATTTTAAAAGTTTACGTTATAGCTGTAGTGATTGTTAACTAATTAATTAGTGATGGATTATTAATTAATTTAAGAGGTTATTTTCTTTACGTAGGTTTAAATTGTTAAGTAATATTTTTATTTTTTTTATTTTTGTACCTAGTCCGAGGAGTATTTAGTCTAGGATCCATGGTCCATTAGTTAGTAATAAATATTTGTAAATCATAAAATCGACATATTTTATCCTTGCTTACCTACTCTGTTAGCTACCACGATGGAGAGTGTACAAGAAATTGTTGGGCGTCTCATCAAAATGAAGCTACTCACGGAAAATTGGCTTGATAGTAATCAAAAGCAAAAATGGACCATGGATCCTGGACTAATTCATTCGTTTAGTTAATTTCAAAATAGTGAGCCTTAATTTTTTGTTTTATATTCTTAGTATTAATCGTGTTTCCTAAATCTGTCGAGATATTGATTATGAGTCTAGGTACAATATGATCTGTAGTTCTCATACCGTAGAAGTTTTTTGCAGAAATGGTCATTAGTTTTTTTTGCTTCACTTGTCGGGTAAAGGTTTTATGTTCTACATAGTAATCAACGCATAAGAAATTCTTAGATTCTTCTGCTTCGCGCAGTTAGATTTGCACGAAGGTGAGGTCCGGTATATGCTACGTAATTTTGAATTCTGCATATAAGGCTTGAAACAAGTCGTTTAGATTAACAACTTTTGTGATGAAACTGGTATGGTGCTAAATATACCAAATGTAACATGCTTTTGCCCGACATAACTTGGTATCAGAGATTTGAGAGTTAATCAGACATTTACCATGACTGGGGATTAGCGAACCTTTTTTGATACTTGTCAATGTAAACCAAACTCTTTGAAGTTTTCTTTATAATTATCATAAAATACTTGATTGTTATGTAAAGACTGATGTGTTACGCTAAATTGTGCCTTAATAGTTAACTGTAAGTTTTTATGCCCCAGGGTTTTGCTCTGGCTAAGATGTTGGTTTAATTGCCGCGGGGCGGTGGTTCGTAAAAAATCTAGTGTGGGGTTTGTACTAGTTTACACGTATCTCAATAGATGCGATTGGGTTTGGTGTTGGATAGTCCATAGTTATCTAAATAAGTGAGATGATCTACCTTGTCTTACTCCGGCTAAGATGCTGGTTTGATTTTGATTTGGTTTGAGTTTGTTCAAGTGGTCTGTAAGCTCAGTTATTAATAACTGCCTTTTGCGCTGTCGGTTTGGGGTGAATCTGATCATCAAACTTGACATCATTCATCAAACTTTTGTGTGATGAATATAGGCGTTTGTTCTGTGTCTGGGTGTTACCATAATACAAGAATAGCTTGTATAATGGTGACCAGTAGGGCGATTATGGAACTCTTGATACAATCAATGTCTATCAATTTCGATTAGCAATCGGCATCAATGTCTATGAATTTCGATTAGCAATAGGCATTATTTCAATCAATCATATACGATGTATTTAAATGCTTAGTACGCTAAACACGGTTCCTACCACAATCGTACTTTGTAAATTGGTCGAGTTATAGTTTGACACTTCACATTGTAACTATCGATAGAAGCCGATAGAAATCGCAGCGATCCGTAATACCAATTCACCAATAGTAACTGAAAGCTATTAGTATCAATGTTTTGACTTTTGATAGTATCAAAGTTCCATAATCGCCCTACAGATGACTGATAGAATATACATACATACTTTATAACACATAGACATAGAACAAACACCTATGTTCATCATAAATATTTATCCTGGGAATCGAACCTTCAACCTATAGCGCGGAAAACAGAGCTCCTGCCAACTTAGCTGACAGGCCAGTCGAATAAATGCGAGTCGGTCTGGTTTTGAATTCAATTGGGCTTAGTCCAACGGTATTTGAGTGTGAAGTATCATGGTGGGTTATAAGTCGACCTGAAACTACCTAATTAATTTCTGTGATTTATATGCATTCCTAGTATTAGATATGTTACTATACTGTGTCTGTCTTCGGACATAGTATTGTTTAATTGTTTCCTGAATAAGTTGATTGTGATAGCTACAATGTTAAAATTTAAAATTTATTTAAAATTTGCCTAATTAGGGTCAAACAAAAAAGATAATGAAACTTAAATGCAATGATATTTTTATCATGAAGTAACAATATTCACACTCGAAATTATTCATTGAATATTCAAATTATCTTAAGATATGTATGAGGAACAATTTTGTAAACATTCCTTTTGTAAACTTAAGTGACCGGTTGGCTAAGTATGTCTGTGCCCTTTTTTTATCTTTGTGTGTTAATAAAAATAAAAAACTTGAAATAGTACCTCAATTTTTGTAAAATAATTTTCATTTATTTTAACACTAGTTGCTGCCCACGGCTTCGCTCGCGTGGTACCCACATAAATAGCAGCCTAAGCCCTTCCCATCCCCAGGTACAATATATATCTACTAGGTACGATATATCTTTAATAAATTGAATCAAGATCTGTTCAACCGTTTAGCTGTGTACAGGTAACAAACAAACGGACACATTCGATTTCATTGTAGTAGGGTAAGGATGAAACAATGACGATCCGTAACGTTTTAGTTGAGAATGCAGAATTATAGAGCTAAGAAATCCTTAACAAACAGTGTAATCATTTTTGTTCTACGACAAAAATTGATGAAGTTATGATGAATTTACTAGCGAAGTTCAGTGAGTGTTTGATGCGGTAGCTGTGACGTCACAGGGACGGACCGTCCCACTGACGTCACACGCACCCGTGAACATTGATTTACCGGCAGGAATGGCATAATGTTTATTACCTTATATCTTTGTAAGTAATGGTCCGATTTAGATAATTCAAAAAGATATATTATCATTCTTATGTCATAGTAACGTGGATAACGTGGATACTAGTTCTATTGAATTTACTATAATTTTGTAATTTTTCGTAGACCTATCTACTCTGTGATTGTTGATTCTGCGATTTAATAAAGGACATTTTATCCGAGGACTAAACCCAGATCTTCAAGGTCTAAATTCTGCCAAATTAAGTTGGTATGACTCATTGGCTTAATGATGACTTAACCTAAATCAATAAAATTAGTTGGATACCTACCTACTTAGTTGGATTTTGTGGGAACAATTAAATTAAATTCTTGGGTTTCTTTTCGGTGTGGACGGACCACAATTTAAATAATCGACAAGTTATAACACCGAATAAGCTTATAGATTATACTTTGCACGAAGGAGAGGTAATTGCAAAAATTGACGTGTCAATTTTGAAGTGAGTGCTTTATGGTACCTAACGTAAATTGTCAATTGCTAATGTCGATGACATCGGCCCGGTTGTGCGGAAAGATAACAGACGGTAAATGACTGTGTCGCTGTCGCGGTCGGTCATATAACTCATTGAATTTGATTTGTCTGTCTTCTAGTGTCTATCTATCTATCTAAGGCTTATCGTGTCGACTTTGTTTTGGTTTGGTTTGTAACACAAACCGTAGGATAGGATGCTATCGCATGTTGGTAAATAATTAAAACACAAAATTACATGAATTAATTTCTAATTTGATCTAAAAAATGAACTCTAATCTCTAACCAGCCGGATCAATAACGTAGGTGAGCTAAGTTGATCCTCGCTAGTTTCTGGAGGTGTCTGGTGATAATGAGCTCAATCCAAGAGCGGCTGCAGCTGAAGAGAGTTCCACTTGATACATGGAACATTCGAGAACAGCTGTGCTTAGCGTCGGCGGTGGTGCAAAGCGGTGATCAGAACTGGATGTCTGTGTCGCGAGCGTTAAAAACTGTGAGCGAGCCGAATCGTCCACCAGATTGGTATTCCCAGAAAAGGTAAGTAGATTGCTTAATTAGTTTTTGTTCTCCATAATTGTGTGGTGCCCTTTAAATATGTGAACACTAGGTTTATTACCAATTGATTCTATGTATTTTGAATCTTCAGTGTTTACTTGTGTTGGGTATCTTTAAATTAAATAACTTATGTATGACCAGAGGACTACTTTTACTTACTTCGTCTACTTAGAGAAGCAGAGTTATAAAATTATAAATAAAAAACACACTAATTCCAACAAGCTTACAATTGAAATCCCTGCGTAGACACTTCATCGGTCTCAAGTTACTGTATATCATTGAGGATACCTAAGGTCGTTGTCAGAGGCACATTTAAACATTCCACAGTCCCATAAATGACAGTTTGCAAGGTCATTGCTGCATGCACAGACAATCAATTATTTCGTAAAGTAATTTTAAGTATAGTGTCTATTAAAAATAGTTTATATGCAACACAAATTCAATCTTCTAAATACCTGCTTAGTTTTATATTAATCTATTTAATTTTCGAAAGTATCACCATTACTCATGCTTTTTATATAACATTGTTATTTGGTATCCATTTGACTTAACATAAGATTAGTGCACCTACATATGTAATCAATATTTTTGGTTTGATCACAGTGTTCTATTACGTAGAAACGATTTGAGGCTAAATTAGAACAAATAATTATATTTCTTATACCTATTATCTCACCATAAGCTGTTTGTTTTCCAAATATAAATGAGTAATTATTTATTCAGCTGCGCAGCTCAGTATGGAACCCTACTAGAGCATGTGGAGACTCCAAAACGTAAGAAGCGCAGCTCAGAAGGTGCTGCGGAGACTCCACAGGAAAGCATTGTGAAACGTCTCACTCAGGTAAGGACTGAACCCATAAGACACACAGTTTGCTTTCAATCTTGGACTCCCTTAATCCCTCCCTTCCCTTCCCGTAAAAATTGTATTGTGATCTATGGACCTCGGGTCCGAAATAAATGATTTGTCATTATTATTATTAATATATTCTTAGGATTAGGACTTGGACTAGGACTCCCACAACACAGACTCTGTGTATTGATTCAAGTAAATAATTGCTACATCATTTTTTATCTAGCATTTTTTCAAAGTTGTTTTAATAAGAAATTTGAGCTGTCTTGCAAAGTAACTTAGTGATGACAGTAGACAAATCAGCATATAAGCTGCTTGTCTATAAACAAATAAAAAATGGCTGTCTGTAAAGTCGGTTTACGAACGATAATTTTACGTGGTAACGTCATACGAAAACATTGATGAAAAGTTGCATACTTTTAACCTATTAAGATGCGTCACAAGCCGATCGTGCCTCTCTATCGCTTGTTCCGCTCTCTCGCTTGCACGCTCGGCTCAGGCAGAACGTGACAATTTTTCGTGCGTCCAGCCAGCGTTCATCGATTTATAGGACGTTATCAAGTCAAAACCCCTAAATGCAGTGATATTGTAATTTGAAAGCAAATATTTAAGTACAATTGGACCCTAAGACTTTCATAAGTTGCTAAAAATCAACGTAATATAGATTTTTATGTTGTTAATCTAATTATAGATGCTCATTTAAAGACAGATATCGATATTGTCCGCGTAAGGTAAAATCCATTACGTTAATTTTAAGGTTAAAATATTTTGGCATCTAAAATAGGGCTATTGACTTTATACAGTTTTATCTATCCAATAGTCTAAAAAGTTTACGTGGGTGGTGAGAGATCTTTAGGATCAACTATTGATATAGGAATGTCACAGGGTTAGATACTGGGCCCTTTTTCATTCCTTGTTTACGTTAACGTTAGTTAAGTTGATAGAGCCTAAACCTACATTTGCAATAGCGTAAATTAATCCGTAACATCAGTTCTAAAGTGGTTCGCTGTAAGAATTACTTAATGCAAAAAAAAAAAACTAAATTAAATTCACTTTGCCAAATCTAATACATAGCCCGACCAACATTGAAATTAATGGAGAGACAATGAATCTTGTTTCCACGATTTTCCTAGTTCTTAATATTGATGCAAAGCTACTTGAAGCTGGTTATTTCCTACATAAAAATAACGTGTGCGTCTCGGGACGCCCGACAGAAGTGATAACTAAAACTACTCTAGCGCTGTGGGTTGGAGTGAGAAAGGAGGAGCCTGCCTACCGCTGCCGTATGCGTGAGAGAAAGGAAAGCCGTACGTAACGAAGCGGTTTACCCTCCCATAAGAAGTTATCACTTGAAAAGTTCATAGTCTATTTGAAGTGATAACCATCCCAGAGATACAATACATCTCCTTACCAGATTTCATTTCATTGAATAGGTAACAAATAAACACATAGAGGGTCAAAAGTACGACAGTGGCCTTAATTCTGTTAGCACCAACCTAACTAATTTTAACTAAAATTAGGTAGAACTGTCAAATGAAACTTTTGTATTCTGCTGCTACCAACTTATCCTAATTTAATTATATCTAACCTTATTAAGCGTTCCTAATTTAGTTAGATGGTACCAACCGAATACGTTTTATAAATGCTATGACTAATATATTTTAGACAATACCTAATTTAGAAATGAACAAACCGAATTGCCACCATTATCAGATAAACTTTTTTAATTTTATTTTCAGGAAAGAATTCTTGAGATTCAGAAAACGATTGCAGAAATGAACCAGCAGTACGAACAGTTGAAGGTATTTAGAATGTTATATTTAATGTTTCTTAGAAATCTTTTTGATGTGTAACATCTTTTCTCTCGCTTTCCTGCAATCTGTGGGAGTCATTTCGTGAAGGGACGGAAGAGTTTAACAGGAAGCCGGGGAAACGCGCTATTGGATTTGAACAATGAGTGCGCGCGGTGGTAGAGTTGGCCGACAGATGGTACCAATCCTTACTAATATTATAAATTTGAAAGTAACTCTGTCTGTCTGTCACGTTTTCACGCCTAAACCGCTGAACCGATGTTGATGAATTTTGGTATAGAGATAGATGGGACCTTGGATAAGGACATAGGCTACTTTTTATGTAGGTACCACGCGTGCGAAGCCGCGGGCAGCAGCTAGTAATTTTTAAGTATATCTTTTCACACAAAAAAAAATCTGTCTATACTCGTAAATGACGGAGTTATGAGGTACATAAAAAATCCAACCAAATTGAGAACCATTTTTTGAAGTCGGTTAAAAATGAGAGATCGGAGGGTCTAAAGCCATACTTCAAAAGTACTAAAACTTAACTGATTTCGCAGAAATTGCTGTCTGTTTGCTGTTTGCTATTCTTCTAC
This sequence comes from Lampropteryx suffumata, assembly GCA_948098915.1. Classification (NCBI taxonomy): domain Eukaryota; kingdom Metazoa; phylum Arthropoda; class Insecta; order Lepidoptera; family Geometridae; genus Lampropteryx; species Lampropteryx suffumata. The sequence goes on from OX402569.1 coordinate 3,442,121, forward strand.
TATATACTCTTCTGTCGCTAGCACACTTTAACGTGAAAACCTTGCGAAAGTCTCACGACACCTCATTTTTTAACCGACTTTATCAAAAAGGTTCTCAATTCGACGGATTCATTTTTTTTTTATTTTTTTTCACCGATTACTCGAAAACGGCTGAACCGATTTGGAAATATTTTTTTGTTTGAAAGGGTATACTGCACAGGTAGTCCCATATAAATTTTATCAAAATCGGTCGAGCTGAAAAATCAACGAATATCTAAAAATTGTATACATCGATGATGTTTTCATGTACTTCGATACCTCGCTGTCTCATTAGAGCGGTGCGTTTATTTCGCCTACCCATATTATATATACACAAAATACATCTACTTTCCACTAAAAATGTATTATAGGCTCAAATTGCATTCAATGAAGTCGGTTTCTTTTTAGTTTTTAAAACGTAATTATTTATTCGTTCATTTTACGATCCCCAGGAAGAAATAACGGAAGTCCGTAATCTGTCTACATCGGAGGAACGTTTGCGTGAGATATGGGCGGGCATAGAGTCAGCCAAGCGTGCGAAAGAGAGGGAGAACGCGCGACGGGCCGCGGTACTCAAAGAGAGAGAAGAGCGCCGCGCTAGAGTTGACCGGACTTGGCGACCGCCTGTGCCTACAACCCCTACTTCACCTGGTAAGTTTTACATACGAAAATTAAAAACTGAAAAACACGCTTAATAGGAAAGCAAACTAAAAAGTAGATAATAATTTTCAACTTTCATTGTAGAAAAGCGTGGGTTGCTTTTTAAGATAGCCGAAATGATGGATTAGATGGTCGAAATTCGGCCATAATTAACAAAGAATAAATGGATTTTTTAAACATAATTAAAAAAAATATAATAGCATTCTGCACTCCTTCTCTATACAATGTGTCCGGTTTCGAGTGTCGGAGCCTTTTGCGGTATGATAAACGGTAAATTTAATCGACAAATCGCCTCCATATGTAGTTTTTCTCCCACCATAATAAAGTGGCAGCCATTTTGTTTTTTCGGCACTGAAACACGGGCGCTTGTACTAATTTGGCGATAACTACCCATGTAGATATTCTAAAATTACAAAAGAGGTATCGTTTAATAGCTAAACGTGTAGGCAATTAATCTATGAATAATGAATCAAACATATTTCAAGTACTAGTAAAAGTACTAGAAACATTTCCAAAAGTAAAAAAAAAGTATTTTTTTACGTGTTTTTTAGATTATCAAGTTTAAAAAAAAATTTGTTAAACTATGTTTTTTTTTCATTCTAAAAGAAAGTACAGGATGACTCGACTCGAAATCGGACACATTGTATTAACTATAGGTGTGCGAAATTTCATACTCCGTCCGCGCAATTTTCGTAAAAAGCGGTACAAAGTTTTTGCTTCTCGTATTAATATATAGATAAATTACTACTTTTCGAATATCTGTCATTAAAATATTATAAGAATTGACATCAAGAACCCCACGCTTTTCTACAATAAAATAAATTTTTTGTTAATCATACTATTCTTAATTTCAATTTATTTTCTAATTTTCAGTTTACTTTTAAAGCGTGTTTTTTAATTTTTTAAATATTTATTTTCCACTTTTTGGTTCGGTGTTATCTACAAACCGTGTTTTATAGTTTTTTAACTATTATTTTTGAATAAACGCGTACTTGGCACAAAGCCACTACGGGGTATCGGATTTGGAAAATCGCTAATCCTGGAAGTCCTGATCAGGATAATGGGACAAACTATTTAAATTATTGCATTGTCATCGGCAAGGACGGATTATAACGCAATTGTTATGTATTTACAAAAAAAATAAGTATATCAATGTGTTTGTTAAGCTACGCCTGCGCCGCCATCATCACCGCTGCTGACGTCACTGCTGAAGTCATCCCCCGTCGTCACCACCCCGCAACACATGCCCCACCCCGCCAGCGTTGTCGGTGAGTGATACTACGTCGTCACCACTCCGCAACACATGCCCCACCCCGCCAGCGTTGTCGGTGAGTGATACTACGTCGTCACCACTCCGCAACACATGCCCCACCCCGCCAGCGTTGTCGGTGAGTGATACTACGTCGTCACCACCCTGCAACACATGCCCCACCCCGCCAGCGTTGTCGGTGAGTGATACTACGTCGTCACCACCCCGCAACACATGCCCCACCCCGCCAGCGTTGTCGGTGAGTGATACTACGTCGTCACCACCCCGCAACACGTGCCCCACCCCGCCAGCATTGTCGGTGAGTGATACTACGTAGTCACCACTCCGCAACACATGCCCCACCCCGCCCGCGTTGTCGGTGAGTGATACTACGTCGTCACCACTCCGCAACACATGCCCCACCCCGCCAGCGTTGTCGGTGAGTGATACTACGTCGTCACCACCCCGCAACACATGCCCCACCCCGCCAGCGTTGTCGGTGAGTGATACTACGTCGTCACCACCCCGCAACACATGCCCCACCCCGCCAGCGTTGTCGGTGAGTGATACTACGTCGTCACCACCCCGCAACACATGCCCCACCCCGCCAGCGTTGTCGGTGAGTGATACTACGTCGTCACCACTCCGCAACACATGCCCCACCCCGCCAGCGTTGTCGGTGAGTGATACTACGTCGTCACCACCCCGCAACACATGCCCCACCCCGCCAGCGTTGTCGGTGAGTGATACTACGTCGTCACCACCCCGCAAAACATGCCCCACCCCGCCAGCGTTGTCGGTGAGTGATACTACGTCGTCACCACCCCGCAACACATGCCCCACCCCGCCAGCGTTGTCGGTGAGTGATACTACGTCGTCACCACCCCGGAACACGTGCCCCACCCTGCCAGCATTGTCGGTGAGTGATACTACGTCGTCACCACCCCGCAACACGTGCCCCACCCCGCCAGCGTTGTCGGTGAGTGATACTACGTCGTCACCATCCCGCAACACATGCCCCACCCCGCCAGCGTTGTCGGTGAGTGATACTACGTGGCGCTGTTAACTACTGAGTCTGGCTACTAGATGGCGTTGTTACTCAACTACTGAATCTGGAAACTAGATGGCGCTGTAACAAATTTATTAGAATGTAGATTTATAGCTGCACTCAAAGCCCTTAGGAGCCCTAGGATACACTAGTCAGCGGCACAAACTCGTCAGTGCGCGCAGCTAAAATGCATGCATGTATTACACCTAGCACAGTGCGAGATAAGGATAGACGTGCACGATACATGGTGATAAGTTGTAAGGATGTAAGGAGGAGGAGGATAAGTTGTAAGGAGTTGTATGATGATGATTTTTAATCATATTATTAGTTTGGACTGATTTCGACTTAAAACGACCGCGTAAAAATCATGAACGGACTTTTGGCTCAAGGGTTCTTATGAAAAAAGTACTGAATGTATTTATTAAAAAAAAAGTTATTTGTATGAATGAATGAATGAATGAATGAATGAAAAACTACATATAACAATTTTATAACTTTACGAAAAATTATGTACAATGGGCGGTCTTATCGCTAAGGAAGCGATTTCTTCCAGATAACCTTTGGATGGAGAGAAGCTTAAGTTATTTTGAGATTGATTTCTTTAATAAATAATCTGTGTATCGGAATCATTTTGCAGTTTACGTGCAAAAAAAGCAAACCCATATATTTTTATGATTCTGTTGCGATACAAGCATTGATTATGACGAGACAAATTGATACCACTCAAATTGATGATCACTCCACAGAACAAAACTCCACAAAAATTCTTAGTTTTGGGTGTTTAACATCAGATGGTGGAGGGATCATCCTTCGACGTTTCTATGGAAATATTTTCGACTAGTTCACTCTTAATGATTGCCACGTAAGGTGACAAGAAGTAAGAGAAGTGGAAAGAATAAGTGAGAAAAAACAGTTAAAAGTTTAAAAAGTGTAATCGTAGACAGGGTCGGGTAGGTCAAGCCAAGGTCATGTCTTACGCCGTTCAGTTTAGGGAAATACCGCACTCTCCTTTGGCAGTCTCGTCCACGGCCTTCCGCCGTGTCCTCCAGGCAGCGTCCAGGAACAAGCGCACGTTAACAGGAAGGGCAGCGCTACGTCCGGTCTTCCCGTCCTCCGTTCAGTTTCTTCTTCGACTTCTCGTCGCAGCTAGGTTAGCTCTCTAAGCTGAGGGGTGTTCCCAGTATTGGGAACACAGTTGGCACTGAATATAATTTGAAAGTTACGATTAATATATAACGTAACGACGTAACGAAGATCACTGGCCTGCCACTTCGATGTGAATGAGCTCGTCGTATGATGCGTCGTCAGAACCGGTTTCGCGCTGTGAATTAGTGTATCGTCGCCCGTGTGAGTTTGTCTGCTTTTAACCGACTTTATCAAAAAGGGGGAGGTTCTCAATTAGTCGGAATCTTTAAATAAGTTACGTTACATGGTTACTTAAGTTCCTTAGTGAAATAATCTACGAGTCTGTTCAGGACTAGGACATACTTTAACGCAACGATAGCTGATGTGTTCTGAGATATTTTGATGGGATTCATCATTTGATATTTATGAAGTAACATAGATTCCATAAATTAATTCGTTTTTTCTTTCAACTACGTAGTAATTTTATCATTAATCACTACAAAACCGATCACAAAGGACGTCTTTTTGCTTAGAACCAAAACAGTGCAGTAATGTTATATGAAATCTCATTATTTCACTATTTTTTACTTTTTATTTAGATATAAACTTACCACAGAGGTTTAATATCTCCCATTAATTTTAATATAAAATGTTTGCATTCGATCAAAAAGATACTGGCTGATAATAAAAAACGGCTAAATAAAACCGACTTGGTGGAAAAAAAAAAATGGCGCGCATTTTGTAACATTGTAAAACTTTGATTCTTCATATTTTTAGTTTGAGTAGGTATATTTTATCACAGTAGGTAGATTGGTAGTTGAAAGAAAAGTAAATTACGCACCTCGCTAAAGAGAGTAATTAATGCACTCGTGTTTATTTAGTGCACCAACATAACACTCGTGCATTAATAACTCACTTTGCGCTCGGTGCAACAATCTACTATTATCGTTATTTCATGTTTTATTGGCAATTTTATTTGCGACTTTTACGCCCAAGTGTAGACAATTAATCTATAAGTTTAGTATGTTCCCTGCCTTGACACGTTAAATGGCAATGCTAATACGCTGAGCCAGATATGACCTAGCACGCAATTTGAGTTAAAATTGAATTACGATTACGATTAGCCCATGGTGTCCCATTGCTGGGGAAAGACCTCCTCTTGATCTCTCCAGTCATCTCGGTTTTGAGGTAATTGAACCCAAGCTCTGTCAAAGGTGTCGAAGCGATGGGTCGTCGACGTATTTATCGTCCCCAAACTAGACCGTTAATTTTCATCGACTAGTCCATCAACTAGTTGAATTCGTCGACCAGTTGAGGTGTCGACTTAGCTGTAGACTGACCATAAACTTCGCAGCGATGTGTATCAACGGGTTGATTTGATGCGATGGATGGTCATTCATTCGTAGCTCGACGGTAGACTTCTTAACTAGTTGATACCTAAATTTAAGTTAATTTCATAGAATTGTAAACTTTTTTTATATTTTATTATTTTGTATATTTTTCTCGCGCATAAATTGAGTTATTTACAATTAATCACATTTACTTATTACTTAATACTCACATTTACTAGGTACAACAAAAAATACAAAACAAAAAACATTATGTACACAAGCAAATAAACTCGGTAGGTACTTTCCGTAATATTTTTTAAAATAAAATTTAATCTTCCGCGCAACACAGTGTGAACTGTTTTATGTAAACAAACAAAATCAAACAATAAATAAACTGTGTCTCGTAACGCTTGGTCATGCAAGCAGTCCATCGCCCCGACCTACTCTTTCTCTTTCACGTTTACGCAAAACTACAATATCGGCATCCTTCTTTATGTATTATTAACCAATCACGCATCGTCCCGTCGCTGTGCCAGTCGAAATGCAACGTTGTGCACTGTCAGTGTCAGTTAGCCGTCTACGGATTTGACTAGTCCAAGGACTAACGAAACGTCCACGACGTCCATGCGTTCGTCGCGTCTCGGTCGGCATGTTGCGTTGAGTTCAACTATAGTTGTATTCAACTAGTTCATTGAATGACAGTTAACCGTCGCGTCGACGCGTTTATTATACGTGGACGGTTGATTTACTACTAACTAGTTCGTTTATTCGTCAAGATCATCGCGCCATCTCTTTTTGGATCTGCCACGGCGCCGTTTCGCTGTCTCAGAGCTTAACTGAGGTGATTTCGGCTCAGCTCATCTGGCATGCGACAGACATGACCAGCCCGGCTCCACTGAAGCTTCGCAACGTTTTGAGCTACATCAGCTGTTTGGGTTCTGGTGCGTACCCAAACAGCAGTTAAACGTGCAGATAGTATACGTAACTCAGAGTTCTGTTGCGTATACTATCTGCATACGACTATAATACGATCTGCTGAATGCTGAGAATGCTGCGCTCCATTGCACGCTGACAAATCTTATGTTCGGACTTTTGGATATTTGTAAACTTAAATATAGGTATTGTACACTTTAATATAGGGAGAATACACATATCCACTAGAAATTGAATTGATATAATAACTAGCTGGTGCCCGCGACTTCGTCTGCGTAGGATTAGTACTTCGAGTAGCTTATTTTATTCCCCAAGAATAGCTCGCAGATGGCAGAATTATTTCCTACTTACTTGGCACTTATCGTTATATTTTGGACAATTCACAAAATACCATTATAAATTATAGCCTATGTGTTATTATCTCGAAGACGATCTCTGTGGCGCAGTGGGCTAAGGTCTGGCTGAGACACAGAAGGTTGCGAGTTCGATTTCCGCCGCGGGACAAATGTTTGTGTGATCTGCAAGTATTTGTCTCGGGTCCGAGTGTTTCTATGTATAATATGTATTTACAAAAAAAAAACGTATTTAAGTAGTATATCAGTCATGTGGTACCCATAACACAAGCTCTGCTTACTTTGGGGCCAGATGATGCTGTGTGAATTATTGTAAAGTTTCATTAAAATCCGTCAGTAGTTTTTGCGTGAAAGTGTAACAAACATCCATACATACAAACTTTCACGATTATAATATTAGTAAGGATATGCTCATGTTTTCAGATACGATGTCTCCGTCCGTGACGGCGCCGACTCTCTCTATGCTTCTAGAGAAGGGCTCAGAGCGCGAGAAGAGCTCAGAAAGCAACAAACACGCCGCTATAGAGCACATTAAGAGCCAGTTGGTACAGATAGAGCAACAATTAAAAGGTATGGTTAAGGCAGGGATCTATCATAGCGAAGCGGAGACGTTATAATATCAATACTAGCAACCTGCCCAACCCGCACGGGTTCAATTTAGAGTATAATGAAACATTTCAAGTGCACAGCTTACAGATTTTAATATATTTAAGTTATTTCAATTTTTTTTATTTACTTAAAATCTTCGCGCAATTTTGACACATCTCTTCTCCGTTCCGCTTTAGTTGTTTTTTTTAAGCCCGTATTTATAAGGAATATTCAAACTCAGATCGAGATATGAGCTTAGACAGTTTTTCAGTAAAATCTGCTAAAAATATGTTTCAGCCAAAAGTTCACCACCTGCCCAAATGCCAGCCCCCTCAGTTGACATAGACGACATAGAGATTAAAGCAGAGGACGTATATGCCTTCAGAGACATAGACATACACCTACCGGTCACATCAATGCATAAGGGAGCTAGGTGAGTGGACTTATATTGACATAGCAGCTGATACATACGACCTAACTGCTTATATGTCTGACCTAACTGATACATACAACCTAGCTGCTTATAAACATGACCTAGCTTCTTATACTTATTACCTAATTGTTTATATATACGACCTAGCTGCTTATAAACATGACCTAGCTGCTTATAAATGTGACCTAGTTGCTTATAATACGGCTTGGCTGATTATACTTACGTCATAACTGATCATAGAATCAAAAGTCATATTATAAAGTATATAGTCTGGCTACGCTCACTTTGCAGTAGTAAAAAAATAGTGAAATTTGAAAATACATAAAAACTATATCGTAACTTTTTTTTTAATATAAGTATTTTTTTTAATCTTTTGCGATCAGTATTCATATTGCTTTAGTAATTAACGCATATTGCCTTTATTTATTCTCCACGTTTTGGTTTTTGATTGTTTTTTTTTGTCTATAATCTAATCCAGGAAAGCTCCTGGTAAATAAGATTCACTTTATCACGATACAGTCTCTATATTTTTGTTAAATACCAAACAAGGCTTTAGTTTATAACGCATTAATGTTTCACTTTACCAAATTATTTGACACGATCTTTTGTTAAAAAAACATTAACAGGCGTATTTGATATGCCACTTCACGAACCCGAAAAATCTAACCTTTTGAAATCAAACAGATCAAAACGCAATGTGTGAAAACCTAAATCTTTAATTTGAACTAGAGTGACTGATGTAAATAGATACCATATAAAAATATTTTTAAAGTAGCCTATTTATTTCTATTGAAAAGTTAGCGTGGCTAGACTACTTACGACCTGGTTATATTTTGACCTTGTTTAATGAATTTACGGCCTAGCTGATTATACCAAGAGCTGATTATACTTTATTTTACATACATTTGAGCTGATTGTACATAATGACCTAGCTGATTATAATACGACCTAGCTTATAATACTTCTATCTTAACTGATCATACATCTGACCTAGCTGATTATAAATATAACCTAGAGGTTTATACTTCCGTCCTAGCTGATTATAAATATGGCCTAGCTTCTTATACTTTGGTCCTAGCTGATGATACACAATAATAATAAATATTTATTAATATCTTAGAGCTAAGTGTTACAATATGGAAAATAATATTTATTATTACACTATAATACTTATTATGTAACTATACTTAGGTAACTGCTTACAATATGCCTGAACTAGAACCTGTGTCTCAGGCTGAAAAGGACTAACAATATTAACTTTAGGTAATAAAAAAAAATTCAGTAAACTTAAATTATAAAATTAATTAAACAACTTACTTAATACTTACGTCCTAGCTGTATACATAATGACTTAGTTATATACATATAACCTAGTTCTTTATACAAACGAGATTATAAACTATGACTAAATAAAGTGTTTTTTTATATTAAATACCAGAACAAATGAAAAGCCACCAGCTAAGACGGAAGAAGTACCTATTGCAGTAGAGGTACAAGAAGAAATTAAGGTAATTATATATAAATATATATATATTACTCAACAATTAACCTAGCACCATCTAGCCCCAAAGCATAGAACTATGAGAACCAGATGGCTGATAGAATACTTATATTATATTTCGCAGTAGCGCCATCTACAATAAGGCAGTGGCAACTCTGATTTGTTCTCACTACCGAACGCAAGCGTGACGTCACTGCGAGTCACGCTTAAATACGGCCGTTGGAGCAGGGGAGGGGGGCATTCTACCCGAGCTCGCTCGCTCGAGCGGACGTGTCTGATCGATTTATTCAATTTGATTGTGTACTTTACCTACTTTACCTGTTAAGTTAGGTACTTTACTGTGATTACCACAGTGCTCGTGATTATTTGCTCGAGGCTACCCATAATGTCGAAATAAAACAAGAATACATGCCCACTGAGTTCCGCAAACCACCCTGCTGCGACATATATTTAAATACATACTTATGATACTTTATAACACCCAGACACAACAAACATCTATGTTCACAATAGTTGTCCTGGGGATCGAATCCACAACCTACAGCGCAGAAGCCAAAGCTACCTGCTGAGCTGTGAGCTTGAATAATAATAATAATGCTGGACATTTCACACAGCTTCATCTAACCCCAAAGTAAGCAGAGCTTGTGTAATGGGTACCACATGACTGATACATATACATACTTATTATATATAAGCGAGACCCGAGACAAATACTTGCGGATCATACAAATATTTGTCCCGCGGCGGAATCGAACCCTCCATTCTCTGCTTGTGACATGTATGTATTTAAAAATATATAAGTATTCTATCAGTCATCCGGTCACCATAATACAAGCTATGCTTAGTTTGGGACTAGATGGTGTTGTGTGCATTGTCCACTAATACTCCACTAAACTAGTGGTCGCCCACTGGTCGAAATTCGACCATAATTAACTAATAAATAATGTTTTTCGATGCATAATAAAAAAAAATATTAGCATTCTGCACTCCTTCTCTATATAAACTATAAGTGTGCGACTATAACCGTCTGCGCAATTTTCGTAAAAAGGGGTACAAAGTTTTTGCTTCACGTATTAATATATAGATGTATATTGATGTAATTTCAGGAGGAACCAATAGCAGTTGATGACGTTGACCAAGAAGTAACCGTAGACGTCGAAGCTCAGGTATCTTAATATTATAGTAAAACTAGCTGCTGCCCGCGACTTCGTACGCATGGTACCTACATAAAAAGTAGCCTATGTTCTTCGCCCGAATGCAATACATCTTCTTACCAAATTTCATCAAAATCCGTTCAGCCGTATAGCCGTGAAAACGTAACATACAGACGGAGACACTTTCGCATTTATAATATTGTATAATAATAATAATAATCCCGGACATTTCACACAACATCATATGGCCCCAAAGTAAGCAGAGCTTGTGTTATGGGTACCACATGACTGATATACTACTTAAATACTTTTTTTTTCTTTTTTCTGTAAATACATACATATTATACATAGAAACACCCAGACCCGAGACAAATACTTGCAGATCATACAAACATTTGTCCCGCGGCGGGAATCGAACCCGCAACCTTTTGCGTCTCAGCTGGACCTAAGCCCACTGCGCCACAGAGGTCGTCGTAGAACTAGCCGTGTATAGAACTAGCCGGTGCACGCGACTTTGTCTGCGCAGGATTAGTACTTTGTGTAATTATAACGGTTTTTGCAGCGCACGCTAGAATTCACACAATAACTTTATAAATTATAGCCTATGGGTTATTCTGGTGTATAAGCTATATTATTGTAAAGTTTCATTAAAATCCATTCAGTTGTTTTTGCGAGAAAGAGTAACAAACAAAATATATACAAACTCTCGCGTTTATAATATGAGTAAGATTAAGTTTGAACATGTGTTTTTATTTTAGTTTTTATTTGTTATTCGACAGACTGTTGAAGAGACGGTTACCGAAGAACAAGAAGAAATACCTAAGCAAATACCTGAAACGCCATTTATAGCATTCTCCGGAGTTAAGTTCCCAACAACAGAGATCAAAGTCATACAAGAAGTAGTGACACCGTCTGAAGAGCTAAAGGTAAGCGTTGCTTACGACCCACGAGTTGGTTACGGACTCACCATTAGATGGGACGTTAGCTTGTTTTTTACTTTAGTAGTAAAATGTATTACAGAGTTGAGAAACTGGAGTTCGGTCCACCTGTTGTGATTGCTGTTTTTTAGGAACCAAAAATGCTTATATCTATTTTTTTGAAAATCTGTCACTTTTGAACCGATAAAAAAAACATTTATGTCAAAGGATATAAGAGTATATAATTCAAGATTGGTCCAATGGAAATTTCATGAAAATCGGTTCAGTAGTTTGGTTATTAAATCAAAATGGTTAGAAAAATACGTCATTCAAGTAAACAAAAGTCGATATTTGGCTTTCCTGTGATTTCCCAGTGACGTTAGAAAAATGATAAAGTACTAAAAAAAAAAAAACTTTTTTAACCGACTTCAAAGAAGGAGGTTCTCAATTCCATTGTATTTTTAACCGACTTCAAAAAGGGAGGAGGTTCTCAGATTTTTTTAAATGTTTGCTACTTCATAACTCCATCATTTATAAACCGATTCGAAATTATCTGATTTCATGTATACTTCCCGATTGGTTTTATATAAATTTCATAATAATCGGTTCAGTTGTTTGGTTTTTAAATAAAAAAAAAATGAATAAAATATGTTACATCCACTTGGATGAAATGAAATTTTAATATTTTGGTTTTTTATACCTGTTGTCTTTTTAGTTTTTAAAACGTAATTAATATGTTTATGTTAATAAATTGAATAACCTTTTTGTACCATTTTGTATTAATAATTATCCAATATATATCCAAAATATGCGTTATCTCTATAGATTAAAGAGGAAGAGCCGAAAGAGCCAGAACCGGAAGTGACGTCAGAGGAGAGTCAACCGGAAGTGGTAATAGAAGATGAGATTGTTGTCAATGAAGAAGAACCGACAGTCGACGTGGTCGAAGACAACTGCAGGTATTAAACATTTGCAAGATTAATAATAATGTTAGACATTTAACACAACATCATTCTAGCCCTAAACTAACTATAGCTTGTATTATGGTGACCAGTAAATAACTGACAAAATACATATATATTTTTAAATAAATACTTATTATACAATAATAAAAGGCGATGTGTGTATGGATTTGTATGTGTGTGCGTATGCTCCCTATAGACTCCGAAACGGCTGGACCGATTTCGTTGAAGTGTTCAAGAAATCTTCAGATTAGCCTAGCGGGTGATCTGGTAGTTTTGTAGCTTAAGAACGGCGTGCGAAGCCGCGGGCAGATGCTAGTATATTATAACAACCATATACAGAAGAAACATTTATGTTCATCACACAAATATTTACTCTGGGGGAGAATCGTACCCCTAACCTACAGCGCAGAAGACAGCTACTACCAACTGAGCCGACAGTCAATAGTAATTAATTAATACTTATAATTTCAGCGAGGAACAGAAAACGCCTTCCGCACAAACAGTCAAAGAACCAGTCGAGGAACACATCGAGCCACCAATTGAGCAACCGATCGAGCAACCAGTCGAGCAAGTAGTTGAGGAAGTCCAAACTGATACAAACGAGGTCGTTGACCCCGATACACAGAACATACCATTGCCTCCGGAGCCCGAACCAATCATAGAAGGTATTAATTAAGTTAAAGTCAATACAGTTATATACTATCATATCAAATGTTTCTATGATCTGCAAATATTTGTCTCGGGGTATGGTTATTATGGGTAAAAAAATTAGTAGTACATCAGTCATGCGGTACCCATAACACAAGCTCTGCTTACTTTGGGGACAGATGATGCTGTGTGAAATGTATATATATGAGAAAAAAGGTGGCGTACACACGGTAGAAACGAGGTTGAAAATGCTTGACGTTGGTTCACAATGGTTGCGTTTATTTTTTTATTTCTTTTTTTGTATATACTTACATATTTTACACTAGCTGGTGCCCGCGACTTCGTGTGCGCAGGATTAATACTTCATGTAATTCTAACGGTTTTTGCAGCGTACGCCAGAATAGCTCGCAGATGGCAGATTTTTTTCCTACTTACTTGACACTTATCGTTATATTTTGGACAATTCACACAATATCTTTATAAGTTACAGCCTATGTGTTATTCTGTAGTAATTGCTATATTATTGTAAATTTTCATTAAAATCTATTTAGTAAATTTTGCGTGAAAGAGAAACAAACACACATACAAACTTTCGCGTTTATAATATTAGTAAGGAAGTAAGGATAGAAACACCCAGACCCGAGACAAATATTTGCAGATCATACAAATAATTGTAAAACAGTCTATTACTTTTTCTTTTATTTTGCTTACTAGACTGTATAAATAATAATAATAATAATTCATTTTTAATTCAGATAGCTAATTCCATAATGTATACTAAGCATAGCTTGTATTATGGTGACCAGTGGGGCGATTATGGAACTCTTGATACAATCAATGTCTATCAGTTTCGATTAGCAATCTGCATCAATGTCTATCAATTTCGATTAGCAATAGGCATTATTTCAATCAATCATATACGATGTATTTAAATGCTTAGTACGCTAAACACGGTTCCTACCACAATCGTACTTTGTCAATTGGTCGAGTCATAGTTTGACACCAACTTCACATTGTAACTAGCGATAGAAGCCGATACAAATCGCAGCGATCCGTAATACCAATTCATCAATAGTAACTGAAAGCTATTAGTATCAATGTTTTGATAGTATCAAAGTTCCATAATCGCCCTACAGATGACTGATAGAATACTTATATATGTTTAAATAAGTTATAACACTCAGACAAAGATCAAACACCAATCATGTTCATCACACAAATATCCTGAGAAGTGAATATTAGTGTGGATTATTAAGACAGATATATTATATTTTTTGCAGAATCGCCATTGCCTGAAACGCCGGAACCGGAAACACCGCCACAGCCTGAACCGGAACCGGAACCGGAAGTGACAGTGGAAGTGAAAGCGGAGATAGAGGAAACGGAAGTTAGCAATGACGTCGCTTCCGTCGAGGAGACGAATGAGGAAGATCTGAAAAAAGATGATGATTCAGAGGTATGTTTTAAAAACAAGTCCCAATCTAAATTTTACTATGGAAACCAAATGTCTGATATAACAATTATATAAATAAATAATAAATGTAAATAATCCCGGACATTTCACACTGCATCATCTGGCCCCAAAGTAAGCAGAGCTTGTGTTATGGGTCCCACATGACTGATATACTACTTATATACATTTTTTTTGTAAATACATACTACATATTATACATAGGAACACCAAGATCCGAGACAAATACTTGCAGATTATACAAACATTTGTCCTGCGGCGAGAATCGAACCCGCTACCTTCTGCGTTTCAGCTGGGCTATGGCCCACTGCGTCACAGGTCATATAATAATTATATATACATTTGATACTTTATAACACTCAAACACAACAAACAACTATGTTCATCATAAATGTTTGTCCTGGGCATCGAACCCACAACCTACAGCGCAGAAGTCAGAGATACTACCAATTGAGCTGACAGGCCAGTCTAAGTTCAACAACATCAGATTCAAATCAATATCTGAAGTGATAACTTCTTATGAGAGGGTAAACCGCTTCGTTACGTAACGCGTTACGGTGCCAGTCTGTCTGTCTTCCCTTTCTCTCAAGCACACGGCAGCGGTAGGCAGGCTGCTCCTCTCTCACTCTAACCCACAGCGCTAGTTAGAGTTTAAGTTATCACTTCTGTCGGGCGTCCCGAGACGCACACGTTATTTCATTCAATACAATTCAAACCTGCCGGGCAATTATGTAATTCTAAAACTATCAAAATATTGATACTATCATTTTTCAGTTACTTTTAATGAACTGGTATTAAGGAAGGTTGATGTTGATTGTAACACATGCTGTCTATGAACAGAAAACTTAGACCAAATAAACATAAAGATGAAGCGCCACGGTCAACCAAAGTAAAGCCTCAAAACCATGTTCCTCTGTATAAATACACGCACCTACACATACTTGAACACCAGAATCATGCTCCTTAGGTTTAAAGAAATGTATTCTCAAAAAGACAAGTATTGTCGCTTACATGAGAAAAAGTTTAAGTAGGTATAACTTAGAAAATAAGTAGGTCGTTTTCCTTGCTTTCAGTACACGTCACCTCGTAAACGAAACAGGAGAATAGTTTTAGTGTATTAATGTTTGTGGCTCCAAGAGCACGGTTTTGAGGCTTCACTTTGACTGTTCGTGGCACTCTGTCTTTATATTTATTTAGTCTGAGATAGAAAATGAATGTACGTAACTAGAATCCATCTTGTCAAAAAATTATTCCAATTACAATCACACTAATGTTTGAAATTATGCCGATTGCTAATCGAATTTGATAGACATTGTATCAAAAGTTTCATAATTGTCATGCTGTTGCGAATTGATATTGATTGTGATCGATTGTATCATGAATTCAATAATAGATATATTGATGTCTGATAGAATACTTATATATCTCTAAATACATAAGATACTTTATAACACCCAGACACAGAATAAACATCTATGTTCATCACACAATGTTTGTCCGGGGATCGAACCCACTGCCTACAGCGCAGATGACAGAGCTACTAACTGATTTTAAGGCTACGTAATTTTTTTATAGAGAGAATTAATGTGCTTCGTATGAATCTCGTCTCGAACTCGTTATTTGTATTACCCGTCTTATACGTTCCTATACACTCTACGTCATCATTAGGATGGGTGACCGTTACACGGTTAATACAACATTGCAGGACTCAATACCGCTGAAACAGATGATCCGCGATGAGTCCCAGAGGACCGCAGAGGGCGGCTCCCAGGAACTGCCCCTGGAGCCTCACACCGAGACCGATGACGACACGCCTATGGAGGTGCGCGCGCCGGTGATGGAACACACCACATGTTGTGTACTGGTGTTTTTCATCATCATGCAAAAAATATTTTACAAAAAAATTGTAAATTCAATTTTATACTCTTGTGTTCAGGTGAGCCGCGAGGAAGAGAAAGATGGCAAAAAGAGAAAGGATTATTCGCGCAAGAAGAAGCCAGATTCTAGAAGTAAGTACTAGAACTAGAATGTTATCTATGTACGTTTGCAGCCTGCTCGGGCTCAGAGAGTGTTATCTATGTACGATTGCAGCCTGCTCGGGCTCAGAGAGTGTTATCTATGTACGTTTGCAGCCTGCTCGGGGTCAGAGAGTGTTATCTATGTACGTTTGCAGCCTGCTCGGGGTCAGAGAGTGTTATCTATGTACGATTGCAGCCTGCTCGGGCTCAGAGAGTGTTATCTATGTACGTTTGCAGCCTGCTCGGGGTCAGAGAGTGTTATCTATGTACGATTGCAGCCTGCTCGGGCTCAGAGAGTGTTATCTATGTACGTTTGCAGCCTGCTCGGGGTCAGAGAGTGTTATCTATGTACGATTGCAGCCTGCTCGGGCTCAGAGAGTGTTATCTATGTACGTTTGCAGCCTGCTCGGGGTCAGAGAGTGTTATCTATGTACGATTGCAGCCTGCTCGGGCTCAGAGAGTGTTATCTATGTACGTTTGCAGCCTGCTCGGGGTCAGAGAGTGTTATCTATGTACGATTGCAGCCTGCTCGGGCTCAGAGAGTGTTATCTATGTACGTTTGCAGCCTGCTCGGGGTCAGAGAGTGTTATCTATGTACGATTGCAGCCTGCTCGGGCTCAGAGAGTGTTATCTATGTACGTTTGCAGCCTGCTCGGGCTCAGAGAGTGTTATCTATGTACGATTACAGCCTGCTCGGGCTCAGAGAGTGTTATCTATGTACGATTGCAGCCTGCTCGGGCTCAGAGAGTGTTATCTATGTACGATTGCAGCCTGCTCGGGCTCAGAGAGTGTTATCTATGTACGATTGCAGCCTGCTCGGGCTCAGAGAGTGTTATCTATGTACGATTGCAGCCTGCTCGGGGTTAGAGAGTGTTATCTATGTACGATTGCAGCCTGCTCGGGCTCAGAGAGTGTTATCTATGTACGATTGCAGCCTGCTCGGGCTCAGAGAGTGTTATCTATGTACGATTGCAGCCTGCTCGGGGTCAGAGAGTGTTATCTATGTACGTTTGCAGCCTGCTCGGGCTCAGAGAGTGTTATCTATGTACGTTTGCAGCCTGCTCGGGCTCAGAGAGTGTTATCTATGTACGATTGCAGCCTGCTCGGGCTCAGAGAGTGTTATCTATGTACGTTTGCAGCCTGCTCGGGCTCAGAGAGTGTTATCTATGTACGTTTGCAGCCTGCTCGGGGTCAGAGAGTGTTATCTATGTACGTTTGCAGCCTGCTCGGGGTCAGAGAGTGTTATCTATGTACGATTGCAGCCTGCTCGGGCTCAGAGAGTGTTATCTATGTACGATTGCAGCCTGCTCGGGCTCAGAGAGTGTTATCTATGTACGATTGCAGCCTGCTCGGGGTTAGAGAGTGTTATCTATGTACGTTTGCAGCCTGCTCGGGCTCAGAGAGTGTTATCTATGTACGTTTGCAGCCTGCTCGGGCTCAGAGAGTGTTATCTATGTACGTTTGCAGCCTGCTCGGGCTCAGAGAGTGTTATCTATGTACGTTTGCAGCCTGCTCGGGGTCAGAGAGTGTTATCTATGTACGTTTGCAGCCTGCTCGGGGTCAGAGAGTGTTATCTATGTACGATTGCAGCCTGCTCGGGCTCAGAGAGTGTTATCTATGTACGATTGCAGCCTGCTCGGGCTCAGAGAGTGTTATCTATGTACGATTGCAGCCTGCTCGGGGTTAGAGAGTGTTATCTATGTACGTTTGCAGCCTGCTCGGGCTCAGAGAGTGTTATCTATGTACGTTTGCAGCCTGCTCGGGCTCAGAGAGTGTTATCTATGTACGTTTGCAGCCTGCTCGGGCTCAGAGAGTGTTATCTATGTACGTTTGCAGCCTGCTCGGGGTCAGAGAGTGTTATCTATGTACGATTGCAGCCTGCTCGGGCTCAGAGAGTGTTATCTATGTACGATTGCAGCCTGCTCGGGCTCAGAGAGTGTTATCTATGTACGATTGCAGCCTGCTCGGGGTCAGAGAGTGTTATCTATGTACGTTTGCAGCCTGCTCGGGCTCAGAGAGTGTTATCTATGTACGATTTCAGCCTGCTCGGGCTCAGAGAGTGTTATCTATGTACGATTTCAGCCTGCTCGGGCTCAGAGAGTGTTATCTATGTACGTTTGCAGCCTGCTCGGGGTCAGAGAGTGTTATCTATGTACGTTTGCAGCCTGCTCGGGGTCAGAGAGTGTTATCTATGTACGATTGCAGCCTGCTCGGGCTCAGAGAGTGTTATCTATGTACGTTTGCAGCCTGCTCGGGCTCAGAGAGTGTTATCTATGTACGTTTGCAGCCTGCTCGGGGTCAGAGAGTGTTATCTATGTACGTTTGCAGCCTGCTCGGGGTCAGAGAGTGTTATCTATGTACGATTTCAGCCTGCTCGGGCTCAGAGAATGTTATCTATGTACGTTTGCAGCCTGTTCGGGGTCAGAGAGTGTTATCTATGTACGTTTGCAGCCTGTTCGGGGTCAGAGAGTGTTATCTATGTACGATTGCAGCCTGCTCGGGCTCAGAGAGTGTTATCTATGTACGTTTGCAGCCTGCTCGGGGTCAGAGAGTGTTATCTATGTACGTTTGCAGCCTGCTCGGGGTCAGAGAGTGTTATCTATGTACGTTTGCAGCCTGCTCGGGGTCAGAGAGTGTTATCTATGTACGATTGCAGCCTGCTCGGGCTCAGAGAGTGTTATCTATGTACGATTTCAGCCTGCTCGGGCTCAGAGAGTGTTATCTATGTACGTTTGCAGCCTGCTCGGGGTCAGAGAGTGTTATCTATGTACGTTTGCAGCCTGCTCGGGGTCAGAGAGTGTTATCTATGTACGATTTCAGCCTGCTCGGGCTCAGAGAATGTTATCTATGTACGTTTGCAGCCTGTTCGGGGTCAGAGAGTGTTATCTATGTACGTTTGCAGCCTGTTCGGGGTCAGAGAGTGTTATCTATGTACGATTGCAGCCTGCTCGGGCTCAGAGAGTGTTATCTATGTACGTTTGCAGCCTGCTCGGGGTCAGAGAGTGTTATCTATGTACGTTTGCAGCCTGCTCGGGGTCAGAGAGTGTTATCTATGTACGTTTGCAGCCTGCTCGGGGTCAGAGAGTGTTATCTATGTACGTTTGCAGCCTGCTCGGGGTCAGAGAGTGTTATCTATGTACGTTTGCAGCCTGCTCGGGGTCAGAGAGTGTTATCTATGTACGATTTCAGCCTGCTCGGGCTCAGAGAGTGTTATCTATGTACGTTTGCAGTCTGCTCGGGGTCAGAGAGTGTTATCTATGTACGATTTCAGCCTGCTCGGGGTCAGAGAGCGCGGCAGAAGCAAGTGCCCCCGAATCCCCGAGCGCCGGTGACGTCGACAGACAGCACAAGCTGTGGAAGAAGTCTGTTATGCTCGTTTATAGCAGGTATTGCAATAATTATCATTATATTTATTTACTAGCGGCTCGCACCGGCTTTGCTCGGGTGCAATTTAGAGTTGTTATTTACATGTACGTAATTAAACTTGATTAGTTGGTTGAATGATTACTTGATTTTTTTAGTTGGTTAAGGGTTAATATTATGACACGAATGTCATCTTTTTTTATGACTTCTGTGGCGCAGTGGGCTTAGTTCCGGCTGAGGCGCAAAAGGTTGCGGGTTCGATTCCCGCCGCGGGACTATAGTTTGTATGATCTGCAAGTATTTGTCTCGGGTCTGGGTGTTTCTATGTATAATAAGTATGTATTTATAAAAAAAAAGTATATAAGTAGATGAATCTGCTCCAACTCGACTAACAAAATCCGTAACAAAATTAGCAAGGATCATAAAAGTGTTAAGAGCAGACGAGTTTCTTGCCGGATTCTTCGTGAACTGGGGTTAGGAGGAACCGGCACCTAGATTCACTAGCATGTACGTACTTACAAAGACGATTCAAAGTGCTTCTTGTGATTTTATTGAATATTGAATTGAATTGAATACTTAAAAAACATAAACATTTAGTACTATTCCTCAAAAAGAAACTAGACACGTGTTTCGCCTCCACGAGGTATCCTTAGGAGCAATTGACTCGCTCCGTAACGAAAAAACACCAAGTCTCTGCTCTGCAGACTTGTTGCTTCGTCGAGCGATGGATTGAAACGAAGCCGCTTTTCAAGATCACCGTTATTACGTTTGTTTAGAATGGGAGGCGGTGACACAACCGGTGGGCATGTCAATTTTTTTGACGTGACAACGTCTTATAAATCGATGAACGCCGTCACGTTCCGCCTGAGCGCGGAACGAGCGATAGAGAGGCCTACGCGTTCGGCTTGTGACACATCCATCTCTCTTCCACTCTATCGGCCGATTCGTCCGAGTAGAAGAGAGGCAGCGGCAGCACATAACTTGAACACGTGCGGTTTTGTTTTTTATGACGTTATCACGTAAAATTATCGTCCGTAAACCGACTTTATAAACCCTGCTGTAAATACCATAGAATAAATCTCGAATTATTATTTGTAAAACCGATCGCTATGTTTTTATTTGCTTAGACGTAATAAAGTGTATGTTATTAGGCTGTGCGCACACAAGTACGCGTCGATATTCGTCCGCCCCATCAGCGACGAGGAGGCTCCCGGATACAGCGCGGTCGTACGCCGGCCCATGGACCTCACGGCCATTCGCAAGCATATCGACAACGGACAAATCAGGTATAATAAATAGATAGATAATAAATAAAGCCAGACAATGCACACAACACCATCTATCCCCAAACTAAGCATAGCTTGTATTATGGTGACCAGATGACTGATAGAATACTTATATATTTTTAAATACATAAGTAACACCAAGACAGAACATTCTAAGTTCATCACACAAATATGAACTTGTGTTTATTAATATGAACATAAATTTATCCTGGGAGGGATCGAACCCTCATCCTACAGCGCAGAAGGCAGAGCTACTACCAACAGAGCTGACAGGCCAGTATACATATAGAAAGATTAAAACTTAATAGTAGGTATACAAAAAAAACAAGAAATAATAGAAATAAAATAGTACAATGGGTGGCCTTATCGCTAAAAGCGATATCTTCTCGGACCTATTCGAACCTCGGGTTAATTCCGTCATTGAATAGATATGGGAGTGAAAGTTCTAAGAGTTCCTGTTGTTTAAATTTCTGTTCGAAACTTTTAATTTTATTTCCTTAATTAAGCAGACCCCAAAGTAAGCAGAGCTTGTGTTAAACGTACCACATGACTGATATACTACTTATATATTTTTGTAAAGACATACATGTTATACATAGAAACACCCAGACCCGAGACAAATACTTGTAGATCATACAAATATTTGTCCCGCGGCGGGAATCCAACCCGCAACCTTCTGCGTCTCAGCCGGATCTTAGGCCACTGCATCACAGAGGTTGGCAAACATATTTCGTATAATATATGGTACGGAGATACTCTGCAAGTTGGGGCTTAACATAGGCTATTTGTTTACATAGATACCAAGTGTACGAACAACTTGCGACTTGTAACTCATTTTAATCTGATTGCTTTACAGGAATACAGCCGAGTTCCAACGTGACGTGTTGTTAATGTTGTCTAACGCGTTGTTGTACAACAGCAGCGAACATAGCGTCTACACTATGGCCAAGGAATTGCACGAAGAGGTATTTAAATCCAATCGCACGAAATTTAACCAAATCATTGGTCCATTTAGTGCTTTATATTGACACAAATTGATTAAAACCTTCGATATACAAAAAACTAGCTCG
Source organism: Lampropteryx suffumata (assembly GCA_948098915.1). NCBI lineage: Eukaryota > Metazoa > Arthropoda > Insecta > Lepidoptera > Geometridae > Lampropteryx > Lampropteryx suffumata. The sequence goes on from OX402569.1 coordinate 3,464,252, forward strand.
CCTTACAGTAGTCGAATATGATGTGTAACATCTGACATCTCACCTTGTAATAAGCAACATTAACATTATATCCTGAATTAATTAATATTATATACACTTTATACACAACACTAGGTTTAGCGCACAGGTGATGCGTTCTCCTCTATTTCCCTCTCTTTCATCACACACACGCACACTGTTGGCTGACAGTACTAACCTGGAGAAAAATGGATTGGTACCATCTGACGGCGAAATCTACCACAAGCGCCCTCATCGCTTAAATCGAATAGGGCGCGGTTCCCCGCTTCCTATGATACACGGAAATCCTTATTCACCACTCCCACAGACAAACGACAATATACTACTTTGTGACATCTTACCATAAACAATCTAAACACTTGACATTGGCATAATTGTCATCTATGACACATGCCATTAATGAAGAAGAAGGATTTTTCGTTTGTTATTTCTTGAAGTAACATAGTTCTGGTAATTTAATATTTCTTACTCGTTTTATTGCATGTTTTATTTAGTAATCTTAGCGGAATTTTAATTAATTAATTGTGACTACATAGGACAAGTATGGACAATTGAATTATATGTATATTATGGTGCAATGTGATTTGAACGACGAGGAATCCCAAGAAAATTTGAGACGGTCATTCCGCGTGACGTCTAGAATTGACAATTGACCATCGATTAAGACTTTAACAAACAAAATTGACTATAAACAAACATAATCACTTGACACTGGCAAAATTGACATTATTATGTCACATGCCACAAACAAAGAAGAAGAACTCTTGACAAAAGCTTGACAAAAGCAACGCGTGCTATCTAAAGGGTCTTCCAATAGGCACGTCCGAACTTTGACAGTTGGTAGCGGCCATCTTGTTGAAGCTACATCTGTCAAATTGGTTGTAATTTATTCATTCTGTTTTGCCAAATCATCATGGATAGCTATAGCATTCAACAACACGTGCAAATGATAAAATTGTATTATCAAAATGAGTGTTCTGTTCGGGCAACGCACCGCGCGCTTCGCCCATTTTACGGTCGCCATAATCGTCCTACCGAGAGGACTATTCGTCGTGTGGTGGAAAAATTTGAGTCGGCTGGTTAGGTAAATGATCGACCAACACCCGTACGTCAACGAAACGCAAGGTCTGCCGAAAACATCGCCGCTGTCCGTGAGAATGTGCAGGAGAATCCGAGGCAGTCGATTTCGCGTCGCTCACAAGAACTCGGCCTTTCACAGACCACAGCTTGGCGAATTTTGCGTCGTGACTTGGGCCTGCACCCGTATAAAATTCAACTCACCCAGGAATTGAAGGTAAACGACCCTAGACAACGACGTGTGTTCGCTGAATGGGCACTGGAGCAGTTAGCAACTGACCGTAATTTTCACAGAAAAATTATCTTCAGCGATGAGGCCCATTTCTGGATGAATGGGTACGTAAACAAACAAAATTGTCGAATTTGGGACGATACCAATCCACATGAGATCCAATAGCGTCCAATGCATCCCGAAAAAGTTACAGTTTGGTGTGGGTTTTGGGCTGGCGGCGTCATCGGGCCATATTTCTTTGAGAACAACATTGGCCAGGCCATCACTGTCAACGGCGAGCGCTATAGGTCGATGATTACCAACTTTTTTTGGCATGAACTGGATCATCTGAACACCAACGACATGTGGTTTCAACAAGACGGCGCTACGTGCCACACAGCTCATGCCGCATTGAATATTCTGCATGAGAGATTTGAGGGCATGGTCATCTCACGTGGAGCTGATGTGAACTGGCCACCGAGATCTTGTGACTTAACCCCGCTAGACTTTTTCTTGTGGGGTTTTCGTAAGTCGCAGGTCTATGTGAATAAACCACAAATCACAGCGGCCCTCAAAGCCAACATAACCTATGCCATAAGTCAAATTCAGCCTGATTTATGCGCAAAAGTCATGGAAAATTGGATATCTCGCATGCGCTCCACCCAGAGAAGCCGTGGCGGACATTTGAATGATGTCATATTCCACACATAATGGCATCACTACATCTTTCAAATAAATAAATAATTTCGATAATATATCACACACACTTTGTTTTATTTAAATTTAAAGACAGGACACGCTTAATGAAAGACCCTATATATGTAAGTTTATATTTGATGAGTTTTTTTAATATGGGTTTTGTGTTATCAGGCGGCATGTCAGCTCGGCATGTTGCTGGCCGCGCAGGCGCACGCCGGCCTGGAGGCGCCGCCGCGACGCAAGCGGCGCCGTCTGCACGCCCCGCAGCCGACGCAACCGACGCAAACGACGCAACCGACGCAACCGACGCAACCGACGCAATCCACGCAGCCGCATTCGAGACCCGACAAACGCAGCTGAGCGACTATAACACCTTGTCATCACTGATGTTTAAATATATGTTTATTGATAGCGAAGAGTGGTTTTATTTTATCGATGATCTTTGTGGCGCAGTGGGCGTTGGCTGTATGGGATTCCTGCCGTAAGGCAAATTTTTGTATAATATGTATTTATATTATATAGTATATCAGTCATGTGGAGGTACCACCCCACGCTCCGCTTACTTAGGGGCTAGACGATATAAACAAATAAATAATATTTGTGGACAGTTCACACAACACCATCTAGCACCTAACTAAGCACTCACAGTTAAAGCCTAGCCTGTATTACAGCACACTTTATACATAACACTAGGTAAGCGCACAGCTGATGCGTTTCTGTCTATTTCCGTTTATATCGTCACACGCACACACTGACAGTACCAACCTCTCGGAAAATGGTTTATACCATCTGACAGCCAACTCTACCACCGCGCGTGCTCATTGCTCAAATCTAATTGCGCGCGCTTCCTGTTGGAAGCCGGGGAAGCGCTCGCAATTTGTGTAACAATTGGTGTACATATTTCCGTCCCTTTTCACGAAATCACTACCTGCAGGAAAGCAAGTGGTTAAATGTAACACATCAAAAGTTCCTGCGTAATAAAATAACCTATATAAAAAAACATGTGCGTCTCGGGACGCCCGACAGAAGTGATAACTTATACTGATCTAACTAGCGCTGTGGGTTAGAGTGAGAGAGGAGGAGAACGTGCCTACCGCTGCCTGTCTGACCAGACAGGCGCCGTAACGCGTTACGTAACGAAGCGGTTTACCCTCATAAGAATTAATGAATAAAATATGTACCTATATCATTATTATCCCACTTCGTTATATTATCATTAAATGTTCAATGAATTATGCCGGACATTTCGTATACCTATATATGTATATAATATAAAAATTATCTCACGGCCTCTGGTAGATACATTGCGTGACCCAAGAGCTGGCTTTTATCTGGCTCAGCGTATTTACAATGCCATTCAACGTGGCAACGCTGTCAGTGTTGAAAACGCTGCCCTCTGGCAGTGATCTGGATCAGTTGAGCTATCTATAGATCGTTTTGAACGGTCCTTAAATAGCTCAATTGTTTCACATGTATTTTATATTATTGTACATTATTCTGTACATTTCTTTAATTATTTTTGTAAATAAATGTATATATACGACTAACTTGCTAATACCCGGAACATCCGGAATTTTCCGTCGTAGCGAGGGAAGTAACTTCCTATTTTTCGTAGCAAGGGAAGCGAGCTCATTCATCGTACATCTGATTTTGCCACCATCACAACAAAAAGTAATCAGTGCAATCTGTTCCAATCATGACAACTTTATTGATTTCGGCATGCAAGTATCATCGAAGTAACAGTGTGACATTAGGTTTTGCGGAAGCTCGTAGCTGAATAATGTGTACGACATTATCATAGTATTATTGCTTGGAAAGCAATCATAGTTATGTCCCGGTATAGTTTTCTCTCATCAATGTCATGTCCCTCCCAGACGCAATAATATCGCGATCTAACTTACTAGTGACGACATCTAGTTTTGTTTTGGAATATATTTATGCAGAAATTCTGTGTTTACGACTTTCTCTTGTATGTATTTAAAACATAAAGGTAAGAAATGGTAGCTAAAAAGTATCTATATAATTCATTCATTTTGAGCTGTTTATATGTTATTTATGATACATTATACTTTGACAGAGAGAGTCGATCTTTTTTACTGCTCCCTCAGCGAATGTCGCACGCACGCAGGACTCTTCTATTTATTCTATGCTATTATAATTAGATTTGACATAGTTATTGAACATGGTGTGTTGATTGACGAATTTTTATATTTTATTTGGTTTGACATTACATATGTAATTTGAATTTATTAATAGATGATTTTTATATATTATTGTGAAATTATTTGACATTGTATATTGATTGATAAGTTTTTTATTTTATTTTTTATTTGACATAACGTTTTTTTTTATTTTATTTTGTCATTTTGACATTTGGTTTGACATTCTGTAATTCGAAGTTATTAACTGAAGAATTTTATGTTATTGTGTAACTTTTAATTATTAGTTCATGTTTATTTATATTATCTAGGTTTGACAAATGCTAAGATTTTTTTATTGATTTTAATTCTTTTTTTACATTATTGCAACCAAGACGAGTTTCTTGCCAATTCTTCTCGGGCTTGGGTTAGGATGAATTGGCACCTAAATTCACCTAGTATGTAAGACGTTTCAAAGTGATCCTTGTCATTGTATTGAATAAAGTGGGTATCTTTTGACATTGACTGGGTCCCTGTAAAAATAGTGTATAAACTTATTATAAATAAAAAATAAAAATAAACAGCCAGACAGAACACACATGCGTCACATTAACATTTGTTTGACCTGGGGATCGAACCCACAACCTACAGTGCAGATGGCAGAGCTACTACCTTATAGAAAGCTTATAGAAATGCAATTTTATTGAGAAACAAATGGTTTATTTTATAGGAAGGAAGTTTGATGAAAACTTAATGTTATTATTTAATATATAGAAAAAATTTCAAAAAAAGAAACTAGCTTGATCGATTTATCATCCCCGAAAATCCCTGCATACGTATACCCCTGCAAATCATTGGAGCAGTTTCAAAGATTCAGATTATATATATAATCTGAGACGCAGATGGTTGCGGGTTTGATTTCCGCCGCAGGACAAATGTTTCTATGATCTGCAAGTATGTCTCGAGTCAAAAAAGTATATAAGTAGTATGTCATGTGGTACCCATAACACAAGCTCTGCTTACTTTGGGGCCAGATGATGATATGTGGAATGTTCTGGATTATTATTATATTATTACATATACAAGAATTGCTCGTTTAAAGGTATTAGATAAAAAAATAACACTGTACTTGGAGAATAGTTTTATTTGTTGCCCTTATAATTAAACTAAAGAAAGAGATACTTAATCTAAATGCAGATCAAGATGGAGCTAGTAAATCAAGACCAGAACCAACAATAAAACATAAAATGATCTTTCAAAGTGTACAGAATATACAATAAATAAAATAAAATACACGTGAAACTGTTGAGCTATCTAAGGAGCTTTTGAAACTATCTGTAGATAGTTCAACTGATCCAGATCACTGCAAAGATCAGCGTCGTGCAATGTCAATGGCAATGCAAATGCTGAGATATATGAGCCAGCTATGCGATGTTCCTACCAGACGACGCGAGACAGCTATGTAGGTAGCTAGTAATATATTAACCGCACATAGCAGAATAAGATATATTTTCTTTTAAAAACAATTTTAATAAATGTGGTAAACACGAAAAACTTATTTCAAAAACCTTTTTGAAGATACATAAAAACACTGGCAATTTTGTTTACATTTTTTTTGTACTTTTACTGTAATTTTTACATAGACATGGCAACACCGAGCCCATCTTAAAATTAGTGTTGCTATAACAGAAAAGCAGTTTCAAGCAACGGATTTTTAACAGAATTCAAAATTCCTTAAAACGATTAAACCTAATTCTAAACATAAATAAACAATTTAAGCATAATTAATTAAACTACATAATTATATATTACAAAAAAGCACTATGTTTTAGTATTTAAATCTAATTTCTTATTGCAACATTACGATGTGTTTACATCAAAATTTTTAAGAGTTTTGTATAACTTATCAGTCGATTATGCCGTGTATAATAGATATCTGAATTACCTGTTTCAATAGATACACGAAACATATATAGCGGTTTTGGGTATGACCTCTCGCACAATACTGATAATATTGCACGATGAAACCGTCAATAAATGGTCGTCTCTTTACAAAAACAGATGAATTAAGAATTTTTTTTAAAATTTTGAAACACACTTCGAAACTAAACACAAAAAAATGGAATTTATTCTATCACATTTTCGAATTTCGAGATGATCTTTCGAATGTTACTTTGACAGGTGTCAAACAAAAATTGACCCATAGACAGTTCTTTTTTTAATTCAAAACACCCTTTTAATCTTAACTGTCACCTCTTTCACATACTAGTTAATGTAGCGATGGTCTTGTCATTCTTCAGCCTTACTTATAAACCTCTTACTGTTTAAGATTCGCCGTTAGTTGCCAACTTATAAAAACAGATGGCGCTATTTTAAACAATAATTAACTTTGAGAGAAGCTGAAAGAGGTTTTATAAATCAGACCACTAGTGTTAATTAATGACAGATTTTAACGTCACGTTAGCTAAAATATGATTATGAGAAAGACCCTTAATCTTTAACGTAGCACACACTATACAATGCTATAGATAACCTTAACCAATACCAGTAAAAACTGACTCAAATTTTGAGTCAGTTTTAACTCTTTTGACGGAGTAAGGCCGCCCGTAGGCCTCCGTCGGGGCCCTAAAGACCTATCCGGGTACTTAACGCTTCCAAAACACGAGGTAAATGCGTAACGATCACCCATCGATGACCATTATGAAACTGCAGATTGAGGTGGTTGGAAATCGATTTAGAAATGTTTCCATTACTTCAATATTGTGCAAGGTGACACAAATGTATATTAAGGCGTGTAACTACCAAAGCGTAGATGTCTTAACTGAGTCTTCTTTCACGCAAGTTACATTATTATTACCTGTATATTATTTTCTAAAACAATATGAATAAAATATAAAATAATATGTGTACATTTTTTTTTAAGTATGCTTCGTAATTTGTACGACGAGGAATCCAAGAATGTTCTGACTGTTATTCCGCGATGACGTTGAAAATAGACTAGTGACGATCGACTGCGACATTCTGAGAATATTATAACAAAACCTTTTTAAACTAGGCTGTGTGAGCTGTAGACCTCGCAAATATTTTTCGAAATGACACCGCCATTTTGAAAAATTTCCAAAAACTGAATCGACAAAAAAAATTGATTGTCTATAAAGTCGGTTTACTGACGATAGTATAACGTGACAACGTTATGCGCTCTCGCTACGATCGTAACGGGACAATCCGCGTAACTGGACAATGAGTCATCCTTTTTCATCGTTCATCGATTTGTTAGACGCTGTCACGTCAAAAATTCTGTATAGTTACAAAACCTGCTCTAAATTTCACGAGAATCGGTTGAGAAATGCGTCCTGTAGAGGAGAACAACCGGACAGTCGCCGGGCAGACATACGAAAGCTATTTCGTCTAAGCTGAAACGGAGACACTCGCGCTCGCTCGATCAATTATCTGACACGAACAACCTTGTCTTCAACACACAAGTTTTAAAAAGAAGAGAAGAAGACGAAACATGTAGCACTTTTTAAAACACCCTGGTAGATACTCGCTTTAAAAACCTATAAAGTTGCCATCTTACTTTAATGACATAAGATTGACAATGACATTGACTTTTTCTTCATAACTCTTCTGTCCATATGTCATTCTAATGTCAAAGAATATGGCAACACTACATTAGTTATATTTGATTATGAAATAGTCCTTAAGTATATTGTGTAGAGCTTGTGTAGGTTTGAAATGACAAGTGAGTTTCTTATAAGTAAATCATAGACACGCTAATGAACTTAAATTGTCCAACTGTACAACTTGTTGTTTTATTTGGACTAAAACCTGTCCGAACTGTTCAACTTACATGTAGATCTATTCGGACTAAAACTGTCTAATCTGTTCAACTATTCTGTTCTAAACAATTGTTTATATCAATGCGTGGGTACTCTTAGGTGGACGCGAACATTTCGGAAATTAAAATCCAAGTGAGGGTAGTCTCAAAAAACAGCTGAAAACACTCTCAATGCTTCCAGTCAGTCCGCGACCACGGTTGTTGCAACACGCACAAAACGTTTGGATTAAATACAAAGGTATAAATTAATTCGCGTAAAATAGTTAACTAAAACTATAAAAATTATAATCGCGAAACTTTCCTCGTGGAATTGTATATGTAGTTGAACATTAAAATAGATATTTCATTATTAATACGTTAACTTTAGTAAGTCAATGTTCGTAATGTTTTGCTTTTCGATCCATTTCGTCATCGGAAGAGCGGTTCATTGAATGATCTGCAACAATACAATTAGATTATTCGACTGAATTATTATCTCCCTAACAGCACAGTTGGTAGTAGGTCAGCCTTCTGCGCCGTAGGTTGTGGGATCGATCCTCTAGGAAAAACATATGTATTTGATCTATGTTTGGTATATAAACTTTCACGTATGTATTTTCATTTAATTTAAGTATTCTATCAGTCATCCGGTAATATAGTACAAGCTACGATTAGTAAAGGGCTTGGCTATGTCAATAACATTAAAAGAAATAAATCAAATAATTAAATTAATAAAGTGAATCAATCAATAAAATGTTCCTTCCTAAATGACGACCTCTGTGGCGCAGTGGGCTAAGTTCTGGCCGAGACGCAGAAGGTTGCGGGTTCGATTCCCGCCGCGGGACAAATGTTTGTATGATCTGCAAGTATTTGTTTCGGGTCTGGGTGTTTCTATGTATAATATAATATCTACAAAAAAAAAAAGTATATAAGTAGTATATCAGTCATGTGGTACCCATAACACAAGCTCTGCTTACTTTGGGGCCAGTTGATGCTGTTGGAAATGTCCGGGATTACTTACTTCATGTATGAACAATGTAATTATAAGTGGTATGTTGCAATGTGATTTGAACAACGAGGGATCCCGAGAAAGTTCTAGACGGCCATTCCGTGATGATGTTTAGAATAGACATATGGAATTTATTACCAAACTAACACTTGACACTGGCAAAATTGTCAACAAGACAAATTATTACAAATTAATATTCTTTACTCGTTATATTGCATGCTTTATTCAGTAATCTTAGCGGAATTTTAAAGAAATTGACTACATAGGACAAGTATGGACAATTGAATTATATGTGTATTATGGTGCAATGTGATTTGAACGACGAGGAATCCCAAGAAAATTTTAGACGGACATTCCGCGTGACGTCTAGAATTGACAAGTAACCATCGACTAAGACTTTATCAAACAAATTGACTATAAACAAATATAAACACTTGACACTGGCAAAATTGACATAATTATGTCACATGCCATTAACACAGAAGAAGTATTCATTCATCTAGTTCCTATAGTTTGAAACTAGATGGCGCTGTGTGGTATTTTCCACTATCTGTTTATGTACCTTGGTGTTGAGGCATCTTCGGCACTAACACGACGTTGCCATCTGCCGCTTGTTGAAGGGAGTACGCGTTTGAAGATAGAGGCCGTCCTGTTGGGTCTCGAAGATTCTGTAACAAACAATAATCTATACATTAATACGTGAAGCAAAAACTTTGTACCCCTTTTAACGAAAATTGCGCGGACGGAGGCGTGTGAAATTTCGCACACTTATACTTACTTATAGTTTATATAGAGAAGGAGTGCAGAATGCTAATATTTTTTTTAATTATTCATAAAAAGTACATTAATTATTAAAATTAATTATGGTCGAATTTCCACCAGTGGGCGACCACTAGTAAGTAATCAATATAGGTGGGCAACCATCTAGCCCAAAACTAATTATAGCTTGTATGGTGACCAGATAACTGATAGAATATTTATATATTTTTAAATACATACATAAGATACATACACACCCAGACACAGAACAAACATCTATGTTATTCACACAAATATTTGTTCTAGGGATCGTGGGCTCGATCCCCAGAACCGAGAAATCTAGTTTTATTTGAATAAAATCACCAAAATTACTCGTCGTAATGTCTTCTTCTACTTATCGTGTCACTAATTATTTCTTACCAGTGTGGTGAAAGGATTAAAGTGCGCCTCAGAGGCTCCTTTCGTGCACTTAGGTAAGCCTTAATGTAAGCTCTCGACCTTGCCGACAGGACCCGCAGGAAAGACGAATCAGTACACGCGGTGTCGGTCGGTTCGATTGAAGCATAACGTTGCCAAAGCTATTTATAGATGGCAGCACAAGCGTGAATACCTTGAACCTTGTATGAAGTTACTTGTAGGTACTGTAAAAACGCGGGTGAAACCGCGGGCTTTTGGTATACTAACCTGAAACACGTGTCTGTAGAGTGCAGCGAAGCGTTCCTTGACTCGTTGTCTCTCCGTTGTAAGGTTAAGATGGTCTCGTTGTGTACGTTGTTTGCGATCCCGCACGGTTTTAACCTCGTCCGCGAGAGAGGTTATCTGATCAAGCTTCCGTTTCCGGCAGTTCTGAGCTGCCACCTGTTGGTAAAAAATCAAGCGTGAACAAAAAAATAATACAATCCAATACATAAATATATATTGGTGGACAATGCACATAACATAACACCATCACACCATCTAGCCCCAAACTAAGCATAGCTTGTATTATGGTGTCCATATCCCATAATGTTTGTTATAAATGTTTATCCTGGGAATCGAACCCTCAACCTACAGCGCAGAAGGCAGAGCTACAACTGAGTTGACAGGCCAGTCTATTAGATTGTTTTTCCTAGTAAAAGCTGTATCCCAAAAATACATAAATAAATAAATAATCCCGGACATTTTACACAACATCATCTGACCCCAAAGTAAGCAGAGCTTGTGTTATGGGTACCACATGACTGATATACCTACTTATTTTTATAGTTTTTTTTTATAATATGTATGTAATATTATTATTAGATCTGCAAGTACTTGTCTCGGGGCTGTGTATTTTTCTATACTTGCGTACTGTTATATTAAAAAGTATGCAAGTATGTGGTTCTCAAAACACAAGCTCTGCTTTCTTCGGGGCTAGATGCTGAGTTAAATGTCCAGCATTATTTATTTATCCCTATATATATAAAAATCTTGTGTTACAGTTTTCGTGTTTATACTCCTCCGAAACGGCTTGACCGATTTTGATGAAATTTTATATGTATATTCAGTAGGTCTGAGAATAGGTTTATAATTATTTTTTATACCTTTAGTGGTTCAAGTGGCTTAAGGGTGGCTCAACCCAAATTTTTTTTTTTCTGTTCAATAAGGCAAAACAAGGTTTGCTGGATCAGCTAGTAATTATTATACATAGAAACATCCACCCTACACAAACACTTGCAGATGATAAAAACATTTCTCTCACGGCGGGAATCGAAAACATTTCTGCGTCTCAGCCGGACCTTAACCCACTGCACCACAGAGGTAGTCCAATACTAATATTATAAATGCGAAAGTGTCTCTGTCTGTCTGTTACGTTTTTACGGCTAAACGGCTGAACGGATCTTGATGAGATTTGGTATGAAGATGTATTGCAATCGGAGGAAGAACATAGTCTTAAAAAACAATCTTGAAGGAATAAAATAGGGGATGAAAGTTTGTTTGGGCAACTCATATTTTCTTAAGTTAGGGATCTGAAAATTCATATTTAGGCTTTTAGTAAGAAATAAAGAAATACATGTTTCAACGTTTTTGCAAAAAATAATCCCCGAAGGGTGTAAAATAGAGGATTAAACTTATGAAATGTTTTTTACAATCAAAGAAAGCATTCCCTACAAAAATAACAATAAAGGTTCTAAAAAGGTACGAATTTGCGGGTAACAGCTAGTAAAATATAAACTTACTACCAGCGCCATCTAGATCCAAAGTAAGTAAATCTGTACAAGCTATGCTTAGTTTGGAACTAGACGCTGTCGAAAAGTTTTAGATAATATTCCTCATACCTTATTTTTCCCTCGTCTTCTGATATCCCTGATAAGGGAAAGCTGTGCTTCACTCAAATCGTACTTTGATAAGCGTTCGTTGAACTCGTCCATTGGTAAGTTGATAATATCATGCACCTCCATTGGGATTCCTGACAGGATTCAAATGTTTATTATAATACAAATAATTACATTTTGAAATCTAAAAAAAAATCCGACTTAATTGAATGAAATTTGAGCCCATAAAAATACAAGCAAAAAGAACCTTTTCTTTTTTACGTGATAACGTCTTATAAATTGATGAACGCCGGCTGCACGCACAAAATAATGTCACGTTCTGCCTGAGCCGAGCGTGCTAGCTATTGCAAGTACACGCATCATCAATGCAATTTTTTATCAATGATTTCTTATGACGTTATCACGTAAATTATAGTTCGTAAACCGCCTTCACAGACAACCATATTTTTTATATCGAAAGTTTTTATTTTAAGCTTTCTAGTAATTTATCATTTTCCAGTTGAACCGATTGTGATGAATTTTGGTATAGAGATGGATGGGACCTTGAAGAAGGACATAGGAGACTTTTATATAGGTCACGCGTGCGAAACCGCGGGCAGCAGCTGATAATGTCGTTATTATGTGATGTATGTTAATGCTTCTGTTAAATCACGCCAGCTGAACAGATTTAGATGAAACTTTTTATAAATGTAGTTTATGATCTGGCATAGTGTTAAGACCAGACGAGTTTCTTGCCGGATTCTTCAAGTCAGGTCACAAGTCAAAAGATACTTTATTCAATACAATCACAAGGATCACTTTGAAACGTCTTACATGCTAGATGAATTTAGGAGCCAATACCTCCTAAACCTAATTTGATTTCACTTCCTCTATGTAGGTACCACGAGTCCGTAACTAGTATATAATTGAAATAAAATTAATTTCACCTCATTCTTTATTAATACGAGCCTAATTAGAGTCTGTAATCTGATCGAAAACAGGCAAAGCTGGTATAGGTTCGAATCCAGTCGTGCACTATGTTTATGTACGCTATACCAGTACTCTCAAACGGTGACGGAACACATCGTGACGAAACCGCCATGTCGACAAAAAAACAAAGTTCAACCAAGATAGTTCGAAGACATGTGCCATGTGCACGAAAGGAGCCTTTGAAGTACACTTACATTTTTTTACCAGAATCACGATATAGGCACGATAAGAAGAAGAAGGTACGAGGACTGCACGTTTGAAATGGTACTAGAATCACGAAATAGGCACGATAGGAAGAAGGTACGAGGACTGCACGTTTGAAATGGTACTAGAATCACGAAATAGGCACGATAGGAAGAAGGTACGAGGACTGCACGTTTGAAATGGTACTAGAATCACGAAATAGGCACGATAAGAAGAAGGAGGTACGAAGACTGCACGTTTGAAATGGTACTAGAATCACGAAATAGGCACGATAGGAAGAAGGTACGAGGACTGCACGTTTGAAATGGTACTAGAATCACGAAATAGGCACGATAGGAAGAAGGTACGAGGACTGCACGTTTGAAATGGTACTAGAATCACGAAATAGGCACGATAGGAAGAAGGTACGAGGACTGCACGTTTGAAATGGTACTAGAATCACGAAATAGGCACGATAAGAAGAAGGTACGAGGACTGCACGTTTGAAATGGTACTAGAATCACGAAATAGGCACGATAAGAAGAAGGTACGAGGACTGCACGTTTGAAATGGTACTAGAATCACGAAATAGGCACGATAGGAAGAAGGTACGAGGACTGCACGTTTGAAATGGTACTAGAATCACGAAATAGGCACGATAAGAAGAAGGAGGTACGAAGACTGCACGTTTGAAATGGTACTAGAATCACGAAATAGGCACGATAGGAAGAAGGTACGAGGACTGCACGTTTGAAATGGTACTAGAATCACGAAATAGGCACGATAGGAAGAAGGTACGAGGACTGCACGTTTGAAATGGTACTAGAATCACGAAATAGGCACGATAAGAAGAAGGTACGAGGACTGCACGTTTGAAATGGTACTAGAATCACGAAATAGGCACGATAAGAAGAAGGTACGAGGACTGCACGTTTGAAATGGTACTAGAATCACGAAATAGGCACGATAAGAAGAAGGTACGAGGACTGCACGTTTGAAATGGTACTAGAATCACGAAATAGGCACGATAAGAAGAAGGTACGAGGACTGCACGTTTGAAATGGTACTAGAATCACGAAATAGGCACGATAGGAAGAAGGTACGAGGACTGCACGTTTGAGATGGTACTAGAATCACGAAATAGGCACGATAGGAAGAAGGTACGAGGACTGCACGTTTGAAATGGTACTGGATAGGTCTTGTAATTCGAATGCATCCAGAACTTTTGGCGAAGCTCCTCAAGAAACAAGAAGACGATTCAAAGTGATCCTTGAGTATTTAAAATGTAAGAAAGTTCTACAGTACTTACTTATCTTACTTACTTATCTTACTTACTACTTACTTATACTGACAGTACTTACCAAGTGCCTTGGCCCGTTTCTCGTCCCGCGATAGACTGTGGCCTGACGAGCCGGTAGCCGACGAACCACCGTCAGATATACTCCCATCTGTCATTCGACGAACTGTGACAGACAAACGCATTTTATATTAATTAATTATTAAATAAAATCAAATATATAATTCATCGAAGACTTATCTAGACTATCCCGCATCATCTTCTTACGTCTTATGTAAACCAATTTATATGATTCTTAATCTATTTAACTCGTAAAATATTCTAATTATCAAGTATATCATCATAAGCTTATAAAAAGGGTAATCATAAACCGATCATCTCTTATTGCGTTGATACGGATTTGTACTCAACTTTAACGTTAAATATCTTTAAACATACTAAACCATTTTATCTGATTCTTACTCTATTAAACGCGGAATATATTCTAATTATCAAGTCTACAAATTTATCCCGCTAGCTTGTAAAGAGGGTAGGCAGGTACCTCGTTTGTCTCTGACGGCGCCGGGTCTGGGCTCGGTCGCCAGTAGCGGCGCGGAGTACGTGTGGTTGTGGTGTATGCGCTCCGGGGGTGCGTACGTGTACCGGGGGGCGGGGGAAGGGGGCGGTAACGTACTCTGTAACAAAGGTATATATAAAAAAATCTCGCGTCACTATGTTTGTCCGGGATTAACTTCGAAGCTTCTAACGATTTTTTCTGAAATTTGACTTTTTGTGGTCAAACTTCAGTGAGGTATTTTTTTTTTCAAAGATAGACCTACGTTTTACCACGAACTCGCGTGATGTTAAGCGACGATGTGGCCGATGACGGCGCTCGCAGGTCTAGAAGATACCTATTTATTCCTTACTTGAGTTTTTATCTTGACTATATATCTCTGTGCTTTGCAAGACAATGCACACAACACCATCTAGCCCTAAATTAAGCATAGCTTTTAATATGGTAGATGACTGATGATTGATAGAATACTTATATATCTTTAAGTACATACATATTAAACAAATTTATAACACCCAGACACACCAGTCAAATGTTTACCAACTGAGCTGACACACAGTCAAATGTTTACCAACTGAGCTGACACACAGTCAAATGTTTACCAACTGAGCTGACATACAGTCAAATGTTTACCAACTGAGCTGACACACAGTCAAATGTTTACCAACTGAGCTGACACACAGTCAAATGTTTACCAACTGAGCTGACACACAGTCAAATGTTTACCAACTGAGCTGACACACAGTCAAATGTTTACCAACTGAGCTGACATACAGTCAAATGTTTACCAACTGAGCTGACACACAGTCAAATGTTTACCAACTGAGCTGACACACAGTCAAATGTTTACCAACTGAGCTGACACACAGTCAAATGTTTACCAACTGAGCTGACACACAGTCATATGTTTACCAACTGAGCTGACACACAGTCAAATGTTTACCAACTGAGCTGACACACAGTCAAATGTTTACCAACTGGCCTGACCCACCAGTCAAATGTTTTCCTACAATAAGTTCTATAAGTTTCTAACAGATAGCAGTGTACATTAACTTCAATATCTACGTTATATCGTGAGTGAGCGTAAGCGTTATATCGTGAGGTCGTCATTAGTAAAGTCAAACAAGTACATTGGCGCACCTCACCTATTGGAAAAATACGAACAGAAGTGCGTTAGGAGTAGTTACGCGATATAATGTAGGTAAATGTAGGCGCTTGTACAAGCTGAATTGTACTTTATTGCATAGTAGTAGAGTCGCTGTTTATGAGTACTTGTAGTATTACCTGCAATAATGTATGGCTGGAGTGAGCTGTATTGAGATCCAGAGCGGGTTGTAGAGACGGTACGTGAGACGTCGGTATTTGATGACGTGAAGAGAAATCTGTTGAAAAATTGTTTAAGTAAATTAGTTTGACCTTTGTGGCGCACTGGAGCTAAGACCGGCTAAGACACAAAATAATAATAATAAATAAATAATCCCGGACATTTCACACAGCATCATCTGGCCCCAAAGTAAGCAGAGCTTGTGTTATGGGTACCACATGACTGATATACTACTTATATACTTATTTTTTTAAATACACTATAATTATACATAGAAACACCAAGACCCGAGATAAATACTTGCAGATCATACAATTCTCCCGCGGCGGGAAACGAACCCGCAACCTTCTGCGTCTCAGACGGATCTTAGCCCACTGCGCCACAGAGGTTGTCAGAAAGTCAGCCATGGAACAAATGTTTGTAGGATCTGCAACTATTTGTCTAAGGTCTGGGTCTTTCTATGTATGTCTTTCTATGTCTTTCAATGTGGAGAGGAAACTTCACCCACCCCAGCTTGCTGAAGTGGATTCATGAACGAAAGTTTTCAATTACAAATAACTGCTTTGTAACTTAACTGGCGCCACCTACATCATCTTCAACAGATGAACTAAGGCCAATGATGACAGTAGTCTGTTCTTCTGAGACACTGTAAATAATCCCGGACATTTCACACAGCATCATCTAGCCCGAAGTAAGCAGAGCTTGTGTTATGGGTACCACATGACTCATATACTACTTATATACTTTTTTTTTTTAAATACATACATATTATACATAGAAACACCCAGACCCGAGACAAATACTTGCAGATCATACAAACATTTGTCCCGCGGCGGGAATCGAACCCGCAACCTTTTGCGTCTTAGCCGGACCTAAGCCCACTGCGCCACAGAGGTCGTCACATGCGGTATCGGTTCGGTTGCAGCATATCGGCTGGCACCGAGCCGGGCTTGTTTCAAGTTTTTCTTCTCTATTGCCAGCTCTTCTGTTAGTCAGCAGGGGGACTAATCCCAAGAGACATGCTATGGAGACGACTACGATAGTCTACTGTACTATTGAGAACAATCATTATAATATAGTTGACTTACCATTATGCATATGTTGCATATTATCATGATGGTATGTAGTATTGTCGGGGCATTCGTATTTCACAACCGGCCTTGGGGGTGGTTCCAGCGCTGTAGCTTGCTCCTGTGGAAAAGAATCATCAAAAGTTAGGCTATTCTCCATCCAAAGGTTGGCTGGAAGAAATTTGTGCTTATATTTTAAGGTATTTTTAAGGTTGTCTGGAAGATATCGCCATATGCGATAAGACCGCCGTTTATAGGACATATTACTTTGAAGCCGTAGCATTAATTTATTTTGTAGTTATGTTCTCAATAAAGTTCATTATTATTATTATTTTTATTTTTAGTTATCAAATTGTGTTCCTATGTGATAGAATAGAATAAAATATAAACATATCATTATTGTACACCTTATGAAATAAAAATACAAATTAACAATTAAAAAATGGTAAGAATACTTAAGTGGTACAATGGGCGGCCATATCGCTTGAGAGCGATCTCTTCCTGGCAACCTAGTTTTAAGGTGTACAATAAATTGTTCTCATTCAATCATTCATTCTTTCATTGAGCCATTCATTCATTCATTCAGCCATTCATTAATTCATTCATATTTTTAAATACATACTTATGATACTTTACAATACCTGACATAGAACAAACATCATCATCACAAATGTCCTGGAAATCGAACGGAAAGGTTGTGCCTTCAGTGCAGAAGGCAGAGCTACTACCAACTGAGCTGACGTGCCAGTCAATTCAAATTAAACCCACTTTTATTAACATAATATTACTCAAAGACGCCTGAACCAATTTGGTAAATTCCTATTTCGTTTCAAAGGGTATACTTCCCAGGTGGTCCCATAATTTTTTTATCGAAATAGATCAAGCGGTTTTTCAGTTGTCTTTTTAGTTTTTAACCTCTTGAGTGGCGAATATACTATACTATACTTCTAAATATGGCGTTAAACGGCGGTGACGGTAAAAAGCGGCATTAGATGTATTTTCAGAAAATCAACTATTTTGAACAAACTACTTTATGTGTAACATTTAGCGCGCTGGCACTTTTGGGCCAGTTGCGAGTCTACGGCGGTCGAACTACTGGTCCAGTTGTACCTTCAAATAGCGAAAGGGTTAAACGTAATTATATATTTACCTGGAAGCATCGTTTCCCGAACATATGGTGTTTCTTCTGTGGCTGATGAGGCGGCCTTTCGCGTCCATAACCACTCTCATATGGACGGAACTTGGAACTGTAACAAATATTATAAATATTGCTGAACAATGCACACAACACCATCTAGCCCCAAACTAAGCATAGCTTGTATTATGGTGACCAGATGACAGATAGAATACTTGTATATTTTTAATACATATGATATTCTTAAACCGTGGATTGACGAGAAAACCTAGCCGAGAAAAAAAATTTAACGCGTTACGTTACGAAGAGAAAGAGAGAATGAAGGGGACCGATAACAAGTCTGCCACTTATATATATTATTTATGTATTTAGTTATTTATTGCATCAATAATCAAAATGAAAGAGAGGGGTGGGGAAAGAGAATGAGAGCCTGACACGTTAATGATTAATTATGCCAACCCAAATACGAAAGGGACGTTTCCAAACGCGTGTCCCGCGACATGTTCCGTTGTTTGAGCTCCCAGACACAGAACAAATACCTATGTTCATCACACAAATGTTTATCCTGGGAGGGATATAATGTTTATCACAAACTTCAAGCAGAATTATCGTATTTGCGCATTGACATGGTCTCAAAAAATAGACGAGCACTCGAGTTCAAATCCGGTCACGTACCTACCAATGAATTTTTTTTGATCGAAAAATTTATTTTATTTTTTATTAAATTTTTTAGTCATAAATAAATAAATAAAAAATGCCGGACATTACACACAGCATCATCTGAGCCCAAAGTAAGTAGAGCTTGCGTTATGGGTACCACATGACTGATATACTACTTATACATGGGAATAATTATACTATATATAGCTTAATTACCACTGACTGATTGACTCACTCATTGACATGGTTGTTCTCCCAGATGGTGGAGGGGGAGGTGTGGTTTTTTTCATGGAAAACTATAGAAGGGGTTTATTCGAGTGGGGGAAAAATCCTAAAGTGCCCCTTTTCCCCCTCCAACTGCCCCTCCCACGAATCAACATCGGATTTTTCCCGACGAGGTGTGTTTTTTTTTAGGGATTTGTATAGATGGTGCTCTTAGAAATACAAACATTTTTTTCAACTCCCCCCCTCCCCCCATTTTACTACCCCCTTTTTAAGGTGTACCAAGAAGGCGTCATGTTGGAATTAAAATTTTAGTGGGATCGTATAGTAGATGCTCCAAGGATTCAGAAACGATTTTAAAACTCCCCCCTCTCCCCCCATTTTTCTCACCCCCTTTCAAGGTATACCCAGAAGGCGTCAAGTTGGAATTTAAATTTTAGTGGGATCGTATAGAGGATGCTCCAAGGATTAAGAAACGATTTTAAAACTCCCCCCTCTCCCCCCATTTTTCTCACCCCCCTTCAAGGTATACCCAGAAGGCGTCAAGTTGGAATTTAAATTTTAGTGGGATCGTTTAGAGGATGCTTCAAGGATTAAGAAACAATTTTAAAACTTCCCTCTCCCCCCATTTTTCTCACCCCCCTTCAAGGTATACCCAGAAGGCGTCAAGTTGGAATTGAAATTTTAGTGGGATCGTATAGAGAATGCTCGGACGAATTGAAAAAAGTTGTGTGACCTCCCCTCTTTGCCCCCCTTTTTGACCCCCCCACATTATCTCGGAAACTACAACTTGGAGAGGGTTGGTGCTCAAACTAATGTTGCTCAAGACCCTTTTCAATATTCGAATCTATAAAAAAAAACATGGCCGCCATAGAAAAAAAAATTTGTCCCATACAAAAGTGTGCACTCCCATACAAAATCTCGCAGACTTGATGACATCATGTAGGGTTGTACACTTCGGTGGGATCGTATAGCTTCGTAGAATTGAAAAAAATGTGTTACCCGACCCCCCGTCCTTGCCTCCTCTGCCCCCTCTCTCTCTCTCTCCACTTATCTCGGAAACTACAAGTCGAAGAGGGATGGTGCTCTATCAAATGTTGCTCAATAACTACATACTTCATTATCCGATTCAGAAATAAAAAACTTTAAACTGCCATAACTTCTAAACGGTGCTAGATAGCCATAGCAAACTTTACCTTGGGTTGTAAGGAATTTTTGTGTTTTTTTTTGAGGATTTGTATACATGGTTCTTTAAGAAATAAAAAAAAAAAATTATACTCCCCCCCTCTCCCCATTTTCTCCCCCCCTTTTAAGGTGTACCCGGAAGGCGTCATGATGGAATTGAAATTTTTGTAGAATCTTATAGAGGATGTTCCAAGGATTAAAAACAATATTTAAACTCCCCCCCTCCCCCCATATTTCTCATCCCCCTTTAAGGTATACCCGGAAGGCGTCATGTTGGAATTTAAATTTTAATGGGATCGTATAAAGGATGCTTGAAGGATTCAGAAACGATTTTAGAACTCCCCCCCTTCCCCCCATTTTTCTCACCCCCTTTGAGGTATACCCAGAAGGCGTCATGTTGGAATTGAAATTTTAGTAGGATCGTATAGAGGATGCTCCTAAGATTAAGAAAAAATTTTTAAAAACTCCCCCCCACCCTCCGTTTTTCTCACCCCCTTTAAGGTATACCCAGAAGGCGTCATGTTGGAATTAAAACTTTAGTGGAATCGTATAGAGGATGCTCGGAAGGGTTGAAAAAAGTTGTGTGACACCCCCTCCCTGCCCCCCTTTTTGACTCCCCCCACATTATCTCGGAAACTACAAGTCGGAGAGGGTTGGTGCTTGAACAAATGTTGCTCAAGACCATCTTTATTATCCGATTCAGAAATATAAAACTTTGAACCCACATAACTTCTTAACGGTGCTAGATAGACATAGCAAACTTTACCTTGGGTTGTAAGGAATTTTTGTGTTTTTTTTGAGGATTTGTATAGATGGTGCTTCAAAAAATACAAAACTTTTTTTAAACTGCACCCCCCCCCCATTTTTCACCCCCCCCCCCTTTTAAGGTATACCCAGAAGGCGTTATGTTAGAATTGAAATTTTATTGGGATCGTATTGAGGATGCTCCATGGTTTCAGAAACGATTTTAAAACTCCCCCCTCTCCCCCCATTTTTCTAACCCCCCTTCAAGGTATACCCAGAAGGCGTCAAGTTGGATTTTAAATTTTAATGGGATCGTATAGAGGATGCTCAGAAAAGTTGAAAAAAGTTGTGTGACCTCCCCTCTTTGCCCCCCTTTTTGACCCCCCCACATTATCTCGGAAACTACAAGTCGGAGAGGGTTGGTGCTCAAACTAATGTTGCTCAAGACCCTTTTCAATATCCGAATCTATAAAAAAAAAGATGGCCGCCATACAAAAAAAATATTGTCCCATACAAAAATGTGCACTCCCATACAAAATCACGCAGACTTGATGGCATCATGTAGGGTTGTACACTTCGGTGGGATCGTATAGAGATGCTTCGTAGAGTTGAAAAAAAATGTGTTACCCGACCCCCCGTCCTTGCCTCCTCTGCCCCCCCTCTCTCTCTCTCTCCACTTATCTCGGAAACTACAAGTCGGAGTGGGTTGGTGCACCAACTAATGTTGTTCAAGAGCCTTTTCATTATCCGATTCAGAAATAAAAAAACTTTAAATGTACATAACTTTTAAACGGTGCTAGAAAGACATAGCAAACCTATCCTTGGGTTGTAAGGAATTTTAAGGATTGTAGGGGTTTATAGAGATTTGTAGGGGTTTGTAGGGGTTTTTAAGGGTTTGTAGGATTTATTAGGTGTTGTAGGGGTTTTCAGGGGTTGTAGGGGTTTGTAGGGGTTGTAGGGGTTTGTAGGGGTTTTTAGGGGTTGTAGGGGTTTTTAGGGGTTGTAGGGGTTTGTAGTATTTTTAGGGGTTGTAGGGGTTGTAGGGGTTTTAAGGGGTTTTTAGGGGTTGTAGGGGTTTTTAGGTGTTGTAGGGGTTTGTAGGGGTTTTGAGGGGTTGTAGGGGTTTTTAGGGTTTGTAGGGGTTTTTAGGGGTTGTAGGGGTTTTTAGGGGTTTTCAGGGGTTTTTAGGGGTTTTTAGGGGTTTTTAGGGGTTGTAGGAGTTTTTAGGGGTTGTAGGGGTTCTTAGGTGTTGTAGGGGTTTGTAGGGGTTTTTAGGGGTTTTTAGGGGTTGTAGGGGTTTTAAGGGGTTGTAGGGGTTTTAAGGGGTTGTTAGGGGTTTGTTGGGGTTTTTAGGGGTTGTAGGGGTTTTAAGGGGTTGTAGGGGTTTTTAGGGGTTGTAGGGGTTTTTAGGGGTTGTAGGGATTTTAAGGGGTTATAGGGGTTTTTAGGGGTTGTAGGGTTTGTATGGGTTTTTAGGGGTTGTAGGGGTTCTTAGGTGTTGTAGGGGTTTGTAGGGGTTTTTAGGGGTTTTTAGGGGTTGTAGAGGTTTTTAGGGGTTTTTGGGGTTTTAAGGGGTTTTTGGGGTTGTAGGAGTTTTTAGGGGTTGTAGGGGTTTTTAGGGGTTGTAGGGATTTTTAGGGGTTGTAGGGGTTTTTAGGGGTTGTAGGGGTTTGTAGGGGTTTTTAGGGGTTGTAGGGGTTTTAAGGGGTTTTAGGGATTTTTAGGGGTTGTAAGGGTTTTTAGGGGTTGTAGGGATTTGTAGGGGTTTTTAGGGGTTTGTAGGGATTTTTAGGGGTTGTACGGGTTTTTAGGGGTTGTAGGGGTTTTTAGGGGTTTTTAGGGGTTGTAGGTGTTTTTAGGTGTTGCAGGGGTTTGTAGGGGTTTTTAGGGGTTGTAGGGGTTTTTAGGGGTTTTTAGGGGTTTTTAGGGGTTGTAGGGGATTTTAGGGGTTGTAGGGGTTTTTAGGGGTTGTAGGGGTTTTAAGGGGTTGTAGGGTTTGTAGGGGTTTTTAGGGGTTGTAGGGGTTTTTAGGGGTTGAAGGGGTTTTTAGGGGTTTTTAGGGGTTGTTAGGGATTTTAGGGGCTTTTAGGGGTTGTAGGAGTTTTTAAGAGTTGTAGGGGTTTTTAGGGGTTGTAGGGATTTTTAGGGGTTTTAGGGATTTTTAGGGGTTGTAGGGGTTTGTAGGGGTTTTTAGGGGTTGTAGGGGTTTTTAGGGGTTGTAGGGGTTTGTAGGGGTTTTTAGGGGTTGTAGGGGTTTTTAGGGGTTTTTACGGGTTTTTAGGGGTTGTAGGGGTTTTTAGGGGTTGTAAGGTTTGTAGGGGTTTTGAGGGGTTGTAGGGGTTTTTAGGGTTTGTAGGGGTTTTTAGGGGTTTTCAGGGGTTTTTAGGGGTTTTTAGGGGTTTTTAGGGGTTGTAGGAGTTTTTAGGGGTTGTAGGGGTTTTTAGGGGTTGTAGGGATTTTTAGGGGTTGTATGGGTTTTTAGGGGTTGTAGGGGTTTTTAGGTGTTGTAGGGGTTTGTAGGGGTTTTTAGGGGTTTTTAGGGGTTGTAGGGGTTTTAAGGGGTTGTAGGGGTTTTAAGGGGTTGTTAGGGGTTTGTTGGGGTTTTTAGGGGTTGTAGGGGTTTTAAGGGGTTTTTAGGGGTTGTAGGGGTTTTTAGGGGTTGTAGGGGTTTTTAGGGGTTGTAGGGATTTTAAGGGGTTATAGGGGTTTTTAGGGGTTGTAGGGTTTGTAGGGGTTTTTAGGGGTTGTAGGGGTTTTTAGGGGTTGTAGGGATTTGTAGGGGTTTTTAGGGGTTTGTAGGATTTTTAGGGGTTGTAGAGGTTTTTAGGGGTTTTTGGGGTTTTAAGGGGTTTTTGGGGTTGTAGGAGTTTTTAGGGGTTGTAGGGGTTTTTAGGGGTTGTAGGGATTTTTAGGGGTTGTAGGGGTTTTTAGGGGTTGTAGGGGTTTTAGGGGTTTTTAGGGGTTGTAGGGGTTTTAAGGGGTTTTAGGGATTTTTAGGGGTTGTAGGGGTTTTTAGGGGTTGTAGGGATTTGTAGGGGTTTTTAGGGGTTTGTAGGGATTTTTAGGGGTTGTACGGGTTTTTAGGGGTTGTAGGGGTTTTTAGGGGTTTTTAGGGGTTGTAGGTGTTTTTAGGTGTTGCAGGGGTTTGTAGGGGTTTTTAGGGGTTGTAGGGGTTTTTAGGGGTTTTTAGGGGTTTTTAGGGGTTGTAGGGGTTTTTAGGGGTTGTAGGGATTTTTAGGGGTTGTAGGGGTTTTAAGGGGTTGTAGGGTTTGTAGGGGTTTTTAGGGGTTGTAGGGGTTATTAGGTGTTGTAGGGGTTTTTAGGGGTTTTTAGGGGTTGTTGGGGATTTTAGGGGCTTTTAGGGGTTGTAGGAGTTTTTAAGAGTTGTAGGGGTTTTTAGGGGTTATAGGGATTTTTAGGGGTTTTAGGGATTTTTAGGGGTTGTAGGGGTTTGTAGGGGTTTTTAGGGGTTGTAGGGGTTTTTAGGGGTTTTCAGGGGTTTTTAGGGGTTTTTAGGGGTTTTTAGGGGTTGTAGGAGTTTTTAGGGGTTGTAGGGGTTTTTAGGGGTTGTAGGGATTTTTAGGGGTTGTATGGGTTTTTAGGGGTTGTAGGGGTTTTTAGGTGTTGTAGGGGTTTGTAGGGGTTTTTAGGGGTTTTTAGGGGTTGTAGGGGTTTTAAGGGGTTGTAGGGGTTTTAAGGGGTTGTTAGGGGTTTGTTGGGGTTTTTAGGGGTTGTAGGGGTTTTAAGGGGTTTTTAGGGGTTGTAGGGGTTTTTAGGGGTTGTAGGGGTTTTTAGGGGTTGTAGGGATTTTAAGGGGTTATAGGGGTTTTTAGGGGTTGTAGGGTTTGTAGGGGTTTTTAGGGGTTGTAGGGGTTTTTAGGGGTTGTAGGGATTTGTAGGGGTTTTTAGGGGTTTGTAGGATTTTTAGGGGTTGTAGAGGTTTTTAGGGGTTTTTGGGGTTTTAAGGGGTTTTTGGGGTTGTAGGAGTTTTTAGGGGTTGTAGGGGTTTTTAGGGGTTGTAGGGATTTTTAGGGGTTGTAGGGGTTTTTAGGGGTTGTAGGGGTTTTAGGGGTTTTTAGGGGTTGTAGGGGTTTTAAGGGGTTTTAGGGATTTTTAGGGGTTGTAGGGGTTTTTAGGGGTTGTAGGGATTTGTAGGGGTTTTTAGGGGTTTGTAGGGATTTTTAGGGGTTGTACGGGTTTTTAGGGGTTGTAGGGGTTTTTAGGGGTTTTTAGGGGTTGTAGGTGTTTTTAGGTGTTGCAGGGGTTTGTAGGGGTTTTTAGGGGTTGTAGGGGTTTTTAGGGGTTTTTAGGGGTTTTTAGGGGTTGTAGGGGTTTTTAGGGGTTGTAGGGATTTTTAGGGGTTGTAGGGGTTTTAAGGGGTTGTAGGGTTTGTAGGGGTTTTTAGGGGTTGTAGGGGTTATTAGGTGTTGTAGGGGTTTTTAGGGGTTTTTAGGGGTTGTTGGGGATTTTAGGGGCTTTTAGGGGTTGTAGGAGTTTTTAAGAGTTGTAGGGGTTTTTAGGGGTTATAGGGATTTTTAGGGGTTTTAGGGATTTTTAGGGGTTGTAGGGGTTTGTAGGGGTTTTTAGGGGTTGTAGGGGTTTTTAGGGGTTGTAGGGGTTTGTTGGGGTTTTTAGGGGTTGTAGGGGGTTTTACGGGTTTTTACGGGTTTTTAGGGGTTGTAGGGGTTTTTAGGGGTTATAAGGTTTGTAGTGGTTTTTAGGGGTTGTAGGGGTTTTTAGGTGTTGTAGGGGTTTGTAGGGGTTTTTAGGGGTTTTCAGGGGTTGTACGGGTTTTTAGGGGTTGTAGGGGTTTTTAGGGGTTGTAGGGGTTTTTAGGGGTTGTAGGGATTTTTAGGGGTTGAAGGGGTTTTTAGGGGTTTTTAGGGGTTGTTGGGGATTTTAGGGGTTTTTAGGGGTTGTAGGAGTTTTTAAGAGTTGTAGGGGTTTTTAGGGGTTGTAGGGATTTTTAGGGGTTGTAGGGATTTTTAGGGGTTGTAGGGGTTTGTAGGGGTTTTTAGGGGTTGTAGGGGTTTTAAGGGATTGTTGGGGTTTTTAAGGGTTTTTAGGGGTTGTAGGGATTTTTTGAGGTTGTAGGGGTTTTTAGGGGTTGTAGGGTTTTAGGGGTTTTTAGGGTTTGTAGGGGTTTTTAGGGGTTGTAGGGGTTTTTAGGTGTTGTAGGGGTTTGTAGGGGTTTTTAGGGGTTGTAGGGGTTTATAGGGGTTGTAGGGGTTTGTAGGGGTTGTTAGGGGTTGTAGGGGTTTTAGGGGTTGTAGGGGTTTTTAGGGGTTGTAGGGATTTTTAGGGGTTGTAGGGGTTTTTAGGGGTTGTAGGGGTTAAACCCGCGAGCTGTATACAGCTCGCGCACTACGCAACCTCTAGTATTTATATATGACCGATTGAGTGTCTCCGTTTCAGTTTAGGTGAAAATGCTTTCGTATGTCTGTCCGGCGTCTGTCCGAATTTACTCCTCTACAGGTCGCATTTCTCAACCGATTCTCGTGAAATTTTGTGAGCAGGTTCTATAACTATATCGAATTATTTTGTCTATTCAGTTTTTGGAAATTTTTCAAAACGGCTGAGGTATGAGGGTTGAAAAAGTAAAAAAAGTAATATTTCGGTGATTTTGAAGAATGTTCGCGAGGTCTACAGCTCACAGAGCCGCTAATGTTACCTGTGGAACTCCTGTGCGGAGTCATTGCCATCGCACCACTCGCCGTCGGAGAGCGAGGGGACGCGCTCCGAGCCCATCGAAGACACAGCGCTGTCGGACGCAGAGTCTCGCTCTAGTGGACAACAGGCTTTGTTTATATACTTTTTTTATTATCTTTGATAGACCTATGTTTGCTTGCGATCTCGCCTGGTGGTAAGCGACGATGTGGATGTTTGGATGTTTGCATGTTTTGATGTTTGCATCAATGTTTGAATGTTTGAATGTTGAATGTTTCGATATTTGTATGTGTGGATGTTTGGATATTTGGATGTTTGTATGTCTGGAAGTATGGATGTTTGCAAGTTTGCATGTTTGGATGTTTGCATGTTTGTATGTTTGCATGTTTGCATGTTTGGATGTTTGGTTCACTCAATCACTCAATAATGGCTGAACCGCTTTCGAAGAAGAATTGGCGCAGGCGGAAGGATGATTACTTACCGGCAACCATCATATGCGAGTGTGATGCGTTCTGCGCAGCCGGGTGATGAGCCGTCGCTCCATCTAGCATACGCATTGTGTACATTCCTAAACAACACAAAAATAATTATTAATATTTTCACAAGTGATATAAATTCGAGGTCTATTTCGCAAAACGATAAACGGTATTCCCAGGATTAAACATTTGTGTGATGAACATAGGTGTTTGTATGTGCCAGACACATACAAACACCTATGTTCATGTTTTAAAAATCATCATAAGTATGTATTTATTTGTGTATTTATTTATGTATTTATTTATGTTGACGACCTCTGTATCGCAGTAGGCTAAGGTCCAGCTGAGACGCAGAAGATTGCGGGTTCGATTCCGGCCGCGGGACAAATGTTTATATTATCTGCAAGTATTTGTTTCGGGTCTGGCTGTTTCTATGTATAATATGTATGTATTTACAAAAAAAATATGTATAAGTAGCATATCAGTCATGTGGTACCCATAACACAAGCTCTGCTTACTTTGGGGCCAGAGGGCTTGGGGCTTTGCTGTGTGACATGTCCGGGATTATTTATTTATTTATTTTTTGCAGTGTTTTGGCAGACTTTTATAAGTAATATTCCAGTAATATTGAAACTTTCAATATTTTATGTTAAAAGTAGGTTTATCTCTTTTTAACCGTCTTCAAAATAGGATCATTTTTTAACCGACTTTTTTGTACTTTTTTTGTTTTTATACTCAATGACGCCTGAACCGATTCGAAACATTCTTTTTTGTTACAAAGAGTATATCTCCCAGGTCACATTTAAATTTAAACAAAATCGGTTGAGCGTTTTAAAAAAAAATAAACAAATATCTAAAAATTGTACATGGATGATATTTTTAACCGACTTTATCAAAAAGGAGGAGGTTCTTAATTCATCGGAATCTTTTTTTTAAGGGTATATTTCACAGGTGGTCCCATATAAATTTTATCAAAATCGGTCGAGCTAAAAAATCAACAAAAATCGAAAAATTGTATACATCGATGATGTTTTCATGTAGGTACATGAAAATAAAATCGATGTATACAATTTTCGATACCTCGCTGTCTCATTGGAGCGGTGCGTTTATTCGCCCTACCCATATTATATATATATATATATCAAAATACATCTACTTTCCACTACAAATGTATTATAGGCTCAAATTTCATTCAATGAAGTCGGTTTCTTTTTAATTTTTAAAACGTAATTATTTATATACAATGTAGTCGGTCTTCTTTTTAGTTTTTAAAACGTAATTATACGTGTAATCGTTTATATTAATATTTTGTTTATATAAGTTTACAGATTATTTTGTTTATTGACCTACCTATAAGAGCTAATAAGTATACTTATAAGTATAATATTGATAACCGTTTTTCAGCCTGAGATACAGGTTCTTCTAGTTCAGGTATATTGTGAATCAAAATCAGTAATTATGGCGACTGCCAATCAAATACTAAACGAACACAGATGATGCAATATTTTTTGTTCAGAATGTAGATTATATATAAAAGAACTCAGTAAACTTCTCCATACAAAAGTAGACTGTAAACAACCGCGCTAAAAGAAGTTTGCACTTCAATAATAATACTGGACATTTCACACAGTATCATACCACATGGTACCACATGACTGATATACGTTTTTTTTGTAAATACATACATATAATACATAGAAACACCCAGACCCGAGACAAATACTTGCAGATCATAAAAACATTTGTCTCGCGACGGGAATCGAACCCGCAACCTTTTACGTCTCAGCCGGACCTAAGTCCACTGCGCTACAGAGGTCGTCAGAGATCTTTCTCAATATTCAACTCCTGAAACTCACGAACTATCATGACATCCCAAATTGATAATCAATTTGAGAAACTATGTTTAATAATAAATCCATGCAAAAGATAAGAAAGTATCTTATAAGTAGGATATGAAAGTTGATAATCACCTTGACACGCCTTTTTTTAAATTTATTTTTTTACTAAATAAAACAAAATATTTGAGATATATTTGATAAGTTCTGGCTTATCGACAGCACTATCTATGCAAAACATACCTATCTTTACTAAGATAAGTTACGCAGAACCTGCGTCATGGCGAGACGGCAAAAATTGTTTCTAAGGGGGGTCGCCGTCACGAGCTAGAGTCGAGGCGGGGCGTCGAGGCGCAGGCGCACAAGCGGCGCGCCGCTTCTTACGTTTTCTTAAGGAATATATGGCAGTGCGCTCACATACTGGAGTCGCGGCGCGAGCGAAATGCAGGCGGCGCGGGGACGCAGCGCGGAGTCGAGGCCCCCGCCTCGACGCCGCGCCGAGCGTCTTGCCAGTCCGCGCCGCGACTCTGCCGCCATTTTGTCATTTCGTTTCGTACGTAGCTACGTTTAGACGGGTAAGTCCAGCATCCGCGTTACAGTCATTACTACAATGGCACTCGTCTTTTGTCTTTAATTTAAATAGGAAAAATCTTGGATACACCCATATTTGAGATATTGTGACAGAAGAGGAGCATTCAGAGCTACACGTGACTGAAAAGTATCCCGACAAGTTTAAAAAGTATTATGGAATATCACATCCTTCGGTTTACTGTTGGTAAAAACGAAAATAAACATTAGGTATGTGTAGGTAACACTTTCAACAGTAAATAATCAATATATATGGAAGTTATCACAAAATTTACTTTTTATTAGAAACAGAGGCGTAGTAGAGTAGAGTGCCACTATGTCTTCATCTTCTGACGACGACATGTTAAATAAATATGGAATGTGTGAAGGAAGCATAGCCGCCTGCGCCTCGACTCCACATAGAGACGACGCTACGACCGCGCCGCGACGTCGCCGCGACCGCGCCTCGACTTACCAGTGAGCGGCGCGCCTAAGGGTACTGTGACATTTAAGAGGAAAGGATACCTGAGAGACTTTAGAAAAATAGGTATTTGAATAAAATTTTCCTGTCTCGATGCATGCCGCCGCCACGGCCCGCGCAAGAAAGGGACAACTGCAGCTCAGACCGTTTTAGGTAGGTACATAATTATTAACCAAAACAGCATTTCGTAGTCGACTATTTACTCCCCCAAACCATGCCCAATTGTTTTTTTTTTTATATAATTAAACATTTGCATTAGATCAAAAAGATACTGGCTGATAATAAAAATCGGCTAAATAAAACCGACTTTGTGAAAAAAATAACAAATGGCGCGCATTTTGTACCATTGTAAAACTTTGATTCTTCATATTTTTAATTTGTGTAACTCTGTCTGTCTGTCTCCCTTTCACGCCAAACTAAATCGATTTGAATGAAATTTGGTACACAGATGGTCTAAAGCCTGAGAAAGGACATAGGCTACTTTTTAATTGGAAAAAAGTTTTGTATAGGGTTGAAAAGGGGGAAGAAAGGTTGCATGAAAGTATTGTCATTTTCAAAACTAGAATCATACAATTTTAGGCTGTTGATCCCTACTAATATTATAAATGTGAAAGTAACTCTGTCTGTCTGTCTGTTACGTTTTCACGTCTAAACCGCTGAACCGATTTTTATGAATTTTGGTATAGAAATAGATGGGACCTTTGAGAAGAAAGAGGCCTCTTTTTATGTAGGTACCATGCGTGCGAAGCCGCGGGCAGCCGCTAGTTATACATATAAACGTATACAATCTGTTCAAACATAATGATATAATGATTTTCATAGATTTTGCAAATTGTTATTTCACTCGCGTCCGGTTTTGATTACGCTATTACCTACAGACGTATTTTTTATGAAATACCTATATTATAATTGCGAATGTTTGTATGTTTCCTTTGTGAACCGATTTGAATGAAACTTTGTATAGAAGAAGTCTGTGACTATGATATGAGCTACTTTTCATGTAGGTACCACGTGCAAAGCCGCGGGTTAAAGGTAGTTTTTTAGAAAATACTAGCGACTCGCCCCGGCTTCGCACGGGTGCAATGCTGATACTATACTACAGAATGGTTATCCCTAAGAGATAGCCATATACCATCGCGGACTTTTTTGTAGACCTTTTGAGGGTGTACAATACTGTAGTACATTATTTTTATCTAACTCATAGGGTTCAGACAGCGTTTGCAATGTAAGCGCAAAAATATGAGTTTATTTACGACACTACATTGGAAACCTCTAAAATTATCAGTGTTTATCTACTATATTATGGATGTATTATACATATAAATCTTTCTCTTGAATCAATCTATCTATTAAAAACCGCATTAAAATCTGTTGCCTAGTTTTAAAGATCTAAGCATACATCGGCACAGACAGATAGCGGGAGGCTACTTTGTTTTATACTATGTAATGATGAATCGACTTTACAAACTAAATAGTCAAGTTGTATTAAAATTATAATCTTACCATCGTAAAATTTATAGTAGGAACTGAAGTATTCAGCCGGATCCGGATATAGCAAAGGGCTTCGCGAATATGGTGTCGCAGTATAGAATTGATGAGATACGTATGGTTTGTGATGCGCCACAGACAAATCCATCTTTACATATATCCTATCAACCCTCAGACTCAACTGTACTATCCAAATGATATA
The DNA here is from genome assembly GCA_948098915.1 of Lampropteryx suffumata. Taxonomy (NCBI): domain Eukaryota; kingdom Metazoa; phylum Arthropoda; class Insecta; order Lepidoptera; family Geometridae; genus Lampropteryx; species Lampropteryx suffumata. Next base: position 3,496,332 of record OX402569.1, read on the forward strand.
ATATAAATTTGCAATGTTGCGTGACTGGGCGCTCGCGTATCTATGTATTAATAATACTATATAACACTATCTACAAAGTAACAGTCTTTATCGAGAAATATATTTGATTACTTCGTACGTATTCGACGATAGCGATCTTTACAACAAAAATAATACATGCGATTATCTCATTCACGTCAGATATGTTTTGAAAAGTTCGACTTTTCGCTTTGATTGAACGTTTTTTGTTATAGATAGTTATTTATTAACTATTCTTTGGCGGATTCTTGATAGTTTTTTGTTAAATCCTTTTCAAATTCTTGGAAGTTCTGTCTAACTTTTGACTACGTCTTCCAGTGACGCAAATATTCGTCAAGTTTCGTAAATATTGAGCGCCACTTGCATTAAATAGCTTGACGGATTCTTGATATTTTTTTGTTAAATCCTTTTCAAATTCTTGGAAGTTCTGTCTAACTTTTGACTACGTCTTCCAGTGACGCAAATATTCGTCAAGTTTCGTAAGTATTGAGCGCCACTTGCATTAAATAGCTTGGCGGATTTTTGATAGATTTTGTTGAATCCTTTTCAAATACTTGCAAGTTCTATCTAACTTTTGACTACGTCTTCCAGTGACGCAAATATTCTTCAAGTTTCGTAAGTATTGAGCGCCGCTTGCATTAAATAGCTTGACGGATTCTTGATAGTTTTTGTTGAATCCTTATCAAATTCTAGCAAGTTCTGTCTAACTTTTGCCTACGTCTTCCAGTTACGCAAATATTCGTCAAATTTCGTAAGTATTGAGCGCCACTTGCATTAAATAGCTTGGCGGATTCTTGATAGATTTTGTTAAATCCTTTTCAAATTCTTGCAAGTTCTGTCTAACTTTTGCCTACGTCTTCCAGTGACGCAAATATTCTTCAAGTTTCGTAAGTATTGAGCGCCACTTGCATTAAATAGCTTGACGGATTCTTGATAGATTTTGTTAAATCCTTTTCAAATTCTTGCAAGTTCTGTCTAACTTTTGACTACGTCTTCCAGTGACACAAATATTCTTCAAGTTTCGTAAGTATTGAGCGCCGCTTGCATTAAATAGCTTGACGGATTCTTGATAGTTTTTGTTGAATCCTTATCAAATTCTAGCAAGTTCTGTCTAACTTTTGCCTACGTCTTCCAGTTACGCAAATATTCGTAAAATTTCGTAAGTATTGAGCGCCACTTGCATTAAATAGCTTGGCGGATTCTTGATAGATTTTGTTGAGTCCTTTTCAAATTCTAGCAAGTTCTGTCTAACTTTTGACTACGTCTTCCAGTGACGCAAATATTCGTCAAGTTTCGTAAGTATTGAGCGCCACTTGCAATAAATAGCTTGGCGGATTCTTGATAGTTTTTGTTGAATCCTTTTCAAATTCTTGCAAGTTCTGTCTAACTTTTGCCTACGTCTTCCAGTTACGCAAATATTCGTCAAATTTCGTAAGTATTGAGCGCCACTTGCATTAAATAGCTTGGCGGATTCTTGATAGATTTTGTTGAATCCTTTTCAAATTCTTGCAAGTTCTGTCTAACTTTTGGCTACGTCTTCCAGTGACGCAAATATTCGTCAAGTTTCATGAGTATTAACGCCACTTGCATTAAATAGCTTGGCGGATTCTTGATAGATTTGTTAAATGGTAAATTCTTGCAAATCACTTCCAACTTTCCGCTACGTGTTTTCCAGTGGTGTATTAAACACTTTCTACTATTATTAAATCCCTGGGGAGTTTTTGCTAGGCTTTTGTTAAATCCTTCCCAAAATCTCGCAAAATCTCTTCAGACTTTCGTACGTGTTTTCAGTGATGTATCCGCAAATTTTGATTACGTCACACTTGCTTTCCATTAAATCCTCGGCGAATTCTTGGTAGTTTTTCGTCAAATCTTTCGCTAGTTCTTGCAAATCCCGTAAAATTTTCCGTTACGTGATTTCCAGTGACGTGTCCGCAAATATATTAAAGACATTAAACAGAGCCACAAATCTTTTGATTCTACTCCAAACAAGCGTATGACATGACTTTCATTGTCTCTTGCTATCTTAACTTGTTTACACAAATTCTATTTTCACCGATCGCTAAATTGTCTATACTTGAACGACCATAGACAATAGTTGTACCGCTTTAGTACAGCGACGGGGACTTTCGTGAGGGAGTCGGCTGTGGTCCTTGTTCTTCTTAAAGCGCAGCAGAATCGACAGAGGCAGAAGCTGCAATCCGAATGCACCTTTCTACTCTTTGAAGCGCTTTTATTCAGGACTGGCATATGTAGGCCTTTACTGACCGAACCACAAGCAGTACGATCTAAAAGCACTTTCAATACACAACACTAGAGTTTCAAATGTTATTAAAAAAAATCACTTGATATAAATTTATCGCGATTCCAAGATTTTTTTTCGATAATACACGGTTTGAAAGTTTTTTAAAACTGATTTTATAGTTCTAAGAACTTGAAATAGAGTCTTGAAATAGATTTTAATTCTCGTTATACGTAATCACTGGACGTTACCCTGCATTACAAATAACCGATAGACGTACGAAAAGATTCCCATTGTGAAAAGTAATTTAATAAAATCAAAAGTAAATTCACTATTTTTATATAAAGAACACAGTTTTTAGGTGTTTTAGCAATTTTTATTCACTGTCTCAGAACAAGAGATTTGAAGACGAACGTGGAAGTTACACTGGTACTGTGTAATCATAGTAACGTCTTATTAAGGACGGTATACTAATACAAATAACGCTATGTCAACGTTTGAATGTTGATAAGAGATAAATTATTATATTGACTACCTAACTAGTACTAAATAACGCGACTTCTATCATATAATGTCTCATATTTTATTTAGATTTTCACGCATATCATGCGTTATACTGTATAAAATGTAGCCAATGTACTAAATGTCAAAATTCAAAATACACTTTATTCAATACAATCACAAGGATCACTTTGAAACGTCTTACATACTAGGTGAATTTAGGTGCCAATTCCTCCTAACCCAAGCCCGAGATCGAAACTCGTCCTGGTCCTAGCGCTTTGTATGATCCATCTTATAACTACCTTAACTACGATAAACTAATACAAGAGAGTTTATACATTTCAAATCTGTCAGTTAACTGTCTGACGGCAGCGCGACTTGAGGCCTTGCATTCTTATCAATAATATAGTCATATAATACTAAAGTCATTAAACTTATGAGCTAGTTATAAAAAGGTTCATACAAAAAAGCGCTATAGGACCGTGATGAGTGTTTTGTCCATTCTTCTCGGAATTGGGTAAGTATTAGTAGGAATTGGCATCTAAATTAACCTAGTATATAAGACGTATCAAAGTGATCCTTGTGATTGTGTTGTATAAAATACTTTTGACTTTGACTTTGACCCAAGATACAATCTCTTTACCAAATTTCATCTACAAATCTGTGCAGCTATTTAGCCATGAAAAGGTAACAAACAAACTGTACAGCTGTTTAGCCATGAAAGGTAACAAACACACTGTTCAGCTGTTTAGTTATGAAGAGGTAACAAAAAAACTGTTCAGCTGTTTAGCCACGAAAAGGTAGCAACCAAACTGTTTAGACATGAAAAGGTAATATACTGGCCAGCTATTTAGCCATGAAAAGGTAACATACTGGTCAGCTATTTAGCCATGAAAAAGTAGCAACCAAACTGTACAGCTGTTTAGTAATGAAAAGGTAGCAAACTGTTCAGCGGTTTAGCCATGAAGAGGTAATAAACAAACTGTACAGCTATTTAATCATGAAAAGGTAACAAACTGTTTAGCTTTTTAGCTATGAAATCGTAACAAACACACTTTTCAGCTTTTTAATAATGAAAAAGTAACCAACTGTTCAGCTATTTAGCCATGAAAAGGTACTAAACTGTTCACCTATTCAGCCATGAAAAGGTACCAAACTATTCAGCTGTTTATTCATGAAAAGGTAACAAACTGTTCAGCTGTTTAGCCACGAAAAGGTAACAACGAAACAGAGACACATTCGAGTTTGTAATATAAGTATGGATATATGTAAGAAATACAAAATCATAACTATGTTTCTATGTATAATATGTATGTATTTACGAAAAAACCTATATAAGTAGTATATCAGTCATGTGGTACCCATAACACAAGCTCTGCTTACTTTAGGGCCAGATGATGCTGTGTGAAATGTCCGGGATTATTATTATTATCTACAGGTCCTGGAGAGATGGCGAAGATGGTGGATTGGTGAAGACTATATAACATCCAGACACAGAACAGACATCTATATTCATCATACAATTTTTTGTCCTGATCGAACCCAGAACCTACAGCGCAGAAGACTGAGCTACTGAGCTCTGACAAACTGACTGAGCTGGACAACACAAATGTGAGCACATGTGGCTCCAAAAGTCGTGAAATACGTGTGACGTAATTTATGGATGGCCCCTATAATAATCTTATTAAATAATGTACACAAATCTAATATAACTGCGCAGTGCACTGTCTGTTATCGTTCAGTCCCATCATAATATTTTGATTAAATTTAAAGTATCTATTTAACAATATATAAGTATTATACCATCTGGTTAACATAGTACAAGCTGTGCTCAGGGGCTAGAGTAATAAAAAAATGATAATTTTACGTGATAACGTCATTAGAAAACCGGCGTCACAAGCCGAACGCTTAGCCCGATCGTGCCTCTCTATCGCTTGTTCCACGCTCTCGCTTGCACGCTCGGCTTTTTCGTGCAGCCAAGAACATCGATTTATAAGACGTTATCACGTCGAAAAATGCCGTACATTTCACATAGCATCATCTAGCCCCTAATTAAATATCTAAATACATAGAAACACCCAGACCAGAGACAAACACTTGCATGTCCCGCAAGTATTCCCGTCCCGCGGCGGGAATCAAACCCCCAACTTTTTACGTAACAGCCAGACCTTATCCCACTGCGCCACAGAGGTTGTATAAGGAACATACCTTCGTTCATAGCCATGTCCATCAGTTGAAGGTCCTCATCATTGAGGATCGATTGCAGGAATCCGTCCTGGTTCGGTGGCGCCATCTCTGCTGTTGAATTCTGAAACAAAATTTGTAATTTAGCATTTAACAAAAGTTAAATGCTATTTTGACTGGCCTAGTTTTCAATGCCCTTTTGAAAATTTTCCTAAAACTGAATAGACAAAAAAAATCTATATAGTAATAGAACCTGCTCACAAAATTTCACGAGAATCGGTTGAGAAACGCGACCTGTAGAGAACATCCGGACAGACGCCGGCCGGCCGGACATACAAAAGCATTTTTGCCTAAGCTGAAACGGAGACGATCGTTCGCGTTTTGCGCTCGTTCGGTTAAGTTAATCATCATTACATAGTATAAAACAAAGTCGCTACCCGCTGTCTGTCTGTCCTTATGTATGCTTAGAACTTTAAAACAACAGAACGGATTTTGATGCGGTTATTTTTAATAGATAGAGTGATTTGAGAGGAAGGTTTATATGTATAATACATGCATAATATAGTAGAGAAACACTCATAATTTTAGATGTTATTAATGTGGTGTCGTAAATAAACAATTTTTTTTGCGCTTACATTGCAAACGCTGGCTGATCCCTTAAAAATAGATCAAAATAATGTACTACAGTATTGTACACCTTAAAAAGGTCTACAAAAAAACTCCGCGTATATATGTCTATCTCTTAGGGATAAGCATTATGTAGTATAATTAGTATCAGCATTGCACCCGTGCGAAGCCGGGGCGGGTCGCTAGTGACCAATATAAACTTTGCTGACAAAATATATTTTTATATATTTTCTTGTTAAATCTACCATTTACCCTTTGTTAAAGGTCTACCAAACAGTATATTTATTTAGTATCGATACCTGATAGTAGATTGGGTCATGTTGTTGTGGATGATGAGCTGATTCCACTTTGTAAGCGCCTTCCAACGGAGCTGCAGCACCTAAGAACAAACATACAACATATTTGACGTCCTCTGTGGCGCAGTAAGCACGCCTGACACGAAGAGGCTGCGGGTTCGACTCCACGGTACAAATCATTGTATGATCTGCAAGTATTTGTCTCGGGGCTGGGAGTTTCTATGTATAATATGTATGTACATTTACAAAATACGTACATATATAAGTATATCAGTCATGTTGTACCTAAAACACAAGCTCTGCTTACTTTGGGGCCAGATAATGTGTGTGAAATGACCGGCATTAATTATTTATAAATAGTAAATATTTTACATACTTACTAGCTGACCCTGCAAACGTTGTTTAAAACTTAGGGGTATAAAAATGAGTTATAAACCTATTCTCAGACCTACTGAATATACATATTAAATTTCATCAAAATCGGTCAAGCCGTTTCGGAGGAGCATAAACACGAAAACTATGACACAAGATTTTTATACATATATGGATATATTTTTTTTGTAAATACTTACATATTGAACATAGAAACACCCAGAAACATAGAAGCAGAGCTAGTTTTATGACCAATAGATGATATTATGATGCCAGTTGGGGCCAGATGATGCTGTGTTAAATGTCCGTAATTATTAACTATATATCATTACGTGAAGCAAAAACTTTGTACCCCTTTTTACGAATATTGCGCGGACGGAGGAGTATGAAATTTCGCACACTTATAGTTTATATAGAGAAGGAGTGCAGAATGCTAATATTTTTTTAAATATGCATAAAAATACATTAATTATGTTTGAATTTTGACCAGTGGGCGACCAATAGTATGTAAAGATTTGTTTTACTCGGTATAATAAATACCAGGATTCATTGGAGTGCACGGGCCTAAGCCAACTGCGTTCAATCCAACAATACTGGGGGTATTGTTGGATTGAACTTCACTTGGAAGTATCGTTTACGAGGTTAGATATATATAAGTTTTTTTATTTTCAAGTGAAAACTTCTTTTAGCGCGGTACGCATATTTTTAGATGAGGTAAAACATCTGGACTCGCGACACCGTTATGAGACGCAGGGCTGCCGCGCTCGTCCCATTTGATTATAAACCTTAATTCACATGTTTACAGTCTACTTTTGTATGGAGAAGTTTACTGAGTTCTTTGATATATTATCTACATTCTAAACAAAAACATAAATAATATTAAATGTATTTTAAAGTTTCTAATAACTAATTAAATACAATTCATAAATAAAATGCAATTCATAACCCAATAACCCAATAACCCAATAACCCTAGTACCCATCTAAAAAATGTCTAACGCGCCAAAATAAGTTTTCACTTCTATCGGCACTCCCGGAGTGCAACTCACAACTCCGTCATTTATGAACAGATTTCATAATTTATTTTTTTATGTGAAAGGATCCCATAGTCATTTCATCAAAATTGGTTCAGTAATACGGTTTTTAAATCGAAATACCTGGAAAAAATATCTCATCCAAGAAATTTCGTACATATTTTGTTTTCCTGTGACTTTCCCCACTGGAAAGATTTTGTTGAATTTTGAAAAATTATAAAGTTTTAGAAACTTATATTAAAAACGTTTGTAACCGAATTCAAAAAAGGTTGTCAATTCATTGTTTTTATATTCAATGGAATCTGTTTTCTTTTTAGTTTTTCAATGGTTATTCTGTATTTTGTGTTTCTGTTTTTTTTATGTGCTCTAACATTTTTCATGTTCCTATGAGTTGCTTGAAATAAATTATTTTATTATTACCCTCTTGGCGTTATGGCGTATGGCGTTAAGCGGCGGTGGCGGAAAAATGGCGGCATAAGATATATTTTCAGAAAATCAACTATTTTGAACAAACTACTTTATGTGTAACATTTTGCGCGCTGGCACTTTTGAGTCAGTTGCGAGTCTACGGCGGTCGTACTACTGGTCGAATTGTACCTTCAAATAGCGAAAGGCTTAAGGTCTGATAGTTTAACTTACCATATGCATCAGGGTGTTTGTCTCCAGCCGGTATGGGGGCTATGGGGGCGTGAGGGGCATGGTGGTAGTTAGCAGGGTAGCCCCCCGTCGCACTGTGCGCGCTGAAACACAAAAACAGTTTCACTCAAAACTTTCGTTAGTTGAACCTACTACAGGCGCAGAGGGCGAAGGCTAGTCTAAGACGCAGAAGGTTGCGGGTTCGATACCCGCCGCGGGACACATTAGTATGATCTGCAAGTATTTGATTCGGGTCTGAGTGTTTCTACGTGTAATTACAACAAAATGTCATATATCAGTCATGTAGTACCCATAACGCAAGATCTGCTTACTTTGTGACTAGATGATGCTGTATGAAATGTCTGGTATTATTTATTTGTTTATTTACATAAGCACCCGATTTATATTGTCTTATGTATCATTACATATTATAAAACAAAGTCTCTTCCCGCTGTCTGTCTGTCCCGTTGTATGCTTAGATCTTCAAAACTACGCAACTGATTTTGATGCGGTTCTTTTAATAGATAGAGTGGTTCAATAGGAAGGTTTATATGTATAATACATACATAATATAGTAGAGAAACACTGATAATTTTAGAGGTTAGCGTATATGGGTTCAACGTATTAGAACTACTGAGCTACAGCAACGCGTGGTCGGGTCAGCTAGTAGAAAAATAAAGCTCTTTTTTTAATTAAATTTTAACCTACTGTATATTTTGAGATTCACGGGTTTTATTCACGTGTTATTTAGTTGATGGATATACACTTTTTCGATTCATCTAAAGAATTTTCACCAGAGTGTAACTCACCCTGATGAAGATGCTCTAGATGAATCGAAACAGTGTCGGTGCCTCCATCGACTAAATAGTACAAGTGTAGAAATAGGTGTCTCTCAAAATCTATATACCAACACCTTAATACATAGGATAAACTAGAAATAAAAATAATCGAATAAAATGAGGATCCTATTCTTTAGCCTAATGATATTATAAATCTCTGTATCAAAAATCCTTGTGATTGTATTGAATAAAGTATATTTTGACTTTGACTTATCTGAAGCCCTCCCATTATACCTATTATGTGGGATTGGGTACTTATTATAAAATATACGGAAGATCCATGTATAATGTCTACAAAGGTACGTGATGTTATAATTTATAGCCCATCACTTTTTATTATGTGGGGTTACTTCTTATAAATTATACGGCAGATATATGGAGAATATCTACATAGTTATTGGGTGTCTATATTATGCGGGTTTATTAATATCAAATGTACGGAAGATCTATAGAGAAAGTCTACTTAGATAGTCATTACCCAGTTATGCGGGGTCACTTAATATAAAATATATGGGTTATGTCTACAAAGGTACCGGGTGTCATTAAACTAAAGGCTATGCGGGGTCACTTAATATAAGGTATATGGGTAATGTCTACAAAGGTATAGGGCTTTCATTACCTTACGGCTAAGCGGGGTTACTTAATATAAAATATATGGGGAATGTCTACAAAGGTATAAGGTTTCATTACCTCACGGCTATGCGGGGTTACTTAATATAAAATATATGGGGAATGTCTACAAAGGTATAAGGTTTCATTACCTCACGGCTATGCGGGGTTACTTAATATAAAATATATGGGTAATGTCTACAAAGGTATAGGGTTTCATTACCTCACGGCTATGCGGGGTTAATTAATATAAGACGAATGTCTACAAAGTGACCGAGTATCTATATCTGAGCTGTTACCTTATATTATGCGGGTGTGGATGTGGATGCGGGTGCGGGTGCGGGTGCGGGTGCGGGTGTGGATGCGGGTGCGGGTGGTAATGCGGGTAGTCGGCGCCGGGCGGCGGCGGGATCGTCAGCAGCGACGCCAGGTCTTGCCAGCGCTGCTCTACTGACATGGACCGCATCAGCGACTGGAATTAAATAATAAATATATATAAAGAAATATTTGTGGACAATGTATTATGGTGAACAGATCACTGATAGTATACAAATTTATTTTTTAAATACATATTTGTGATACTTTATAACACCCAGACACAGAACAAACACCTATGTTCATTACACAAATTATTGTCCTTGTTTTTGATTTTTTATTTATTATAATAAGTACCAATTATTTTAGTAGTAGTAGTTACGTTTAATACTTTATTTTGTACTTTATTATGTCTGTGTGATGTTGTGTCAAATAAAGCCTTTATATATCTATCTATCTACTTATAGTCCGACAAGAAAGAGTAGAAAATAAATGAGGGCGCCACTATTGTTTACATGGTATCACCATATACAATGGCAGAAAGTTTTGATATTTGATATTTTTAAATAAACATATAACACATTGCAGTTCTTATTTTATCAAATTTTACACCAAACATTTATGCTCATCACATAAAGGTTTGTCCTGAATAAGAATCAAACCCACTATGTTAAACCCACTCCCTTCTTGGTGTGACCTACCTAGAAAGAAAGCAAGAATATTTATATTTATACTCAGAGGGGTAAAAACACAATAATAGTTAATTAAATAATTCTATTCTATTGGTAGAACATAATTAGAAGTTCCTGCCATACCATAATTTTCATCTTCACTCTTAGATTCCTCGCTAGAGCTTTCATCACCGTGTTGTATTACCAGCTGCTCAATGTTTTGGTACATGGTTCTACCTCGCTCATAATATTATTTTTCGATTTTTTTTCACATGTTCACAGCATTGCTTCCAGATAAGTAAAGTATCAAAAATAAAGAATTGCGCTATAAAATAGTGCAGTGTTTCCACTAGCGGAAAAATCTAAAAATCTTCTGGTTGGTCCAACACAAAATGTAAATAAGATTTCAAGAAATTAATTTTACGTTTGTTTTTTTTATTCTTTATATTCTATTGTAATGAAAATAAATCTACATACATAGATCACATGTCACACACCATAACTACTCATATAAATACCAATATATTTTTTTTATCGTTAGGTGGTTGCAATTTGTATATTATTATGTCAACAAAACCTTTTCAATGTTTGATTCTTTTAATTAAGCATGATTTTTAATATAAGCAAAATTTGGTATGTACCAAAGCATGACGATACTTTATCAAATAAAATATGTACGTGCATAATATAATTTTTCAAAGAAAAGATGAATCTGGCGAGAGTTGCCAGTTTATAGTAAATTTTAGTTCCTTAATAATTAATTTCTACTCTTTCTTGTCGGACTGTACAGAACATCCAGTCACAAAACAAACATCCATATACTTGTCCTGGGAAAACCAACCTCTATGTAAATTAAGGGCCTAAGGAATCATTTACTATCTGTGGTTGGTATAACCGAAGACTATTAAAACTCTATGGAGGTGGAAAACATTATTCTAGGTAGGTGGCCGCCATCAAAAATCACAGTTTACCAACAGAAACACGTTTCCCCGAAATTCTAAACACAGCAATCGCATTACACCGTTAAAATGTCTGTTTGTTTTAGCTCAGATTTTGTGAGGAAAGTCGCCATTTTATTTGTTTGTTGTCCGAGATTTCGCGCCAACATTCGAAAGCTAAGCAGTTTAGGTACTTGTCTATGGTAGTTTTTACTTTTTCTAAGATCTGTTTGCAAAAGATCTCGATTTGAAGTTTCATGCAGCTTGTTACTATCTACTTAGGATTAGTCTTTTTTTTTAATAGATAAGTACCTCGTATTCCAAGGAACGTTGTTCTTAGGCCAACGGAAGAGGGAGCTGACATAATATTGCAATTGGTATTGTGCGAGTGAGAAGACTTGCTAAATCCGCCATTCAAGAGCATTTTCTTGATTGATACAATTATTCACAGTTTCATACTTTTGCAGAAGTTAGCACGCATGTTTCCTGTCATGCGATATGACAACATCATACGCCCCCACACACTCAAACACCCTCACACACACACACACACTCACACGCAACACAGACACACACCCTAATTAAATGTAATTTCTGATTACAACACACATAAATGTACCCTTTTAAATCTGTAACCCCGCTTGTACTTAACTCTCGGTGAATAACTATCAGAGTGGGGCAAATTTAAAAACAGCTCTGTAGGCAGGTATAACTATCTACTACCTACCTAGTAACAGCAGATGCTGAATTTGCACCCATTGAACTTAGAAAGTCTAGAGTATTTAAGATATTTATTATATTTACCAATTTTGTAAGTACCTATCTACCTACTAAGGCAATAAACGATTTATTACTTTATTTTTATTTTATACCCTGTTTTCAGTTATTTCACATAAGATATTTAGAATTTTGTTTATTTTCTGTAATTTTCTGGATGATGTTCAGTTTAGCATTAAGATCAACTATTTGTTTAAATTGACGACATTTTCATAAGACTAGCTGTATGTCATCGTTTAATTCAAGTACCTATCGCACACGTACATTTTAAATTGGTACCTTACTGATTTGCCTACGGTTTCAAGGCAAATATTGTATCTACAACTTCATATTCTACGCATTGTCAACTGGCAAAATATTTAAGAGGTTTATTCGAGTTTGAGAACCAGAAGCCGGTAAATAAATACCTATTTAGGTACTTAAGAATAAAGTCAACGGATATTTACAGTTCCAAGTAAGACATTCAAAACGAAACATCTCAATGCGTTATGCAAATAGAAAAAAAAACAGAGCACCGTAGGCTACTGGTGGAATTGTGGAAAGCAAGTCAATGTTGGCAGAACACTTGTAAAGCTGTGTACTGTGTAAACAGTTTGTCTATGGTGTTTGTGTACTGGCACGCGAGCGGAATGACACCGGGTGGCAGGAAAGAAAAAAACCTTCCAAATTTGAATTTGATTCTGGACGTCATTAGCAAGATGAACGGTATGACCCGTAGAGTTATTACGAAAATGTAATAGTATCAACAGAAATAGCAACGCCACAGCAATATTGTTACAGCAACAGCAGTGATGTTAGCGTACAATAATTACGTTTTAAAAACTAAAAAGACAACCGACTTCATGTATAAAAAAACAAAATATCAAAGTTTCGTTTTATCTAAGTAGATCACATATTTTTTTTAGATTTATTTTATTTAAAAACCTTACTACTGAAGCGATTTTAATGAAATTAATATGGGACTAATCGGGATGTGTACTATATCCTTTCACATGAAATCAGATTTTTTCAAATCGGTTCATAAATGATGGAGCCATACGGTAACAAACATAAAAACAGTGAAAATTAGAACCTCCTCCTTTTTTGAAGTCGATAAAAAATTGTGTTTGACAGCAGTGATCACGTATTTTACGCCTATTGCTAGTTGTCGCGAGTTACCTAATCTGATCATCGATTATTCAAAGAAACAAATCTAAAATGGCGGCTTGTCTTGCATTGACAGTTAGCAAAAAAAGTAGTACTTACTAGCTATCGCCAGGAATTTCGCTTTTTGATTAAATGATTTTAAATATTTAAGGTAGACATTTTAATATTTAAATAAGTGTATTATTGACCGAGCGAGCGCGAAGCGCGAACGAGTGTCTCCATTTCAGCTTAGGCAAAAATGATTTCGTATGTCTGTCTATCCACCCAGTGTATGTCCGGATGTTCTCCTCTACAGGTCGTATTTCTCAACCGATTCTCGTGAAATTTTGTGAGCAGGTTCTATAACTATATAGATTTTTTTTGTCGATTCCGTTTTTGTTTTTTTTCCAAAATGGCGGAGATATGGGGGTTGAAAACGTAAAAAAGATACATTTCAGTCATTTCGAAAAATGTTCGTGAGGTCTACAGCTCACAGAGCCACTAGTTTTAATAGGGATAGTGATATACTTATCTAGATTTGATACTTTGATCTCAATATGAGGAGCTCCATTATGAAGGCTCTTGCCTCGTTTGCACTCATATTATTAACCAAAAAACTTAATGAACCTATGGAAGTTAAAAACAACAATGAATAAGATTTGAATAAGATTTTTTCTTGTACTTATCGTGTTATTTTTAATTTATTTCAAAAAAAAGTGTGAGGAAAGGACTAAAGTGCGCCTCAAAGGCATTCAAAAACCGAGAGCGGCAAGATAGCGGAATAATGATAGGTACTGATATTTTTTTTGCACGTTGTACAGCCGTGTGTGTGAGTATAGACAGCAATAGTGTGCAAGTGAGAGCTAATGATTTGCGGCGCCATTTTAGATTCGTTTCTTTCCGTAAGCGGGTTAGAATTACCCGTACTTACCTGACAATTTAACAAGAGCCTGATATGAAGATAAGTCTTAATAAACGTGTTTACAATTTATAAATAACAAATGTACTATAATAAACTATATACTGTATATAATAAACTATTGATGTTTATAAAGGTTTAGAAAGTTATGTTTCCGGCAAAAATACGGAAGTACTCGTGCCTTTCAAAGGTCTGTGATTTTGACAGTCATTCAATAAAGTGAAAAATGTAATGTTATTACAGTTACTTTTTATAAACCTTAATTTAATAATTTATTGAAGAATATTATTTTGCATTTCTGTCAAACTCACTAAGATTTTTAATTATACAAGCTATGTATTAACTTTAAAAAGACAGTCAATTGACTCTTATTAACGCCCAATTGGACTTAAGCCTGTTTAACTGTTACATAAAAAAAGTAAGCCAAAGACTACGGATAAAAACACATTTTCTTAATTCAAAAACTATGTCGAATAAAAATTTCAAAGACATGAAAAAGTGTATGTATTATCTATACCAATATTTGAAGAGGAAAGATTTGATTGTTTGTTTCTTTGTATTAAATAAGCTCCAAAACTACAAGACCGATTTGAAAAATTATGTTATGTTGGAAAGCTACACTATCCCAGTGTGACATAGATTACTTTTTATCCTGGGAAAATTGGTTTGTCCCGTGAAAAATCTTCAACGCAGGCGAAGCTGCGCGCGGACTGCTAGTTATATATAAATTAGCTTATATAAATATAAAAAAGTAGCCTATGTCCTTCTCCAAATTCCTATATATGTCTAAATCAAAATTCATCAAAATCGGTTTAGCGGTTTAGGCGTTAAATCGTTACAAAACAGACAGACAGAGTTACTTTCGCATTTATAAAATTAGTTAGATTAAAGAAGCCGTCCTCAAGAATGTAACAGCTATGACACAGTTAAATTGTCACAAAGATACCAAACTTTTTAATGTTACTAGTTACGAAAATGAAATTTGGTACACATACGAGTAAGTATTATAAACTTTTTAGAGCAAACATTTTTATTATTTGTAATTCTGGATTTATTTTTATTTGCCTATTCTTACAACTTTTATGGTCGTAGACATAATGTTCACTCGAAAGTTGTACGGGGTCTTAGAAAAAGAAAAAAAAAACAACTTAAGGCGAGTACCTGATCGAGTGATTTTGACGCGTATGCGCTCGCTCTAATTTTTTTTTATCGGACAACAATCAAAAAAGGTATTGTGAAAAAAGTTTAACGAGTAATGTTTTAATTAACTTACTTTCCACCTATTAGTGTTTAACTCTCTGCCGTCAGACAGTTAACCGACACATTTGAAATGTATAAACTCTCTTGTATTCGTTTTTCGTAGTTAAGGTAAGTTATAAGATGGATCATGCAAAAATGCGCTAGGACCAGGACGAGTTTCTAACGGACTTGGGCTAAGAGGTCAGGAAAATCGTCCTATTATTGATTAAACGCTTTGACATTTCAAAGTGGTCTTTTAAACATTTTACATTAAAAAAATAAAAAAATAAAAAATTCCACCCAACCCAAGCCCGAGAAGAACTGGCAAGAAACTCGTCCTGGTTCTAGCGCTATTTTACATGATCCATCTTATAACTACCTTACTACGAAAAACAAATACAAGAGAGTTAATACATTTCAAATGTGTTAGTTAACTGTCTGACCCAAGCCCGAGAAGACACATACGTTCATCACACAAATGTTTGCTCCGATGATCGAGAGCCCACAATAAGGCTACCAAATGAGCTGTAAGGCCAATTGAACGCAATAATTCTACATGTTTCCAAGACGGTACAGCCTCATCAGTAAATGAGTCCCAGCAAACGACCTTGTCCGATCTCAAGGTGTCGTGATTATATCCTCTGCGTATAATCAGCAGCACGCGAATGTGAGCCCTAATTTTAGGCACACGTGTTATTGTCACATGTTAGGAAAATGAAGAAAAAATACGGATTTACGCGTAACTATAATATTACAAGTATTGTCCACTTTTAAATAAAATAAATAATAAATAATACCGAACATGTCACACAGCATCATCTGGCCCCAAAGTATGCAGAGCTTGTGTTATGGGTACTCACCACGTAACTGATATACTACATATATACTTTTTTTTTGTAAATACATACATGTTATACATGGAAACACCCCAGACATTTGTCCCGAAGCGGTAATCGAACCCGCAACCTTCTGCGTCCCACCCGGCTCTTGGCCCACTGTGCCACAGAGGTTGTCAAACTAACTTTGTAACTTCTGCGCTTCTGCAATATCACAATAATCATTTTGAATCATCGAATATACTAGGTGAACCTAGGTGCTGGTTCCTCCTAACCCCAGTACAAAAAGAATCCGGCAACAAACTCGTCTGGTGTTAGCGTTTTTTTTGTATGATCCTTACTAATTTTGTTACAGATGTCGAGTCGAGTCGATTTGGAGATTCGATTCGAATTTGTGATTGTCATGAGATTTATAAGCCAATTTTGATTTAAATACGTTTTTAATCGACAAATCTATTCTATATCTACGTAGCAAACTTATGAAAATCCAGACAGCATGCATAGATAAATAAATTAATAATGCCAGACATTTCACACAGCATCACCTGGCCCCAAAGTAAGCAGAGCTTGTGTTATGGGTACCATATGACTGATATACTACTTATATACTTTTTTCTTTTCACATACTTACATATTATAAATAGAAACATCTAGACCTGAGAAATACTTCGAGATCAATCTATTGTCCCGTGGCGGGAATCGAACCGGCAACCTACTGCGTCTCAACCGGAACTTGGCCCACTGTGCCACAGGTTGTCAAACAAAAGACAGAAGATCAAATATATAACAAATCATATGCTATATTCTAAATATTTTGCCTCTAAATTACTAAATTAGTATATCAGTCATGTGGGACCCATAACACAAGCTCTGCTTACTTTGGGGCCAGATGATGCTGTGTGAAATGTCCGGCATTATTATATGGTACTTCCAATAGACATCATCATATCAGCCTGTATGAAGTCCACTACTGAACATAGGCCTCCCCAATAGATTTCCAGGAAGAACGATTTTGAGCCCTCTCCACCCACCGACTTCCTGCGATCTTTACAATGTCGTCTCCATCGGGTGGGGGGGTCGTCCTACACTTCGATTTCCTGTCCTTGGTCGCCATTCGACAACTTTTACTCCCCAACGGTTATTAGTTCTGTGAGCTATATGGCCTGCTCATTGCCACTTCAACTTGCAAATTCTGAGTACTATGTCGGTGACTTTGGTTCTTCTACGGATTTCATCGTTGCGGATTTTATCACGTAGTGGAACACCCAACATAGCTCTCTCCATAGCACGCTGCGCGACTCTGAGCTTGTGTATGAAGCCAATAGTTAGCGACCAAGTCTCAGTTCCACATGTCATAATTGGTCATCATTGTCACCCTTCGAAAACTTTTACTCCCCAACGGTTATCAGTTCTGCGAGCTATATGGCCTGCCCATTGCATCTTCAACTTGCAAATTTTGAGCGCTACGTCGGTGACGTTGGTTCTTCTATTGACATATAACTATAAAATTTGACATGAAGCAAGGTCTCACAGTACAAGTAAAGTAAAAATCCAAAACAATTAATTTACCGCTATATAACATCAAAAAAATTGTTTGCGATCAAAAACCTGCATGACCGTGAGACACATCGATGTATAGAAACAATTTTTCAGATACAAAATTAAATCCAACTTTTTGTTTAAGTAATTATCGAAGATTTATTAGTTTGTGACGATGTAGTTGCCCTGAATTTGACCGATGGAAAAAACCATGATGGTGAAAAATGTAGGTAGGTACATAGCCGGTGGCCGGTAGCTGGCGTGACATTCGCATTTGAATACGAATGTATTTACAGAAAAAAAAATGTGTGCGTCTCGGGACGCCCGACAGAAGTGATAACTTAAACTAATCTAACTAGCGCTGTGGGTTTGAGTACGTGAGGAGGAGCCTGCCTACCGCTGCTGTATGCGTGAGAGAAAGGGAAGCCAGACAGACTGGCGCCGTACCGCGTTACGTAACGAAGCGGTTTACCCTCCTATAAGAAGTTATCACTTCAATATATTTAAATAGTATCAGTCATGTGGTACGTGGTACCCATAACACAAGCTCTGCTTACTTTGGGGCCAGATGACGCTGAGTGAAATGTCCGGCATTATTTATTTATTTTAGGTTAAATTGTAGGTAGTAGTTGAACAGCCGGTTAAAGTGTTAGTGTCCCGTCGGCATCACAAAAACCCAACGAAAAACGAATGACCTTTGTCCAACAAAACACGGAAACAACCTCCCAAATTATTAGCTCACCATAATTTTACATGACAACCTCATTATACACCATTGTGTACTTTAATTGCACCGAATTAAGACTCAAAATGGATTGTCCAGCCATGTCAAGGCTTCTAGAATGTCCCAGCAATTTTTGTAAGTATAGGGAGAAACTGATCATTTAACCCGCAAAAACTAATGTATCTTTTTGTTCGATATTCAAAATGACAATTACATAATTTGGTATCTCCTTTGACCCTAATACACTATAATAATTATAATGAGATTTTATCATGCGTAGATCGAGTGTTCCTATACCAAAGGTATGTTTACACGGGCAATTAAAATTGCGCAATCCGGGCAACACTTGCCAATTATGACGTCACGAGAACCAAAGGAATTTACAGCAATGGCAACATAATATTATATCAATTATAATACAGATACCGACACATCATACCTCGTGATATAAATCAAAAAAATCTAAAAAACTAAGCAAGTAACACAAATGTTGATACTTGGAAGCAGTGATTGACCTTCTGGTCAAAGTACGTGCGAGCTACTAGCAATAGCAAAACTATCAAGATTCAGCAAGTAGCTCGTAACCCAATAACTCGACATGCATGGAGCCTGGGAAGCCCACTTCAATCATTTCACTACACTGCATGGTTCGAAATAACTAGTAACTACATAGATATATAGATAGATATCTATCTATCTATCGTTTAGATAAATACATTTATTTGTAATAGCTACAAACATAAACACATACATACAAAAATAACAAAAGATAAAGAAAAAAATTAAGTTAGTAAATACAAACAAAAACAATACAAAAAACAAATTAAAAACATAAGCAAAATATTAACATAGGTGTCCCATTAATCCTTGTGTGTTGCAGTAAGATAAAAAGGTCATAGGTCATAGCTCATAATTTTGCACAAAGAACACTGATTTTCAGTTAGAACTCTTCGAGATGACCAGTTGCACAAGATGAAATACCTAAAATTTCATCTCTTCAAGAAGTCTCGTTAAGACGATAAGAAGAAAAAGCATGCTAACAAGTCAGACGTCGTTTGATTTGGTCTGTCAGATAACAGATAAGTAGTCTTCACAGAATGCCAGCAACTAGCATGCTAGCGGTATGCTATCTGCATGTATGGTAGATATGGCTTCGATTTCCCGAGCATGCTACTTATAGTAAACTGCAGATCTTTTCATTGCATTTCTAATTCGAATGATCTTTAGATTTAGAGCCAATGAATCAATGTCAAGACAACGCCATTTACCAGTGTACTAAATGAAAACGAACTTTAATCAGAGATGGTCAATTGATATCCATGGCAGTTTTATTATTTTTAACCAACTTTAAAAAAGGAGGAGGTTCTCTTTTCGTTTTTTTTTTAAAGTTTGTTCATCTATTACTCAGAGACGCCTGAACCGATTTGAAAAATTATTGTTTTGTTGCATATTTCCCAGGTATCCTATTTAAATTTAATAGGTCGAAATAGGTCGAGCGGTTTTTTAAATTCTATAGAAATCTAATAATTGTATACATCGATGATATTTTTTATATTCAATGAAGTCGGTTTTCTTTTTAGTTTTTAAAACGTAATTATTATTTTTGGCTTTACTCAAAACCTTACCTATATTTTTACTTGTATTAGATTATAAGTTAGTAGGTAAGATGGATTATTAAAACTAAGAGCTAAAAAATATATTTTAATATTTTATTAAATGAAATTATACACAAGTGGCACGCCCCGTAGTCTTGACTTCGTTCGCATACAAATTTTGACGCCCCGTTTCATTCATTCATAAAGGTCATTTTAAACAGTACCTATCTCAATCCAGGTCATAATGGTGTGTATGAGTAGAAGTATACCAAATTTCATGAAAATCAATTCACTTGTTACTGTGTTACAAGCTTCCAAAACAACATTTATAACATTAGTATGTGATTTAATTCATCATCTAATCACAAAACATGTTTTTAAGACGACCTTATATCGAGTAGGTAGTACTTAAATCTCGGGTCTTCAGTACAGCAGGATGCTACGCACTGGCAAAAACCATAGACAACAACAATTTTGGCAAACAAAAAACCAATCAGACGCAACACCACTTACCTGGTACTCGTGTAAATCCATCATTATCCTATCACTAAACATGAGAACTAACTTAAAACAAACTACACTAAAATATTGCACACAACTCAGACAGTCCACTAAAGTGGTAATATTGCACATAAAAATCAGGTACCAATGACGGTATTTAAAAATAAAAAAATCACATTGTCATATATTAAGCTGTCAGATTTGACAGGTGACGCGCGCGCTTTTTCGCGATTCCCGCGTTTTTCATGGTGGACGCGCGCGCCGCGTCGCGATGCGTTCGTTACTGGCCAGTGCGAATACCGTACTATAAGATCCGTTGTACGAAAAAACTGGTCAAGTATGGTCAAGATTTTGAGATGAGAGTCCCGTACGAAAACAATACTTTCACTTTGTACCTACCTAGCTGTTTTTATTGATAGATTCCGAACTGAAATCCTCCCGCAGTTGTTTTATCATCTGTCCACTATGGACTTTTAGGGTAACTAATCATTTGCTGGGATCTGTACCTACCTGGTTAGTATTTGTGGCACAGATTACGCTAAGGAATCGGACACAGAAACGGCAACATTTAACGAGAAGGACCTGCAATATGGAGCGCATGAGCGCAAAGCCAGCTAGAGATCAGAATGAGAAATGTCAAAATGTGGAGTAATATTAGTATTCTTTAAAAATTATATGCATTGTTTTCTATAAATAGTTTATCCAGATTAGCTGTATGATTTTTTATTTTTGCTTTTTGTTGGTAGCTTACTAGTAAGCTGGTCGTAAATTATATTTATTCTTTATTCCTCGTCTAAGCCACAACGGAACCCTCAAAAAGCTATCAGCTAACGTGTGTGAAATCGCCAGAACTGCAGCGGCAAACTACCGGCCGTCATTTTCTAACGGTCCGGTAAGGAGGTTGTAAGGCCTGCACACACGCACCGTAACACGTACGATATGTAACGAGCTTAGAGTGGCCGAGAGTAGGCTGACTCCTACGCGTTCTAGATTACTTGAATTATTATTTTAAATTGTCTATTGGGTTTAAAATGATCTGGTACGTCCGCACATCAGTTCCATATTTCTAACAATCTGCTTTCTGAATAATACTTATCTTGATGTTTTATGCATACAATTGTACAATTTGTACTGGTGTTTGGTAAAATTGTTACTAAATGACCAATGCAATATAATATAATTCCAAATAAAGTTAAAATTGAAAACGCATCAAGACCGACGTCGGAAAACGGATAATGGAACTCAAATGGGTCTAAGCAGACACATAAAGAGGCTCGGAGTAAGACAACCCTGAATGGTGCCCGAAAAATGGATACAGGAACGTCGATCGTCCGTTGATAAGATGGTCGACGATATGGGAAAAGAAGCGGACTGCGGATGGTACAAACTTAGGGAGATCTATACCAGCAGTGGGTCAAGTCAGGCTGTGGATTAAGCTACCTTACCAACTATGTATTATTTCAATATTTTTGACTTGACTTGACTTGTACCGATACCCGTACATAATATCGTGTGTACGAATCGCGTCTCATACGAGATCGTGTGACTCCCGTGTGTCTGGGCCTTTAGATCCGACTTTCTTCGGCACTCGAAGAGAGCGTACAAGTAATTAGAAATACATTCTGAATTTGATTGATTGTATTCGGCGACAGTTACTTTTTAATCATGTTTTTTTATTGTAAGAAAAAGTCGGATTGCACAAAAGAGTTGCACTTACGCGGTCGAAGTTCAAACTTCTTTGATTGTGATTTAAATCTTCATTCTCAAAATGGGCAACAATCATCTTACTAACTATGTCTGGTAGAAGAAAGAGCACTGGCTTTTAAAAAAAGAAAATGTAAGACGCAGTGGTTCTACAACATTGTAATATTTTTTAAGCTATTGCTAGTGATTTAGTTGTTTCGCAAAATTTTCTAAAAAGTTCTATTATACGAAGGACTTTATTTTGCCACCAATGACCAAATTTGAGTAAGTTTTAAATGACAGTTTGAAAAAAAATTGCTAAAATTGTCATTGTGTTCTATTAATTAATTGATTTCCGGCTTTTCCGTAGTTTTAATCAACACCAAATCACATGGCGTCTTTGGTTAATTTAAGAAGAGTAATTTAAATATATTACTTTAATGTATATTTTGATAAAAACAAAATAAGATCATTCGTGTTTTACGAGATTTAATTATTTATTTATTGTTATTCCGACGAAACTACAGAATTACAGCCATTTTCGACGACCTATGTGGCGCAGTCGACTAGTGTCCGGCTGAGATGCAAAAGGTTGCGGGTTCGATTCCCGCTGCGGGACAAATGTTTGTATGATCTGCAAGTATATTCTCAGGTCTGGGTATTTCTATGTATAATATTTACAAAAAATGAGTATTTAAGTAGTCTCATCTTCAATTCATCTGGTACCCATAACACAAGCTTTGCTTACTTTGAAACAAGATGATGCTGTGTGAAGTGTCCGGCTTTATTTATTTATTTATATATTTATTTTGACGCAATACGTAGCTTGCGTCATACATAAGCTTCGTTTACTCCTAAGCTCGGAAGCGCTCTGTATTAATTAAAGAAACGGTCAACCATCCATTGAACTATGAAAGTTGAAGATTTATTAAGAGAAATGCACCTAGAATAACATCTCAAGTGCCGTTCTTTGACAAATTCACATGTAATTTCGAGAGAAAGTGGTAGAGTTTGTACAGTTAAGCTTTTACGGGTCTAAAACGGCCTAGACGCTATTACGGAGTTTAGAATGTAGAATTGCTAGCTACTGCATTTAATTAAATTACTCTAATACATTTTGAAATTTAAGTATTACTTTTGTATTTTGAAGTTAGTTTTCGAGAGAGACCCAGCTTTAACCATCTCTGTCTAAGTTTATAATCCAGATTTGTTAGCTACTGCATTCAATTAAATTACTCTAATACATTTTGAAATTTAAGTATTACTTTTGTATTTTGAAGTTAGTTTTCGAGAGAGACCCAGCTTTAAACATCTCTGCCTGAGTTTATAATCCAGATTTGCTAGCTTTTACATTTGATTCAATTACTCTAATACATTTTGAAATTTAGGTATTACTTTTGTAAAGTATTTTATAGTTAGTTTTCGAGAGCGACCCAGCTTTAACCATCTCTGCCTTATTCATGAAAAGTTTTTGAAGAATTATATTATGACAGTGACATTGACAGGCCTCTAAGTGGTTAGTTACTAGGCCTTTTGCGTTGTAGCTCCCAGGACAAACATTTGCGTGATGAACAAAGATGTTTGGTCTGTGTCTGGGTGTTATATATAACAACTATATAAGTATTCTAGCAGTCATCTGTTCCTATAGAAGCTATGCTTAGTTTGAGGTTAGATGGTGCTGTGTGTATTATCCAACAATATTTATTTACTTATAAAAAATATATCAATGTCAATTCAATAAGTAAGTAAATAAAAGTTGACCCTTTCGAAAAAAGTTAAAGATAGCAAGAAGGTTTCACGTTTCTGAATAAATAAGATGCTCTGATTGGTTGTAAGAGTTACAGTTTGGCGCCAACTCTGCTCTCACTTCTCCGTTATTTTTTATAGAAAATTATTCATTCCTTTTTCGAATACTGTAGAAAGTTACCATAGAATTATAACGCTTATTGGATAGGTGAATGAGATCGACCGGAAATGACGCCTTAAATGGCATGAATATAAACCGTAATACTACGATAATTTTTATAATTAGAAGTTCCATTCCATGATATGCAAAATCCGGTTTTGTTACTAGTTGGTATAAATACTATAATAACTATGTAATAGGTGTGCGCGTTGCGTTTCATTATATCAGTGCATGGATAGAGTTAGTGTGCTGTATCGCGGACATTTCGGAACCATAAGAGGGTAGAAGGAGAAACCAAGTGAGTAATTCGCACTACTCGGCGGCCAGTCCCTAGGCATCTCTAATCTTCCCGCGACCGGGAATAAATGAAAAGGTAGGATACCTTTTCACTACTAAAGAATATGAATTTTAATCACGAATGTTAATAATTGCGTTAAAAAACTAATAAGACAACCGACTTCATGTATACAAAAACAAAAAATCTAAATTTCGTTTCATCCAAGTGGATGACATATTTTTTTCAGTGTTTTTTATTTAGAATCCTAACTACTACCAGGTAGTATATCCTTTCACATAAAATCAGATTTTTTCAAATCGGTTCATAAATGACGGATATATGAGGTAACAAAAAAAAGTTTGATTGAGAACCTCCTGCTTTTTTGAAGTCGGTTGAAAAATAAAATTTGATATGACTCTACAAAGTCCATTTTGGAATGCTGCTGAGTGAGTTCAATGAATGCCATTCGTCTGTCATTACTACCTCATCTGAAATCTACGTAGTAGTAAAAATAGCTTTCGAATTTCAAATCCTTTCCAAATTCAAATAAAATTACTTCACATTTTTCAGACTCGTTAATTATTCTGTGCTGCAGAGTAACTACAACTAAGCTATAGCTACTCAAGCATTGAGTATGATCAATTTCAATCTGTGAAAGCGTATTATAGATATGATCGCTTTGTACGATAATGTCATACCAGCTCATAGATCATGTCCAAGTGCTAAACAGCAAATGATGCACGGATCATTACTTGTAATCGATAGATGCGCTTTTTGCGGGATATCTTTATAATAATGGGGACACCGTTAGAGTTATAAACTTGATATAAGTACCTGTACGTACTAGTGGGAAAATGCAACATCCATACTTATTAACTAATATTATTACGAGAAAAGATTAGTTTTTGTATGTTATCTGTATTATCTGTTATTTAAATTTTGTGTAATACTTAAATAAGTTATCCCGGACATTACACACAGCATCATCTGGCCCCAAAGTAAGCTGAGCTTGTGTTATGGGTACCACATGACTGATATAATACTTAAATACTTTTTTTTTTGTAAATACATACATATTATACATAAAAAACTAGGACGAGTTTCCTGCCAATTTACAAAAAAACATATTTAAGTAGTATATCAGTCATGTGATACCCATACCACAAGCTCTGCTTACTTTGGGGCCAGATGATGCTGTGTGAAATGTCCGGTATTATTATTTTTATTATAATTTTTATCGCAATTGGCACCTAAATTCACCAAGTATGTAAGACGTTACAAAGTGATCCTGAATTAAATAAAAATATTTGACTTTATCTTTGACTTTTACCAAATTCAAATCCCGTTAAGCCATATATATAACCGTGAAAAGGTAGCTAATAAACAAACAAACAGAATTTTTCGAATTTATAATATAAAAATCACGCGACTTTGTCCGTGTAATTGTGCTTATCTATATACTTAACTATAATAGTAAGAAATATAGCCTCGCTGATTTTATTGTGGGTAATGATGAGGAGATAGGTACTATCAATTTAATTCATTTATTCATAAAAATAATATACATTGTATTTCAAAACATTATACGATTAGCCTATAATTGACGACCTCTGTAGCGCAGTTGGCTGTCAGGCTGAGACGCAGAAGGTTGCGGGTTCGATTCCAGCCGCGGGAATCGAACACAAAAAAAATATTGTTGTATGATCTGCAAGTATTTGTCTCTGGTCCGGTTGTTTTTCTATAAATTTTATTTATTTAACAGTATACCTAATATTTTTAAAAAGTAGATAAATAGTAGATATATCAATCAAGTGGTTCTCATAATAATATCATAACACAAGCTCGGCTTACTTAGCCGGCATTATTGATTTATATAGTCACAATAGTAACAGCAATACTTTACGAATCAAGTTACCCTCTTATCTAATCTATCGAACTAATCTAATACCTTAAAACGAGCAATTCTTGTATATATATGTGTATATATATATAATATGAAACAGATCCAACTATTTTCATGAAATTTTGTATGCATGGATTTATCCCCCCCGAAACGGGGGGGTAGCTAGCTTTAATTTTCAGATATCGTCTTTTTATCCGTGTTTTTACCGAGCGAAGCTCGGTCATCCAGGTACTTTATTTTTATTCCACTAGGACCCGCTGCTACACTTACCGTTTGAAAGCTCGATGTTCCAAATTTAAATAATAATGGCGACGTAATAAAATCAAACATCTGAGTTGTATGGAACGTAATTTGAAATCAAACATAATTATTAAGATGTGGACGCGAAGAAGAAAGTTCGTAAGTACCGCAACCATGAAGCTGCAGCCATTTTGTAAAACCGTGTTTTAGTAAACTGACTAGTTTTATATAGTTTGACTAGTTTACTAGTTTTATAGGTCGTCGTGCGAAGCAAATATTGCACTCTTCTATTATTTATTTTACTCGAGTTATTTCCGGTTTTATTAGTAATTTTGGTGTTTTTATTGAGCTGTTATTGACTTGAGTATGATAAATCGGAATAATACTTTCGTGTATCTTTGTTATTCGAGCAAATATAATCCGTATAGTTATTTTATATAAAAGGCATTATTTTGTAAAAATAACAAATGACGAACGACAAGATTGTTTTATTGTTTATTGAGCACCTTAGCTAACAATAAGTACAAGTTAGAGATATACATAATTTCTTAACCTAAGGAAGTTACAAGGTACATAATGTGATACAACTGACACCTAAACTAAGATAATAAAAATCCTGTATGATAGGTATCAGCGCCAAGATACGACTTTGTGACATCATAATATAATCAATATAAACAAATGACACTGGCAAAATTGGCATTATTATGTCACATGCCATAAACAAAGAAGAAGAAGAAGAAGTCTAGTCGAAGAATTAAGTTTCAATTTATTTATTAACATTTTGGAACTCTTGGTTTCGTTATATATTATGTAAAACCGTATTTTGTACTTTAGGTGGTCTGTTACAGCGTTGTAGGTTGTGCCCATTCAGGACCAACATGTTGTGTAGAACATAGATGATTTTTCTGTGTCAGGGTGTTTAGAATAGAAATAACCCCGTGGATTCAGTTCAATACGGTAAAGCGTTGTAGCATATACGTAAAGCCTACTTGGCTAGTAACTGTAACAGCGTTATACCACGCGGGATACACAAATAATTACAATATCTAAAAATGATTTTTCTTTGGTCTGTGATGTCTGGTACTGAATAATTAGCAAAGATTTGCATATATATACAATACTAGCTGGAAACCCCGCGACTTCACCCGCGCGTCTGTACGAGAAACCATCGAGTTTATTATTATAGTAGTATTCATATCAAGTTTCAAGCAAATCGCACCACGCGTTAAAAAAATTTATATATTCGTTTTCATCCCTTTTCACACTCTTTATGATGGTTATTTTGAAAAATCCTGAAACACGTCCGTTTATTTTGCATTTTAAGTATCCAAACCAAGTTTCTAAGACTCACACCCGTTAAAAAATTCCAATACAAACTTTGACACCCCATTTTACCCCTTTTTAAGGGTTATTTTGAAAAATCCTGAAACACGTGTCCATTTATTTTGCATTTTAATTGTTCAAATCAAGTTTCAAGCAAATCGCACTACGCGTTAAGAAGTTCCATACATTAGTTTTCACCCCTTTTCACCCTCTTAGGGGTTGAATTTCAAAAAATCCCGCCTTAGTGGATGATTTTGCTATAAAAGGAAGCTACGTTTCAAATTTCATTTTTCTAGCTTCAGTGGTTTCGGCTCGGCGATGATGAATCAATCAGTCAGTCAGTCAGTCAGTCAGGTTAAGCTCTTTTATAAGTATAGATTTTAGCAATATACGGTTTTGTACTGTATTGTACTAATGCCGGCTTTAAACGCGTTCGTCTATCCTCAAACAATTTCAGATGATTGCTAAAAAAAATATATACTAGACATTTAACAAAATGCCCGTCACAAACACAACAGCCGCAACACAATAACACCATGCTCTCACTGAATAGGTGCATAATTGCCGGCTGACCTCGGCGATCTATAGATCGCGATCCATAGATCAATGATCGATAATAAGGATAGCGGACTGCGCATGCGCGGGCAGAAATGAAAGTTTTTGCTTGCGGTGACATTTTGACGTTTGAATTGTGCAGTAGAATATAATATAATAGTCCATTAAAATGTTACATTTTTTAGGCCTTAGTGTGCATTTGTCAGAGGACGCAATTTTATTTTTTTAATGTGTAGGGGGGGTCAGTAGAAGCTTAAGTTCAAGTTTGTGGGGTCGGCACCCTTGTCCCCCGGCCGCCATCTTGGAAAAGGGGGTGCAAAGGGTTTTCGCGCTGTATCTCGTAAACTAGTTACCTTACAGAAAATTTAATCAAACATAAAATGTAGCAAATTAAATTTCCTACAATTTTATTTCTATTACTTTTTATCGTCAAGTGACCAACAAAAAAGTTATAAACAAAAATAAATGAAAATTTTGTTTGTTTGTTCTAGGTTTTACAGCGCTCCAAACTTAAACGGATTCTCGAATGCTCATAGGGATGCAATAAAAACTAAAAATTAGGCTTACTTTTCTATCTATATTTTTTTTATTCATACAATTTATTATGATCTTAACATTCCTATGCTATTATTGAACTATGTTTGACCCTTTTACCCACCACCTATGAGGTATAACATGGGCAAAGTCAAATTTATAAAAATTTTGCAGAAGCATCCAGAGTTAGCAAGTGGAACTAAATTATTTATGAGTGAGAAAGTCGAGTCATCGTTACTCAGTGTTGTTGGCGAACGTTTTTTCGTCTTTTTATATGGCGGAAATAAAGACGATACTCTAGACACTCTGCGATACAAACGATTTGCTAAGACAGTGACAAAAAATGCATTAAAAAATGCATTAAATTTTTATAAATTTGACTTTGCCCATGTTATACCTCATAGGTGGTGGGTAAAAGGGTCAAACATAGTTCAATAATAGCATAGGAATGTTAAGATCATAATAAATTGTATGAATAAAAAAAATATAGATAGAAAAGTAAGCCTAATTTTTAGTTTTTATTGCATCCCTATGAGCATTCGAGAATCCGTTTAAGTTTGGAGCGCTGTAAAACCTAGAACAAACAAACAAAATTTTCATTTATTTTTGTTTATAACTTTTTTGTTGGTCACTTGACGATAAAAAGTAATAGAAATAAAATTGTAGGAAATTTAATTTGCTACATTTTATGTTTGATTAAATTTTCTGTAAGGTAACTAGTTTACGAGATACAGCGCGAAAACCCTTTGCACCCCCTTTTCCAAGATGGCGGCCGGGGGACAAGGGTGCCGACCCCACAAACTTGAACTTAAGCTTCTACTGACCCCCCCTACACATTAAAAAAATAAAATTGCGTCCTCTGACAAATGCATACCCAAATGTAACTTTTCAATGGACTATAACCCGTGTGTATTACTTTTGCGTAAAAATATTATTTATCTATGGAATTTAAAAAGTAACTTTGGTAATGTTTAAAATGTCTTGATTTCCCATTCAGTTGTTTGAAAAGGTTTGTATTATAAAAATGATATTTTTGACTGTGTGAAAAATATTTGTTGTTTTTCAGTTTATCTCGTGATCTCGCATGCAACTGTGCCGAAATATCGGGATGCAGAAAAACTCAAATATCACGGTAAATAACCCGTTTTGAGTTAAAATTATAATAATATAGTTTAAAATATGTAATGTTTTTTGTTGGTTGTTTTGTTCGCTGCTTATATTTTTAGAATTTTATATTTAATTTATACTATTATTTTCAACATTGCGTGACCCAAGAGCTGGCTCCTATCTGGCTCAGCGTATTAGCGTTGCTATTCAACGTGGCAATGCCGCCAGTGCCGGGCCTTAGATAGCTGAACTGTTTTCAATTTATTTTATATTATTGTATATTATTCTGTACATTAATGTATACTGATAAGTATTCAATATACATATAATATTTTTGACGACCTCTGTGGCGCAGTGGGCCAAGGCCTAGCTGAAACGTAGAAGGTTGCGGGTTCGATTCCCGCTGCGGGACAATGTTTGTATGATCTGAAAGTATTCGTCTCGGGTCTGGGTGTTTCTATGTATAATATGTATATTAGGTCTAAGGCGGGTGTTCGCCTACTGCGCCACAGAGGCGTCAAAATATAAGTAGTATGTATATTAGAGTATACCAATAACACAAGCTCTGCTTACTTTGGGGTTAGATAGGTTTTGCACGATTATATCGCTTTTATAGATTTTAAGAGTAAGCCCCCAAAACACCTTCTTGTCTCGCCTTGCGGTCGGTTAACCACTTACATTGACAAATGATCCGTTGACAGTCTGTGGGTAACAGGTATCTAAACAGTTTTTTTCTGCCTACCCCTAAAACGATGCATCCTTCTATTGTTGGACTTCCCTTTGCCCGCCGCTAATAGTTATTCTATCCGTTTTAATAATAATAAAGATAATTTATTAACTGGCCGCGGCTTTACGTTGAAAAATAAATAAATATTGGACATGCACACAACACCATCTAGCCTAATATTGGACATGCACACAACACCATCTAGCCTAATATTGGACATGCACACAACACCATCTAGCCTAATATTAAGCATTATTACATAGTATAAAACAAAGTCGCTTCCCGCTGTCTGTCTGTCCCGTTGTATGCTTAGATCTTCAAAACTACGCAACGGATTTTGATGCGGTTTTTTATAAGAGATAGAGTGATTCAAGGGGGAGGTTTATATGTATAATACATATATAATATAGTAGAGAAAACACTAATAATTTTAGGGGTTAGCGTATATTGGTTCAATGTATTAGAACTACTGAGCTACAGCAACGCGTGGCCGGGTCAGCTAGTAGATTTTATAGAGACCGAATAACCGATAGAATACTTATATATTTTCATATCTTCGAACTTAATTTATACTTGTCAGTTTCCACACGGTGATTTCCATCACCGTTTGAGAGTACTAGTATCATCATATCAGCCCCTAGAAGTCTACTACTGAACATGGCCTATGTTCAGTAGTGGACTTCTAGGGGCTGATCCAATAAATTTCCAGGAAGAACAATTTTGAGCCCTCTCCATCCACCAACTTCCAGCGATCTTTACAATGTCATCGGTCCATCAGGTGGGGGGGTCGTCCTACGCTTCGTTTTCCTGTCCTTGGTCGCCATTCGAGAACTTTTACTCCCCAACGGTTATCATTTCTGCGAGCTATATGGGCCTGCCCATTGCCACTTCAACTTGCAAATTTTGAGTGCTATGTCGGTGACTTTGGTTCTTCTACGGATTTCCTCGTTGCGGATCATATCGCGTAGTGAAACACCCAACATAGCTCTCTCCATAGCACGTTGCGCGACTCTAAGCTTGTGTATGAGGCCAATAGTTAGCGACCAAGTCTCAGTTCCACATGTCATCACTGGCAACATGCACTGATTAAAGTACTGGTATAAAGCGCACATAAATTCATCTAATTAGCTAGGTAGGTACTAAGCTTTATTTACCATATTTTTCTTTATAGCTTTATTTATTTAGTTTGTGATCGCACTTGCGGAGATAGTACCTATATGAACTTAATAACACGTATTAAGCAAGTGATCGAGTTTATTAAGAAGATCTTGGTTCAGGTCGAGATACACAATGTCCGCATAGTGAATAAAAGGTAGGAGAAGGGCGTTGGAAAGTGAAATTTTGGTTTGAGTAGGAAGGAAGATCTTAGAGCGGAATTTTATTATGTAATGACATAATTCAATGTTACAGATCTGTAATTACTAAATAGGCTCCCGAGAGATTCATTGGTAAGGACACTACCAGCCGCACGACCAGTAGTGTCATTGCTAATTAACGACACTACCAAGCCTATTTTGGATTGAGTTGTACAGTCAACATTACAAAGTCAAGAAATATTATTATAAATATATACAGGTGTTTATCGCGTTTATTTACCTATTTTTCCCGACAGGTTTACACTCTGTCGTGGTCACGGGATGACTCATCCCGTGACCACGACAGAGTGTAAACCTGTCGAAACGTCGGGAAAAATAGGTAAATAAACGTGATAAATATCCGTATATATTTATAAAAATGAGTTCTGATCGCGTAAGTTTAAAAAATCATGAAATATTCTTTATTTTTTACTACGTAAATCATGATATAAGAGTAATAGAAAGATAGTAAAAACTGTGTTTCAGGAGCCAGAACCGAACCGTAGAAGGATTGGTATAGACTTATAATCAATAGTCCTTTTAAATAGTTAAATTGAGGGTCTTGGCATCGCAGGTGGCCGGCGTCACCTGTCGCGCGATGTCCAAACACGATTTGTCACTATTTGTGATTGTGAAGTGCCGACTAGAACTTACCAGTCTGGGCGTCTACTCGGAAAGCCGACGATATATCGAAACGATAACGCAAAACGATTTTGAGAATTTGTTGAAAAAAAATATTGAAATTATGTTGTATGTATTGTATTCTTTATGTTGGATGTTTCACCTCGTGATAAAACCCACAAGAGGACATCAGTAAAATAACCAAAGTCACCGACATAGCACTCAAAATTTGCAAGTTGAAGTGGCAATGGGCAGGCCATATAGCTCGTAGAACTGATAACCGTTGGGGAGTAAAAGTTCTCGAATGGCGACCAAGGACAGGAAAACGAAGCGTAGGATGACCCCCCACCCGATGGAGACGACATTGTAAAGATCGCAGGAAGTCGGTGGATGGAGAGGGCTCAAAATCGTTCTTCCTGGAAATCTATTTCCCCTATTGATTTATCCTATATTCAGCAGTGGACTTCTTAAAGGCTGATATGATGAAGATAATGATGATGATTGCTTCTTCTCATCCTGTCACTAGTTATTTCTATCCAATGTGGTGAAAAGCTCAAAGTGCGCCCCAGAGTCTCCTTTGCATTTTCCTCCTTATTATGAAGTAGTACGCAATTACTTTTATAATTAGAAACATTGCGTACAAGTCCCTAGTATAATTATAAATATATAACGTACATCATAGTACATAATATAAGTAGTATAACAGATATACTGGTAGATAGGACCGGCGAGATGAAAGGCGGGAACGTCGTGAGATCTCCACTAATGAACCGAGATGTCATAGGGCTGTCAAACACCTGTCAGTTGTTAGAATTGCGGAGGAAAATGTTTCTAACACATGCATATAATCTAAAACTTTTAAACGATCTTGGAAACGGCTCGAACGATTTTCATGAAATTTAGTATGCAGGAGGTTTCGGGGGCAATAAATCGATCTAGCTAGGTTTCATTTTTAGAAAACGTCGTTTTATCCGTGTTTTATACCGGATAGTACTTTTATTTATATAACACATTTCTGTAAATAAAATTATTTTTGTATTGAAATAAATAAATAATGTCGGACATTTCATAAGTATCATCTGGCCCCAATGTAAGCAGAGCTTGTGTTACTGGTACCACGTGACTGTTATACTATTTATATACTTTTTATTTGTAAATACATACATAGAAACACCCAGACCCGAGACAAATATTTGCAAATCATACATACATTAGCCCTGCGGCGGGAATTGAACCCGCAACCTTCTGCGTCTCAGCCGGCCCTTGGCCCACTGCGGCACAGAGGTCGTCAACATAGTGACAACCCTAATTACGGTTGGACAGGTCTATGCAATGTCTTCCGCTTTCCGTCCTCAAAGAATGCACCATCTTTTGTTCTTGAGCATTATTTGATCACAATCAGATTACAAATGCCTAATTGATTTAATTAAAATAAAAGAAAACTTTTTAAATGCCGTTAAAAGTATTCGTTTAAAAATCAGAAAATTTAAAAGATTTGAGTACATATATATATATATATATATATATCACATTTTAATTTAAATCAAGATTTTAATTAAGATATTATAATATTTAATTATAAAACGAATGTTTTCTTTTTAAATGCCTCCAAAAGTTTTAGTAAAAACTCGTGAAGTTCTGAATAAAATAAATCGAGTTGGAATTTTAATCGAGTCAACATAATCGCAGTTATAAACGAAAAATAAAAATAAAACCTATTTTTTTATTTCTTCATATACCTAGTTAAATATTTATTTTATATATATTGAATCAAAGTAAATACATATCTAGTATATATTACATCAAAAACCTTATAAATAATCTAGACCATTCCTCATATACATTTTGATAAACACGGGCTTCACTCTTGTATTATTTAGTCGATGGAGGCACCGACACTGTTTCGATTCATCTAGAGAATCTTCATCAGGATGAGTTTGATCCACGGTCCGTGAGTTGCCGCGAGCGTTCACGGTTCGCACTGAATTCCTCATATACTATTTATATTATACTAGCATCTGCCCGCGGCTTCGCACGCCTTTCCTAAATTCTGTTGATCCTATCGCTAGCAAACATCACAGGCTCACCCGCTAAGCCATTCTCAAGATTTTCTAAAAATTTAATCGAAATAGGTCCTATAGGAAACTGTTTCGGAGTATATAGAGAAAATACATACACAAATTGCCTTTTATCTATAATATTATCCTCTAATATTATAAAGAGGAAAGATTTGATTGTTTGTTTGTTTGTATTGAATAGGCTCCGAAACTACTGGAACGATGCGGTGTTGGTAAAAGGACTTTTGTGAGAAGCGACGTATGTATTCAGTAGTTACTCTGGAAGTCAATTCCCCAAGGTGTGGTCGGCAAATGGTTACATTTTTACCATTTGCCGATATGGACGACGTCTTCGAACAGTTAGTTGTACTTGAATCTATACTAATATTATAAAGAGGAAAGGAGGAGGAAAGGGGATTTGTAATTTCTTATTTTTGTATGTAACGAATAAACTTAAAAACTACTGGACCGATTTAAAACATTATTTTACCATTGGAAAGCTACACTATCCCCGGGTGACATAGGCTACTTTTATCCCGGGAAAAATCTTCAACGCGGGCGAAGCTGCGCGCGGATAGCTAGTATATTATATAGATAGATATTCAAAAACTCAAAACTCAAACTCAAAAATGTTCAATTCAATACAATCACAAGGATCACTTTGAAACGTCTTACATACTAGGTGAATTTAGGTGCCAATTCATCCTAACCCAAGCCCGAGAAGAATTGCCATGAAACTCGTCCTGGTCTTCTTATAACTAGTTTCACTACGAAAAACTAATTCACCGAGCGAAGCGAATATCTCCGTTTAAGCTTAGGCGAAAATGCTTTCGTATGTCCGGCGTCTGTCCTCTCCTTCTCCTCTAAAGGTCGCATTTCTCAACCGATTCTCGTGAAATTTTGTGAGCAGGTTCTATAACTATATAGAATTTTTTGACGATTCAGGTTTTAGAAATTATTCAAAATGGCGGAGTTATGGGGGTTGAAAATGTAATAAATAGTTATATTTCAGTCATTTCGAAAAATATACGCGAGGTCTACCTACAGCTCACAGAGCCACTAGTAGAATATGCTCAAGTCTCGCTCGAGGCACTTCTGTAGCTCACTTTAATACTATCATCACACTGGTTAGCCATAAAAACCACAATAAGAAGAAGAAGCTTTATTATTAGACGGATTAGGTTGAAATTGCGTTCCAGAATATTGTTTGATTATAATTTAAAAGGTCTTTTGAATAATCTTAGGGCCCAATGACTGTACACTTGTATGTAAAGGTGCAACCCGCTATTATGTGTCTGTCTGTCTGTCATTTAGATTGCAAAGATAGGGCGTGCAATAAGGAAAATATCGATATTAAATAATATCGATAGTGGTCCGATTATGCCGTCTCATCGACATTTAGAAATACGTCTAATAAATGTTGCAACCAGGACCTTTTAAATATCTTGTCTGTGTAAAAAAAACTGGGTGACCGAGCTTCGCTCGTTATAAAACACGGATAAAACGACGTATTCTAAAAAAGAAACCAGCTTGATCGATTTATCGCCCCCGAAATCCCCTGCATACTCAATTTCATGAAAATCGTTGAAGCCTTTTCCGAGATTCAGATTATATCCTTACTCCTTACTAATATTATAAACGCGAAAGTTTGTATGTATGGTTGTTACTCTTTCACCAAAAACTACAGAATAGATTCTAATGAAACTGTACAATAATATAGCTTATACATCAGAATAACACATAGGCTATAATTTATAAAGATATTGTGTGAAATGTCCAAAATATAACGATAAGTGTCAATTAAATAGGAAAGCATTCTGCCATGTGCGAGCTATTCTGGCGTGCGCTGCAAAAACCGTTAGAATTACACGAAGTACTAATCCTGCGCAGACGAAGGCGCGGGCACCAGCTAGTATAAACATATATTAAAGAATTCCTCGTTTAAAGGTATCTAATGTAGATAAATAAATAAGTATTTTATGGGAAAAACGGTGCGCTTATAAAAAAGCATCTCGAAATTGCAACTAAACTACCTTTAAGAAATTTAAAGCTTACATAGAGGGTAGTCATTTGATGAAAGCTTATTATAGTATAAATGACTATATAATTGATAAGAATGCATGGCCTCATATCGCTCTGTCGTCAGACAGTTAACTGACAGATTTGCAAAGTAGAACCTACCTTGTAATAGTTTATAATGATGACCTAGTTATAAGAAGGATCATACAAAAAAGCGCTAGAAGCAGGACGAGTTTCTTGCCAGTTCTTCTCGGGCTTGGGTATTTAGGTGCCAATTTATCCTAATAAATTGGCACCTAAATTCACCTAGTATGTAAGTGATCCTTGTGATTGTTTTGAATAAATATATCTTTAATTTTCACTCAAAACGGGATATTTACCATGATGTATGAGTTTTTCTGCTTCTCGATATTTCGGCCCAGTTGCATGCGCCATGATCACGAGATAAACTGAAGTCTTTGCGGGTGGATGTTATTGGCAGACAAAACGGTCTACCCTCTTTCTCAGTCTTTTACTGCGAACATTACCCCTACTATCTACTACCCCTACTACCCCTAAATATATCTTTGACTTTGATGTAATTACAATTTAGAGAAAACTTATCGTCCTTTTGTATTGTATTGTATTATACCTAAGTTTAACTTGTACAATACGAAGTTGCAAGTAAATTGGAGCGCCCACCTTCGTAAGCAAACTCGTAAAGAAATGCCGATTTGTGAGATAGAGTTGCGCGATGGAAAGAGAGGCAAGACCCCGCGATGGAAGTGAGGTAAGTTGATTATAATAACATTTTAAAAAGTTAGAATAATGTAAGCAATGTACAATAAAATAAAATACATGTGAAAGCTCAACTGAGCTATATAAAAACAGTTGACAATGATCTATAGATATCACAACTGATCCATATCACTGCCAGAGAACAGCGGCCCCAAGACACTGATGGCTTTGCCTAATTGACAATGACAATACGCTGGGCCAGATGCAGGAGCCAGTTCTTAGGTAACGCGATGTTGATACCAAACGCCGTGAAATATAATTGAAAATGCGATGGGATGATTCCCCACGGGCCCTGGATCTCGACTCCAAAAGGCTCAAATATAAAGACCCTATTAAAACCGGCATATTTGCGCCATTTTAGATCCTCGGCACATTTAGCCGCCGCACCAGCTCTAACGGAAGTCCCCGACAGATGAGAGGTGGCCAGGGTGTCAATTTGTTGCATAATCACGTGGTAACTGAGCGAAAGTGGTATGAAACTTGGTATGAATGCAGATTTGGACCTACAGTACTATATAGGCTTCATTTAATGTAGACACCACACGCGCAAAGCTATAGGCGGGAGTTAATCTTCATTACATAGTATAAAGCAAAGTCGCTTCCCACTGTCTGTCTTTAGCTATGTATGCTTAGATCTTCAAAACTACGCAACGGATTTTGATGCGGTTTTTATTAATAGATTGAGTGATTCAAGAGGAAGCTTTATATGTAGGTATAATACATACATAATATGATATAACTTTTAAAACTATCATGGTTTTGCACATAATTTTCACTCAAAACGGGATATTTACCATGATATATGAGTTTTTCTCGAGCAGCAGAAATCGAGAAGCAGAAAAACTCATATATCATGGTAAATATCCCGTTTTGAATGAAAATTATACATAATATGGTAGAGAAACACTGATAATTTAGAGGTTAGCGTATATTGGTTCAACGTATTAGAACTACTGAGCTACAGCAACGCGTGCCCGGGTCAGCTAGTTATATATATAAATCTTCTGTGCGTGTGTTTGTAATGAAACTCCTCCGAAACGGCTGGACCGATATTGATGTTTTTTTTTTGTGTGTTTAAGTGGATTCAAGAATGGTTTAGTTTTACAATTCGATTTTTTTTCTTTATAAAACGCGCGGACGAAGTTGCGAACGAGACAGCTAGTAGTCCTAAAATACTAACCCAATGATAAACATTTTTTCTTCCATTGACTCATCCTTGATTATAAATCTTAAAAAAAATATCAGAGACACTTTGAGTAACCTACAGTCTCAAGTAGGTCCTAAGTAAACATACAAGGAATTTCGATACATCAAGATAAGTCGGGCGAAATTGTTATTATGTTTAGGGATGAGGTAAATTTTATCGATATATCTTACAGAGAAGTTAATGACTTGGCTGTCGACTGGCCTTTCAGCTCAGTGTCTTAGGACAAAAATTTGTGATTTGAACACAGGAGTTTATTCTGTCTGGGTGTTCTAAATAATCGTGTTTTTAAAATACTAGTGGTCGCCCACTGGACGAAATTCGACCATAATTAGTTACTAATTGATGTATTTTTTATGCATAATTAAATATATTAGATATAAATATAAATATATATTATTATATAAACTATAAGTGTGCGAAATCATACTCATACTCCTCCGTCCGCGCAATTTTCGTAAAAAGGGGTACAAAGTTTTTGCTTCACGTATATGTAGATATCATCAAAGTTATTGACTTGTCTATCGACTGACCTGTCAGCTCAGTGTACTAGGACTAACATTTGCGATATTAACACAGGAATTTATTGTGTCAGGGTGTCAATTATCATGTTTTATAAATATATAAGTATTTGACGATCTCTGTGGCGCAGTGGGCCACGGCCCGCCTGAGACGAAGGTTGCGGGTTGGATTCCCGCAGCGGAACAAATGTCTGGGTGTTTTTCTATGTATAATATGTATGTATTTACAAAAGAAAAGTATTTATGTAGTATATCAGTCACGTGCTACATCGTCGGTGCCTCCATCGACAAAATAATACGTGAGTAAAACCCGTGTTTATCAAAAATACACCTTACGAAAGTTTTGAAATAGAAATATTATATCGATAATTCAGATTTGATCGACACATCCCTAAAAATGCAAACTATAACCGATTTTTTTTAAATTAAAAAAACTACTAAGACCTGCTACCGTATTCGTATCCACATAGTTTTTTTTTGTTAACCTGTATTATCTCACAGACAGTTTACTTAGAATTAACATTCCTAGCGGCGAAGATAATTTGTATTTTATTCAAAATACAATAAGGAATTTGAATAACGGCCACATACTAAAATTAAATCAAGTTATTACATTTTTCTCTTGACATTTTTTTGTTGAAGACCTCTGTGCGCAGTGGGCTAAGATCCGGCTGAGACGCAGAAGGTTGCGGGTTCGATTCCCGCCGCGAGACAAATGTTTGTATGATCTGCAAGTATTTGTCTCGGGTCGTGGTGCTTCTATGTATAATATGTATGTATTTACAAAAAAAACTATATAAGCAGTACATCAGTCATGCGGTACCCATAACACAAGCTCTGCTTACTTTGGGGCCAGATGAAGCTGTGTGAAATGTCCGGCATTATTATTATTATTTTTAGACTGATTTCTACACAAAAGGTTAAAAAGCCTAAAAATCGTGAATAGACTTTTGCTTGAAGAATTGTCATGAAAAAATGAATTTACCTATTCAATACAAAGTTATTTAAACTCAGGAATAAATAAACTATGTTAGCTTCGAAATCATTTTGGATTTTGCATACTCTGTACGTTATTTATTTACGCCCAAAGTTGCGCTAAAATCAGTGTTAAAATATGTTTTTTATCTCTCAAATCCATATTTTTTTACGATTCTGTTGCGATAATGACGAGACAAATTAATAACATTTTTAGTTTTGGTTGTTTAACATCAGAAGGTGGAGTGATCATCCTTTGACGTTTGTAAGGAAACATTATCAGCTAATTTACTCGTTATAGGTCGCCAGAGTGTCTCATTAAGCACCATATTCTGTAGAAAATGAAATTAGACGTATGTAGGCGTACGCACTAGCGGTAAACCCCGCGTTGTAAACTACATACATCAGAAAAGACAAAATAGCGCTGTCTAAACCACGCGGATTAATTTGCTTGTGCGTGCTAGGCCTTAGAGCTTGTACCAATAGTTTTAGACTAATTAGAAAGGTCCCTAAAAATGAACAAACAAATCGGTAGCTAAAATAAAACCATAGATAAAATCAAGTGTACAATTTGTCTCGAAAACATTCATAATTGTCTATGGACGGAGTGATTGATGCGATTCCGAAGGCTCAAAATTTTAGTTTTTGAAGATTTGTGTTTGGGACAAGTGATAAGAGTTGCATCGAATTAGCTAAATAGTTAGAAGGACGATAAAAAATGTACTAATAAATTACCTAAAACTTCATTGAACATCGTTTTATTCAGAATTGATTTAATTGTAAATTACCACAGAATTGAGGTGATCAGGCCATTCGGTCAGTCCATTTTCGATTTTTAGCGAGACTATTGAGAACACGGTTATTGATTTTATATAAATAGAAAACCGGTATGTATAATAAAAACCTACCTAATTTATATGCACACTTAAAATAAATATTTTGCTCATGGGGAAAAGTTCCTATTAAGGATACACAAGTCAGCGGCACAAACTCGTTAGTGGGCGCAGCTAAAATGCATGCTATTTCACCTAGCTTAGTGTGAGAAAAGGATAGACGTGAACCAAGGATAGAGATGAGCAGTAAGGAGATAGCGTGATTATAATTTCGAGTCATATGATCAGATTAATCTATGATTTCTAAATAAAACGATTGCTTAAAAATAATGAATAGACCTTTGGCTCAAGGGTTCTCATGAAAAAACTACTGAATGTACCTATTTATAAAAAAAAAGTTATTTGAGCTCTTGAATAAATAATTTATGCTTCTATCGGAATATTTTTTTAGTTTGCGTACTCCGTTTGTTATTTATTCACACCTAAAGTTGCGCTAAAATGAGTGATGAAAAACGTTTTATTTTGAGTCTTTTATCTTTCAAACCCATAATATTTTTACAATTCTGTATTCATACAAGCACAGATTATGACCAGTCAAATTTATATCACTTTTAGTTTTGGTTGTTTATCATCAGACGGTGGTGTAATCACCTTTCGACGTTTGTATGGAAAGATAATCGACATGTTCACTCTTAAAAAATTATCAAAATCCTAACATTTTATAAATTTTAAATACTCCTATATATAATACGATTGTTTTACGAATATATAAAATCTTTTTTAGAGAATCTTAAAAAATAAAATGCACCTCGCATTAAAAAAATTAAGGTAGAGAAACGCGGAATACAAATCGTGCGTGCAATAAAAAACGTATTTGCTACCGTTTAAAATGTGTTTACCAATATTTGATTATATGGCATGCCTGTAAAATTGCTTACTGTTTTGTTTCTGTATACTGATCTTTTAACCTATATGCAGACCAATATCCAGATCAATTATTTGTAACCTTATCAAATCACATATCATCTGATTCGCATTTGGCTTAGGCCTATGCGTATCATTATAGTCATTCAACTTAGCTGTTGGTCTAAATCAACATCACAATAATAATGGTTTGAACTAATAGAGATCTAAATCTAGCGATTTAGTTAGTAGATTTAGTTTAGCATTGGACTGTTATAAGAAACAATTAGTGTTTCTTATAACAGTCCAATGTATTTGTGGTATTTTCTATTAAAGTATTTTCTATTCTATTTTATTCTAATAGGTATACGAGTTTTATCATCTATAGATTTACGTTTGACCACGATATCGCCTGATGTTAAGCGACGATGTGGCCAACGATGTGGCACGCAGGTCTAGAATACACCTATTTACTCGAGACTTGAAGAAATATGAGGTTTTCGCTTATTACTTGTACCCCAATCGCGGACAACGTGTGTGGGATATGACCGGTTGACACACATCCATTTATCATCACATAGTTTTGAACGTTTGTACGAAACCGCATTTTGATACAAATCTCCAGGTTTAAAAAATATTGTAGAAGATGATGCAAAAAACAAAAAGCATGCTATGATATTTACTCTATTCGGTATCTGCGACAAATGACGATTACTCTATTAGTCTTACTACGTAAATAATTATGTAAAAAAAAAGAAC
Source organism: Lampropteryx suffumata (assembly GCA_948098915.1). Lineage (NCBI taxonomy): Eukaryota > Metazoa > Arthropoda > Insecta > Lepidoptera > Geometridae > Lampropteryx > Lampropteryx suffumata. The sequence goes on from OX402569.1 coordinate 3,539,150, forward strand.
TTCATTAAATAAAAATTATAGCCGATATAAAATTAGAGTCCATAATAAATTCCACCCCCTATTTTCAACCTTAGGGGTAGTATTTTATCTGAAAACATTTGAAGTGGGTCACGGTAAGAAAACTCTCCTAAACAAAAAATTATGTCCATCTTGGTTCACAATTGGCGAAGTTGTAATAAACATAAAAAAAAAATACAACCGACTTGAGAACCTCCTTCTTTTTTGAAATCAGTTAACAGTACAAATAAATACAAAAATAGTGTGTTAAGGATGTGTGTGTCCTTAAATATATAAATGTACCTTGTATGTACATTAATTAGTACTAACCTGGTTGTGGTAATGCGCCATGTGGTGCGGCAAATGCCGCATGGCCGGATGCAGCATGTTAGCAGCGGTGCTGCTGCTGCCCTCTACCGCCTGCTGACAACAACACATACAGTTGTAGCAAGGTGTTATATGGTAGTAGCAAGTGTGGGACATTAGTGGCAAGTGTGATACAGATGACAATGATAAGTGAGATACAGTCTGATACAGTTGTAGTAATTGTGATACAGTAGTAGTAAGTCTGATACAGTTGTAGTATGTGATACAGTCTATTACAGCTGTAGCAAATTTGATACAGTTATTTTAAGTGTGATACAGTCTGATACAAGAGTAGTCATTTTGATACAAGAGTTGTTTTTGTTTTAAGAGTGATAATGTCTGATACAGTTGAAGCATGTGTGATACAGTAGTAGCGAGAGTGATACAGTTGTAGCAAGTGTAATACAGTAGTAGTGTCTTATACAGTTGTTGTAAGTATGATACAGTATAATAATAGGAAGTGTTATACAGTCTGATATACTAGTAATAAGTCTGATACAGTCTGCTACAGTCTGATACAGCTGAAGCAAAATAATGTTATAACAAGACATAATTCTGTTAATAAGTAAGTGTGATACAGTCTATTAACAAATTTATGTTTTGTCAAATACAATCAGAGCTTGTATCATAACCGATATGTTTCATCTAGTCTTTCATGTCTTACCTCAACCGGCTCATCCTTGGCCTCCGCCTCGTCTCCAAGTTCTACTAGCTGGAGAGCTTCTTCGAGGAGGTCGAAGCGGGACTCCTCAGCGCTGACCAGCTCGCGGGGCAGATCCCCTTGCAGTACGTACTCGCCTGAGGAAAGAGCTCCTTTTAGATGGATTGATAGATAGATTGATAGAATAGATATAAAACACTTTATTGACTACCACACGGAATATTACAATAACAGTAACTAATCTTATTTAAGGCAATACAATGGGCGGCCTTATCGCTAATAGCGATCTCTACCAGGCAACCGTTCGATGGACTGGACTATATATAAACAGAGAGCTCCTGTTAGCTAATATTCCAAGTTATCTCAGTTTCTTATTGTCACTATTTCTATTATACCAGTGTGGTGAAAGGATTAAAGTAAACTTCAGATACATTCGCGTACTTTCGATCTAGATTAGGATCCTGGCGCGTCCGTCTGTTTGAACGCGATAAACTCAAAAACTACCGAACCGATTTTCATACGGTTTTCACCAATAAACAAATAAATAATTCCAGACTTTTCACACAGCATCATCTAAGTTCTAAAGTAGGCAGAGCTTGTGTTATGAGTAGCACATGACTGATATTTTTTTTTGTAAATACATAGACACCCAAACCCGAGACAAATACTTGCAGATCATACAAATATTTGTCAAATATGCAGCTTCGCCCGCGTTGAAGATTTTTCCCGGGATAAAAAGTAGCCTATGTCACCCGGGGATAGTGTAGCTTTCCAACGGTAAAAGAATTTTTCAAATCGGTCCAGTAGTTTTTAAGTTTATTCGTTACATACAAAAATCCAAAATTATAAATTTTTCCTCTTTATAATATTAGTGTAGATTCAAGAACAACTAACTGTTCGAAGACGTCGTCCATGTCGGCAAATGGTAAAATTTTAACCATTTGCCGACCACACCTTGGGGAATTGACTTCCAGAGTAACTACTGAATACGTCGCTTCTCACAAAAGTCCTTTTACCAACACCGCAACACACAAATCATAATTTACAACTCTTTACGAATAAACGATTTACAATTCAAACCCTATTACAATACAGTTGAAATACGCGTGCTTTATAAAACATAAAAGAATCAGCAATGAACAAATGATTTGCAACTATACATTTATTGTAATAGAATTTAAATTCGCGTGCAGAACACCCGGCTGTATAAAACAATAAATCATTGCCCAGTACGGTGGCTGACCACAGAAAAAAAAACCTTAACCCTTTTATTGTCTTTGAAAGACGCTGTGATAATCTCTTTACTCTCAATAGGGGTCTTAGAGACCGCTCCCGGCTTATAATTATACACGGTAGCTGAATTGTTATTTCTGCTGGTCAATATTTAAACTTAAAAAGGTTATAAATCATCACACGTTTTTGGAAATTAAATATTAAATAGATTTTTATTGGTGGACAACACAATCTAGCCCTAAACTATAGCTTGTATATAATAGTTATTCCTGTTGGTCAATGTTTAAACTTAAAAAAAATATACAGCATTCATCGTTTTGGAAATTAAATATTAAATAGAAAAATATTGGTAGACATTACACACAACACAATATAGCCCCTAATTTAAGCATAGCTTGTATTATGGTGACCAGATAACTTATAGAATACTTATATATTTTTATATACATACTTCTGATACTATATAGCACCCAGACACAAGACAAATATTAGCAAATCATACTTTTGTACCGTGGCATGAATCGAACTCGCAACCTTCCGCTACTCGGCCCGCCTGAGTGTTCGCCCACGCCACCACAAAGGTCGTCAAATCTAAGGATTTACCCTTTAAGAGGTTTTATTTTGTTGATCTGTTATAAACGACTCATATATGCCACGAGTGCTTTTAAAGACGTTTCGGTCATCACCCAAAACAACACGAAATATTTATTTAATCTAATCGAAATATTAACACCATTTGACGTTTCTAAAGGTACAAAAAACCTATTCAAAATTGGTCTACCACCAGCTACTTCGACAATTGTAACGAACAATAAGGATTTAAAAGGTAATCCTTCTATTGTTGGGCTAAAAGACCGGGGCGACAATTTTTTCATGAAACTGACGACGCGTCATTCAACGGGTTACTGTTTTGGCTACTTTAAGGATTAAATTCAAATCGTTAAAGAGATTAATTTTGGAAAAATGTATTTATTATCTGATTTAATCGACTTCAAAAAAAGGAGGAGATTCAAAATTCCGTTGTATCGGTTAGCGTATATTAAAAATAAAATGTATTTATTTGGGAGCATAAACAAATATATACAAAAACATGGAAAGAACGATAACATTGCGCAGAAGTTAAATTAACGGTGTCGCGAATGTTAAAATGTTGGTTCAACGTATTAGAACTACTGAGTCACAACAACCCGGCCGGGTTTGCTAGTTATATTTTATTTATCGAAGAAGATAAATGGGCCAAATATGTAACTGGTACCTACCTGAAAGAACGAAAAAGAACCAGAAGAAGACCATTCCGTATTTAGAAAGATGACTTCAAAACTATAGCAGATGCACAGGATTGGGTCCCGGGAAGGACAAATTTTTACGCTTTTTTTTTTGTTTATATAAATTTCCGCTAAGTAGAGGATATTTTTAGCCTATTTTTAATCTTTTTTACACGTATGTTCGTATGTTTTCTCTTTTGTTTCGTGTGTGTGCTGAATAAATGTGTTTTCTTTCTTGCGCTATGATAGATACGATAAAAAGAAAAATCTGGGGGAGGCTTATGCTCAAACGCAAAACTTTTCAATGTAAAACTAGTTTTTAATAAAATAATAAAGATTACTTATCAATAAAGATTGTTAATAAATAAAATTGAATTTAAAATCAATATTCATAAAAAATGTGTGCATGTACTACCTACCTATTGGCAACCCCAATAAAATTCCATAGATAAATAACCACAATTAATGACCCACACATCCCGTTCTCCTATTGGTCAACCGTGAAGGACCAATATGGCGAGCAAAATGGCGTCGTTTTTTAGCGCGCAATTATAAAGTTTTTTCGTAGACCGGACGGAATCGCGAATAGTAATCAATTCGCGACGGATATGTACAGGTAATTACTATTGTGTATATTTTTAGTATACATAGCTAATCAATAAGGAAAACTAACAAAGACATTCAGTTTAACTTTTATTATTTAAACACAAGTCGACACTTATATAAAGTTGTACAATGTTTACGTTTCATTTTAATCCTATAAAATTGTTTTTTCTGAATAAAACTATCCTAGGACAATTTAGTCATAACTATAGTTTAAAGTACCATACCATAGTATATAGTACACATAATACCAAGATGGTATAATCTATATTTTACCGGTTCTGAATTAAATCGAAAATCGGTTCAACTATTACGACGTTAATACGAAGTATAAAACATCGAAATAATTATTGTTCTTTATGATTGACTAGCCTGTCAACTGAGATGGTAATAGCTCTACCTTCTGCGCTGTAGATAATAGGTTCGATTCCCTCGCAGGACAAGCGTTTGTGTGATGAACATAGGTGTTTTTTCTGTGTTTGGATGTTATATGTTATCATATGTATGTAGTTTTCTGATCACCATAATACAAGCTATGCTTAGTTAGAGACTAAATTGTGTTGTGTTGTATGTAATATTCTTATTATATTACAGAAGCTTACAAAAAGAGTAATCATTTGAAGAAAGCGTATTATAATATAAATGATTATATTATTGATAAGAATGCATGGCCTCATGTCGCTCTGCCGTCAGTCAGTTAACCGAAACACTTGAAATGTATAAACTCTCTTGTATTCGTTTTTCGTAGTTAGGGTAGTTTAAGATGGATCATGTAAAAAAACGCTAGGTCCAGGGAGAGTTTCTTGCCAGTTCTTCTCTGGCTTGGGTTAGGAGGAATTGGCACCTAATTCACCTAGTACGTAAGACGTTTCAAAGTGATCCTTGTGATTGTATTGAATAAAATATCTTTCGACTTTTGACTTTATTACCCCATAGAGAACCTAAACAAATATAATAATAATAATATAATAAATAATCCCGGACATTTCACACAGCATCATCTGGCCCCAAAGTAAGCAGAGCTTGTGTTATGGGTACCACATGACTGATATAAGTACTACTTATATACTTTTTTTTGTTTGTAAACACATACATATTATACATAGAAACACCCAGACCCGAGACAAATACTTGCAGATCATACAAACATTTGTCCCGCGGCGGGAACTAATCCGCAACCTTCTGTGTCTCAGCCGGACCTAAGCCCACTGCGCTACAGAGGTCGTAATAACCTGTCCAGCGGCCATTTTTCACAAATAGTAACCAGCTCAAGTTCAATATAGTAAGCATTGAAAATAGAATAAACTATTTACTAATAAAAATAGCATTACATAACACTGTGACAAGAATAGCCTTGACAATGACAGTAGAGTGGTGTCACGGCTATCGGTGCCTAAAAATCAATCTATTGTCTGTTCGATTCGGTCCATCGAACTGTTGCGATTATTTGTCGACAACATATTTCTAAATACCAATTTGATTTATACTATTATTTTTCAAATATTTATCACTAAATAATTATCACTAAATCGAAGCCATAAAAAATACATAAAAAAAACGTATGCGTCTCGGGACGCCCGACAGAAGTGATAATTTAAACTAATCTAACTAGCGCTGTGGGGTATAGTGAGAGAGGAGGAGCCTGCCTACCGCTGCCGTATGCGTGAGAGAAGGGGGAGCCAGACAGCCTGGCGCCGTAACGCGTTACGTAACGAAGCGGTTTATCTTCCCATAAGAAGTTCGGTATAAAACCACGTTTTCTAAAGCTAGATAGATTTATCGCCCCCGAAACTCCCATGTATAGTAAATTACATGAAAATCGTTGGAACCGTTTCCGAGATTCAGATTATATACCTATAGGTAGGTATACCTACATAAGTATATGTTTATACAAGAATTGATCGTTTAAGGGTATTAGATTGTTACCTTTGCTAAACGGTAGAACGGAATTAATATTTTTTGTAAGGAGAATGTAAGTATCTTGGGGTAGGATATATAGGATTTTCATTTTTTTTTTCCAGACATTTAACAAAGCAACATCAAAAACAGCAAAGTAAGCAGAGCTTGTATCATGGGTACCACATGACTGATATACTTTTTTTAGTAAATACATACTTATTATACATAGAAACACCCAGACCCGAGACAAATACTTGCAGATCGTACAAACATTTGTCCCGCGGCGGGAATCGAACCCTGCAACCTTCTGCGTCTCAGCCGGACCTTAGCCGACTGCGCCACAGAGGTCGTCAAACCTTTATTAGGTATAATAAGCGTGGTACCACGCATTTGAAGTCGCGGGCGGATGCTGATCTATTATTAAGAAACGATGTTTTCCGTGTTCAGAATACCAATTCAATGAAGTGACCACTATGTACTTTCCTCAATCAAAATTAATTCCAATCAAGCACTAGCCAATAGGAGAGCAATATCAATTCCAAACAGTTGTCTGTCCCTCATCTACCTTCATTAACCCATCCGCCATCTTGATACGAAACCGTCCCACGAATTCCGTTTTGAAATTACATCTCCTATCCCTCTCTTTCCTCAGGATCGGAACGAAACAGCGGATATTTTTTTCGAATCATTTTTAAATTACTTCGTGGCCAGTCCTTTTCTGTGTTCGAAAACCGAAATGCATTGTTTTTTTAATGCGGTTACCCGTTGCGTCTTTTGATTCGCCGCTTTTGGGTTTTTCGATTAGGTATTTATTTGAGTTGCATAGTACGAATCCTATTTCACCCAACTAAATAATTATTTTAAGAATTTATCTGATGAGATCTGACTTCTGAGTCACTATACTGTAAGTGCTACGAAAGAAATCAACATTCTAGATTGACATACTTGAGTCAAACATAACAACATACGACGACCTCTGTGGCGCAGTGGGTTAAGTTCCGGCCGAGACGCAGAAGGTTGCGGGTTCGATTCCCGCTGCGGGACAAATGTTTGTATGATCTGCAAGTATTTGTTTCGGGTCTGGGTGTTTCTATGTATAATATGTATGTATTTACAAAAAAAAAGTATATAAGTAGTATATCAGTCATGTGGTACCCATAACACAAGCTCTGCTTACTTTGGGGCCAGATGATGCTGTTGGAAATGTCCGGGATTACTTATATTATATTATATTATATTATATTATATTATATTATATTATATTATATTATATTATATTATATTATATTATATTATATTATATTATATTATATTATATTATATTATATTATATTATATTATATTATATTATATTATATTATATTATATTATATTATATTATATTATATTATATTATATTATATTATATTATATTATATTATATTATACCTAGATGGAATAGAATATATCTTTATTGTACACGTTATATAATAAAACACAATATTAGAATTTATTTAAAAGTATTTAAGTGGTACAATGGGCGGCCATATCGCTTGAGAGCGATCTCTTCCTGACAACCTTTGGATGGAAAGGATCGTATTAAGTTGAGTGATAGTACTTAATATAAAAATTGTTTAATATCTGTTTAATGTTTTTTTATATACTATCTTTGTATTAATACGTGAAGAAATAACTTTGTACCCCTATTTACGAAAATTGCGTGGACAGAGGAGTATGAAATTTCGCACACTTATCTTTTCCTTACTAATATTATAAATGCGAAAAGTAACTCTGTCTGTCTGTCTGTCTGTCTCGCTTTCACGCCAAAACTCCTGAACCGATTTAAATGAAATTAACACACAGGCACACAGATAGTTTAAAGCCTGAGAAAGGACATAGGCTACTTTTTAATTGGAAAAAAGTGTTGTAAAGGGTTGAAAAGGGGGATGAAAGGTTTTATGAAAGTATTGTCATTTTCAGAACTAGAATCATAAAATTTGAGCCTGTTGATCCCTACTAATATTATAAATATGAAAGTAACTCTGTCTGTCTGTCTGTCTGCCTGTTACGTTTTCACGTCTAAACCGCTAAACCGATTTTGATGAATTTTGGTATAGAGATAGATGGGACCTTGGAGAAGGACATAGGCTACTTTTTATGTAGGTACAATGCGTGCGCAGCCGCGGGCAGCAGCTACTAATTTATATAAACGAGTGCAGAATGCAGAATGCTTTTTTTTAAAAAAAAAATCTGCTTTTTTTAATTAATAATTAATTATGGTCGAATTTCGATCAGTGGGCGACCACTAGAATTACTAACTACCTAAATATTTACAAATAACGAACATAATAAAATGTAGGTAGATACTTAAATAGTACCTATACAACCGGTATCGGTATCTCTATAAATACAGTTTTTTTTATGCTGCATGTTAGAAAACCTCATTTCATTTCCGTACTTGTCTGATTTATTTTTAATTAGGCACTACTCTAAATTCAAATATTCAAACGTTGCATTACAAACTTTTTAGATAAAACTCACCAATACACAAATACGTCGCTACTCTCAGCGGGGTATCGTGTCTGTAATAAATAACAATGTTGAATGGATTTCACAAAAAGTGACCCCAGACAGCTAGGGGCTATGTTCACACCCTTTTAAAAATTATGTATGCAAGCATTCCAAATTATGTATCTAAGTTTGTAAGAAACTTAAAACACATCTTTCAGCTTGGCCTTGTTGGTAGTAGCTCAACTTTCTTCGCTGTTGATGGTTCGATCTCCAAGACAAACATTTGTGTGATGAACAAAGATGTTTGTTCTGTGTCTGGGTGTTATTATAAAATATCTTATTTATTTAAATTTAAAAGTATGTAAGTAAGTTACCATATTACTCAAGCTATTCTTAGTTTAGGGCTAGATGGTGTTGCGTGCATTGTTCAGAAATATTTATTTATTTATAATCCTTACTTATATTATAAACGCGAAAGTATGTATGTATGTTCGTTACTCATTCAGGCAAAAAACTACTGAATGGATTTTAATGAGACTTTACAATAATATGGCTTATACATCAGAATAACACATAGGCTATACTTTATAAAGATATTGTGTGATTTGTCCAAAATATAACGGCAAGTGTCAAGTAAGTATTCCTGCGCAGACGAAGTCGCGGGCACCAGCTAGTTACTAATAAAACTGGAAACAACACGAGAAATTTAATAATAAAATAGGATCACAATATTTGCTTCGTAACATTGCCAAAAACAATACCGCTTATACTTTTCATATGTATATAATATAGTTGACACATCAATGACACTTTCCGTAAAACTCATCTTCAAGCCTCACGCCTCCGCTCAGGCATCGACAAGAATAGTTTGTTTTTTTTCTGAACCAAGGCAAGGGCACTAAACTGTGCCTCTTGAGACGGACCTTTTCAATCGACCTCAAGTGTGGGATGTTCTTATTTTGAATTTCTTGTCGTTACTTCTTATTCTTTTTTCAAAATACTTACATACAATTTTTAACACAATAGAATTCTTACGTCATGTTTTTTTCTGATGAATAAGGATCTCAAAAATTAAGATAAAATACGCCAAACACACTTTTAGAATCAAAATAATATGTAGGTATTTTCATGTTTACTTGACTTGGCAGTTACATATCTATTAGGTTGGAGAAAAAGTCTTTTCGCATTCTAGTATGTATGAACTTGTAATAAAATCTCTTTGGCTATACTATTTGTATCTGGCTGGTTTTGGTATCATTAAAAGTTTAAATTTTAAAGAACATAATTCCAAATTATTCAAAATAGGAATGTGTGATTTTTATTTGTTTTTCGTACTGTCAAGATGAGTGAAGTAAGGTAAAGTGGAGCAAGGTCGGCATATCAGTAGTTACGACGTAGCTGAAGAACTGGGAATTGACCACAAAACAGTTTTGGCGCATTAGAAAAAAAAACTGGGTACACAAAAAAGCTCAATATTTGGGTACCTCACGAGCTCACTGAAAGAAACCTAATGAAACGTGTACTCATTTGTGATTCTTTGTTAAGACCATTTTTGAAGAAGCTGATAACTGGTGATGAAAAGTGGATCACGTACGACAAGAACGTGCGAAAAAGGTCGTGGTCAAAGGCCGGTCAGGCTTCACAGACTGTGGCGAAACCCGGGTTAACTCGCAACAAGGTGATGCTGTGTGTGTGGTGGGATTGGAAGGGCATTATTCATTATGAGCTGTTACCACCAGGCAGGACTATCGATTCTGAACTCTACTACGAACAACTGATGAGATTAAAGCAAGAAGTTGAGAAAAAGCGGCCGGAATTCATCAACAGAAGGGGTGTGGTTTTTCATCATGATAACGCTAGACCTCACACATCTTTAGCCACTCAGCAAAAACTAAGAGAGTTTGGCTGGGAGGTGTTAATGCATCCGCCATATAGTCCTGACCTTGCACCTTCAGATTTCCACCGGTTTCGGTCTCTTCAGAATTCTTTAGGCAGTGTCAGGTTAACATCACGAGAGGACTGCCAAAACCACTTGTCGCGGTATTTTGATCAGTAGTCCCAAAATTTGTATAGCAATGGGATCACGTCCCTACCTACAAGATGGCAAAAAGTTATCGAACAAAATGGTACTTACCTACATACTTTAGCTAAATGTAAATAAACTATATTAAAAAAGTCTTGAATTATTATATAACTTTTTTTATTATATTATATTAATACGTGAAGCAAAAAATTTGTACCCCTTTTTACGAAAATTGCGCGGACGGAGGAGTATGAAATTTCGCACACTTATAGGTTATATAGAAAAGGAGTGCAGAATGCTAATATTTTAATGTAAGTACTTTATGTACCGCAAGTTAGAACCAATTATAGCAAAATGCATTTATTATAAGGGCATAATGAAGTATCATTCAACAATTTAGCTAAGGCGGATGATGGTATTGATGTATTTAATACCTCAGTAACTGCATTAAAACGCATATTAAATGAACATTTCTTTATAGAATAAGTTAACAATATCCTTTTAATTATATCACTAGACCTATCTATTTTTATTAGGAACTAACTTGTTTAATATTTTTTTTCTTTTAATCTAAATTCTGAATTATAATAGTCGTCTACTTTCACTGTTTTTAATTAATCTTTACGTAAATTTATAAGTGGAAACTTGTAATTGGCCATCAACTATATATGTACTTTCAGAAAGTATGTATAATTATATATTAGTCTTTTTATGTACCTAGCTGTAAGTTTTCTTAAAATTTATAAAATAAAATAAAACAATCACCACAACACCATCTAGTCCCAAACTAAGCATAGCTCTACGTTGACCAGATAACTGATAGAATACTTATATATTTTTAAATACATACTTACGATACTTTATAACACCCAGACACAGAACAAACACCCATGTTCATCACACAAAGTTTGTCCTAAGAGGGAGAAGAACCCTCAACCTACAGCGTAGAAGGCAGAGCTACATTCAACTGCGTGGGTTAAATCCTCTGGACTAACATTTGCGCGATGAACATAGATTTGGTTCTGTCTCGCACAGTGTTTTGCAATTATAAGTACTAGTGGTCGCCCACTGGTCGAAATTCAACCACAATTCATGAATAATTAATGTATTTTTAGGCATAATATAAAAAAATATATGCATTCTGCACTCCTTCTCTATATATAAACTATAAGTGTGCGAAATTTCATACTCCTCCGTCCGCGCAATTTTTGTTAAAAGGGGTACAAAGTTTTATCTTCAAGTATTAATAATATATTCTATCAGTCATCTAGTTCTCATAGGTACTCTAAGTTTGAACCTGCTGGTGCTGTGTGAATTATCCAGCAATCTAACTAATATTATAAATACGAAAGTAACTCTGTATGTCTGTTACGTTTTCACGCCTAAACCGCTGAACCGATTTCGATGAATTTTAGTATAGAGACATATAGGACTTTAGAGAAGGACATAGGCTACTTTCTATGTTGGTACCACGCGGGCGAAGCCGCGGGCAGCAACTCCTAAAGTTTGAGTGCTCGCCGTGAACAGTCGCGACAACTCACGGGCCACGGATCAAACTTACCCTGATGATTATCTAGATAAATCGAAACAGTCGGTGCCTCTATCGACTAAATAATAAATAAATAAATAATCCCGGACATTTCACAACATCATCTGGCCCCAAAGTAAGCTGAGCTTGTGTTATGGGTACCACAAGACTGATATACTACTTATATACTTTTTTTTGTAAATACATACATATTATACATAGAAACACCCAGACCCAAGACAAATACTTGCAGATCGTACAAACATTTGTCCCGCGGCGGTAATCGAACCCGCAACCTTCTGCGTCTCAGCCGGGACTTAGCCCACTGCGCCACAGAGGTCGTCGAATAATACGTGAGTAAATCCCGTGTGTATCAAAACGAAGTATTTATCAATTTAAAATGTGCAAAATTCCGATATGAATCGCGATACACATAGGATGGTTTTGATTGTTTGATATCTCCGGGGACATCTCTTCGATATGGACCTTTGTAAAATATTTTGACATTTAATTTGTCAACTTTGATTGATCGCTGTCAGGTTATTGAATTGAGAATGTAATGTCACAAGGGATAAGAGTACTATTGACAATCTTTTTGACGTCATAACGTCCTAGAAATCGATGAACGCCGGCTGCACTCACGAAAAATTGTCACGTTCCGCCTGAACCAAGCGTGCAAGCGAGAGCGCGGAACAAGCGATAGAGGCACGATCGGCGTAAGCGTTCGGCTTGTGACGCATCTTAATAGATTAAAAGTATACAATTTTTCATCAATGTTTTCTTATGACGTTATCACGTAAAACTATCGTCCTTAAACCGACTTAACTGACAACCATTTTTTATCAAGCCATAGGTACTTAACTTAATAATTGTGTTTAAAAAACTAAAAAGACAACTGATTTTATTAATATAAACAACAAAAAATTCGTTTACTTGGATGACATATTTTTTCCAGCTATTTTGATTTAAAAACCAAACTGCTGAACCGATTTTGATGAAATTGCTATGGGACTAATCGGAAGGTATATGCTTTCAGATATTTTTGGATCGTAGTTCCTTATCGCACGATACGGACTTGGCGGATGGGGGCTAGATGTATAAGTGCCCCTACAAAGTTATGAAATAAAGGGTTTGGGGCGTGACCAATAGTCATTTTAATTTCAGAACTATTCGAGAGGTTTTACAAATACTATATGGGAGTCGGCCGGCGGGGCGGGCTGGGTCAAATTTGTGCGCGGGCCGCAGATGGCACGCGGGCCGTACTTTGCCCATCACTGGGCTACATAAAAGTGAGATATGGCTTAAGAAGTAAAGACCGGCGGACCGACCCGAAGACGACCTAAACAGACTCAAAGTAAGTCAAAAGATTTTTTATTTAATAAAATCACAAGGAGCACTTTGAATCGTCTTTGTAAATGCTAGTGAATCTAGGTGCCGCAAGAAACTCGTCTGGTCTTAACACTTTGTATGAACCTTGCCAATCTTGTTATAGATGCCGAGTCGAGTTAGAGCAGATACATCCCAAGCTTTTTTGTCATATAAATAATCGATATTTTATAATATGCTTTAATATACAGTTTCTGCTTAATTATGATTTTAAATTTGCCAATCGACAAATCTAACACGTCGCTTGGGACTTTGTTATCGCAATTACACTTTGCCCTATCTATAAAGTAACGAGTTTATCTTTAATGATCCTACTAGCCTGGAGTTTATTGGATTATGTCATATTAAATGATTTGCGTCGTTGCAAGAGTCGCTTTTTATATACATAAATGTTTTCGCGGAGACCTGGACTTGTAGTAATAATTATTCGACTGCGCAGTGTTCTAGCAACCTCCTTCAATATTGTCGTTCTTCATCTACGTGTCACTAGTTATTTCTAACCAGTGTGGTGAAAGGATTAAAGTGCGCCTCAGAGGCTCCTTTCGTGCACTTAGGTAAGCCTTAATGTAAGCTCTCGACCTTGCCGACAGGACCCGTAGGAAAGACATATCGTTAATTTTGTCGTTAAAATTTAATGACCCTTGTCTGGACTGGATTATTTTATATTTAAGTGATTTAGTTTATTAGTTTTATTGTTTTGCTTGTTTTTCCAGTTCTTCTATATACTAGCGACCCGCCCCGGCTTCGCACGGGTGCAATGCTGATACTGATTAATCTTGGTTATCCCTAAGAGATAGCCATATACCATCACGGACTTTAGGTAGACCTTTTGAGGGTGTACAATACTGTAGTACATTATTTTGATCTATCTCGTAAGGGTTCAGGCAGCGTTCTCTTGAATCACTCTATCTATTAAAAAAACTGCATCAATATCCGTTGCATAGTTTTAAAGATCTAAACATACATCGGGACAGACAGACAGCGGAAGGGGACTTTGTTTTATACTATATAATGATAAAGGAGATGTGTGTATGTATGTACGTATGTATGTTCCCTCCGAACAGAACTAGACTCCGACACGACAGAACCGATTTCGATGAAATTTTGAGGACATCTGATCAGATTGGCCTAGCTGGTGATCTTGTGAAGTTTGGTAGCGATCGGATCAACAGAACTTTTTTTTATCATTCGAATTTGGTATGGATATAGGTTGTATCTTAGGAACGGACATAGGCTACTTTTTATGTTTGTACTATGCGTGCGTGTTGTAAGTCGCGGGAGAAGGAGCCGCGCAGAAGTTTATAATAAAATACCATGTTTCGTCCAAATCCATCTAGCCGTTTGAAAGTAAATATTTTAAGCTAATAAATGTGTTCTATTCTATTTTAAGCTAAGAACAGACTTTTACATTTATAAAATTAGTTGGATTTTATTCGAATAAGAAAGTCGATACCCTGGACCCGGAATAGGAGCCCACCGTGTTTTCAAAATTATCTCACGTCCTCTGGTAGATACATTGCGTGACCCAAGAGCTGGCTCCTATCTGGCTCAGCGTATTAGCATTGCCATTCAACGTGGTAATACCGCCAGTGTCTTGGAAACGCTGTCCTCTAGCAGTGATCTGGATCAGTTGAGCTATCTATAGATAGCGTATCGTTTTAAACAGTCTATAGATAGCTCAACCGTTTCACGTGTATTTTATATTATTGTGTATTCTGTACATTTCTGTAATTATTTCTGTAAATAAATCATTATTTCAATTTACGTTTATTTTAATTCGTAACAGTAGATAATGTGAGCTTTACTTTATAATCCCATAATCATTAGCGAGTGTTTAAGCATCCTTGTCATTCGAATGTCAAAGAAAAGAGATAGCAAAAGTTTTAAACAACACAATGGTCTCAATTCTGTTGGCACCAACCTAACTAATTTTAGCTAAAATTAGGTTTTGAACTATCAAACTAACCTTTGGTATTCTGCCGCTACCAACTTATTTTAATTAAGATTTATTTGACATAACATTACAGACGCAAAATAAGGTACAAAAATAAAATACTGAAACTTAACTACAAACACTAAAAGAAAAATAACTAACACACAAAGTAGCTAAGAAACAGAACAGAAATTAAATTTTATCTAACTTAATTAAGCGTTCCTAATTTAGTTAGATGGTAAGTAAGTACCTACCAACCGAATAGGTTTTACAAATGCTATGACTAACTATATATTTTAGACAATTCTTAATTTTAGAAATGAACCAACCGAATTGCCACCATTAACTCGTGTGTATTTATAAGATAGATGTAAAATTCCTAAATTTGTAACTTTATGCATACGTTCCGTAATGTAAGACGTATGGGAGCGCGTTGATGTCTTTTATACAGAAAATGTTATTCGAAAGAGTTTGGTTGGTAAAAAAAGACTGGCAAGTTTATTTTTATTTTTAAAAACTTAAAAAGTTTCAGACGCGCCAATTGTTCTTATTTTTGTCATCTGTACAGTTATTTATTAAAAAAAAATACATATTTTACATACTAAGTAACCAAATTAGTAGGTTACTAAAACTGATTTCCGTCGTTTTAGCTGTATTGTTTGTATTAATGAAACGTATTAAAAATTATCATATTTTTTAATATAAAAAAATTCTAGAAATGCCCGTGAACCACTAACATAGTGTGCATTATAGTTACAGAGTTGTTTTAATCTGTGAATTAAAAAAATACCAGATCATAGATATGTACTCCGACCATTTTAGGCAAAGGTAACTAAACTCAAATGTTTAATTATTATTATTAATGTAATGTCCAACTGCAGGGCAATGGCCTCTCTTCTTTTTACCATTCTATTCAATCGTGTTTAATTTTTTGAATTTAGTTTAAAAACAAGGAAATATAGTTGTGAGCGAGCATGTTTATTTTTTATTTTTTAGGCAAATGATTTTTGAACATATTGCCCCTATATTTCAATTATCCATTTGTATTTCTTAAAATTATTTCTTATTGTTATTACAAATAAAATATACAATGCATTTATAATTTTCTTATAATAGTAGAAAATAATGTAAGGCTTAAATTCAGAGAAGCAAACTTATGAACTCACTTTATCCTAATGTCAAAACGCACTGAATAATCGAAAGCTTAAATAGCAAGCTAGGTTTTGTCTCTCTATTTAAGCCTTAGATACACTAGCGTCAATTTCCAATAATCATGCAACTATAAAAAAAACATACCGATAGACGAATAAAAAAAAACCACAGTTCTTTCACAGAGTACTCGAATTAAAAAAAAACAACACTGTCACTGTGAGTGAAATTGTCCAATTTTTTCGCCAATGACTGGCCACTAAAAGCGCCAACGATAGATGACCGAGCAATTTGAAAATGGAACGCTCCGAGGCCAGGATCGCGCTCCTTACGCCACGCTATAATAATGGAGCCTGGATCGAACCTTTTTGTCCCTTGGCTCATACGAACTGCTTTTTTTCACATTGTCTCGCCCAACCGGTGCGGCGGCCTACTGACGCTGTAGGCGGAGTCGGTGCGACTTACGTGGTCTATATCCGTCTCTTTCTCACTAACTAAAACCCATTGTGATGGTAAGAGATGGAAGTATGTTTGGTGTGTCGAAATACTGATTTGCGTAACTTTTTTTTTATTAAAGGATGTAGGTATGCAGGATCTATAGCTATACGATTTATTTTCTTTTATATGTGTTTGATTACCTTTGTGGGATATAGAATCCAGAGATATATTATTTATATCTTTTGAAATCTGTATATAAAAATATCACCATGCCTCAAACTAATTAAGCTTGTAGTAGAAACCTACCATGGGAACTATGGTCTATAGTTATTAGCCAACAACATAAGTTTTAAAACTAATATTAATATGTTACCTCCTTACTACCTAAGTATTAAGTAAGTACCGCGATATTTCTCGGGTCTAGAAAAACAAAACCCTCCATAAAATGTTTATATAAAAGATGTTTCTGTTTTATTGATATTGTATTACTTCTTTGTAGCAGTATAAGCATAATTTTAATCAATACAATTTCAATTGCCTTTTTAAAAAATATTTATGATCTAGGTTATTTAGATTTTCAGCATAGGGGCTATGCATTATTTTATAAAAACCAATTAAAGGGACTTAATTTTTTTTTAATTAAATATGTCTGCTGCACATTGCTAAAAGAGCACATACAGACTGTACTTGTCAAGCAATGAGATTCAACAGAATTGGAAACATCCGCTCTGGACTTAAAACGGATCCGGGCAATAGACAAGTGCTTCTTTTAAACCAAAGGGCATTCTTACAAAAATATACATCATTACATAATATAAAACAAAGTCTTGCCGCGTCTGTCTAAACGCAATAAACTCAAAAAACTACTGATCTGATTTTAATACTGTTTTCACCAATAGACGGAGGGATTCATGGGGAAATTTAAGGTGTATAACACGTGCAAAAACCGGGACGGGTTAATCACACAACACCATCTAGCCTCACTTAGCAAACAATAGAACTTGACGATTGTCGACCTCTGTGAAGCAGTGGGCCAAAGCGCGGCTGAGACGCAGATGGTTGCGGGTTTGATTCTCGCCTCGGGACAAATGTTTGTATAATCGGCAAGTATTTGTCTCCGGTCTGGATGTTTCTATGTATAATATGTACCTATGTATTTACAAAAAAAGGATATAAGTAGTATATCATCATGCGGTACCCCCAAAAACAATTGCTCTATGGAAACCAAGTGACTGATAGAATACTTATAATACTTCATAACACCCAGAACCCAAAAAAATATCTATGTTCTTCAACATAATGTCTTTACTCTTATGCTTTGTCTCTGCATTATTGATCACATATTGACATCATAGCTGCTGCCCGCGGCTTCGCACGCATGGTACCTACATAAAAAGAAGCCAATGTCCTTCTCCAAGGTCCCAACTATCTCTAAACCAAAATTCATCAAAATCAGTTCAGCGGTTTAGGCGTGAAAACGTAACAGACGAACAGAGAGAGTTACTTTCGCATTTATAATATTAGTAGGGATTTCCTAGTACCTACATATATCAAGTGACTAGACTAAGTAGGTCCTTAAAGACGGCATCTAATATCACAGTACGAGATCCACTTTCACATTCCGGAAGTGTGGACAATAAGTCCACACTTCCGGAATGACAAATTGTATGGATTTGACACTTAAGATAGATAGGCACCTTGGGTTTTACTGTAAACTTTCTAGAATAACTTTATTAAATAAATAAATATATGTATGTGGATGTCAAAGTCAAAGTTAAAAGATATGTTGTTCAATACAATCACAAGGATCACTTTGAAACGTCTTACATACTAGGTGAATTTAGGTGCCAATTCCTCCTAACCCAAGCCCGAGAAGAACTGGCAAGAAATTCGTCCTGGTCCTAGCGCTAGGGGACTAAGAGGATGACTTAGGGGCTGACTGCATCTAAATATGTCGCAAGAACTACGCATATGGGAGTCGATAGTTTCACCAACACCTAAATACATCATCTGGTCAGATAAAAAAAAAAAGACGTGTACGTCTCGGGACGCCCAACAGATGTGATAACTCAAACTAATCTAATTAGCGCTGTGGGTTAGAGTGAGAGAGGAGGAGCCGCGCGCTTACGTAACGCGTTACGTAACGAAGCAGTTTACCCTCCCATAAGAAGTTATCACAAAAAAATGGTCCTGGGGGCTAATTCCTACAATTTCTGTTAGTTCAATTGGAAGCGAACCGCAGCTGAACACGTCACAAGCGTCGTCGAAATAAATTCAATTTTACGCTTTTTTGGAACTTTATGATTTAATAAATTCGTAAACACCACTGGAATGTCACAGAAAAGCAAAATACAAGATTTCGTTTACTTGGATGACATATTTATTCCAGCTATTTCGATTTAAAAACCAAACTAACAAACCAATCTTGATGAAATTTCTACCAATCGAAAAGTATATCCTTTCACACAAAAATATTTTTTGAAATCCATTTATGAATGACAGAGCTAATGTATGAGGTAAAAAAAATTTTTTTTTTTAAATACAAAACTTCTTTCGTACCTCAATTTAGTAAATACTAGCGACCCGCCCGGCTTCGCACGGGTGCAATGCTGATAAACTAAATATACTACAAATGTGTTTATTTACGACCTCACATTAGAAACCTCTAAAATTATCTGTATTTCTCTACTAAATTTTTTATTTATTATACATATAAACCTTTATCTTGAATCACTCTATCTATTAAAAAAACCCGCATCAAAATCCGTTGCGTAGTTTTAAAAATCTAAGCATAATTTTAAAAATCTAAGCAGGAAAGACAGACAGCGGGAAGCGACTTTGTTTTTTACTATGTAGTGATAAGTAAAACATTTTTAACCTATTTCAAATTAAAAAAAAGGACCTATTTCAAAATTCGGTTGTCTTTTTAACCAATGAAGTCGATTTTCCTTTAAGTTTTTAAAACGTAATTATTCTTGACACCTTTGCGATTATTTTTCGTGTGTGCTACTTGTTACTGCTTCACGCTCATTTTTAGATAAAACTAGACATAGATACAGGTGTAAATCTGAAATAATATTGGCTTTTTTTTTATGGTTGGTACCCGAGCAAAGCCGCGAGCAGAGCTAGTTTAAATTTCAAGTGTTTGTTGATCTTTACACCTTCGAACGCGTGTCTTAGAGTACCCTCCATAATTAATTCACCCAATAGTAAAAAGCACCGAGCGTTGAATACTCGAATCTCATTGTAGAAAAATAGCTGATCGATCATGACTGCGCCGCCATCTTGTCCGTCACGATGAAATGCGCGCTTCCGGCAGTGAAAGTGTTAAGTTTATTTTTAAACCATAGACAAACATGGCGAGTGCTTGCATTGCATTTTTGAAGTTGACAGTTTCGAATTGATCTGTAACTGTCATGTATGCTTTGATTTTGAGGTAGTTTAAAATGATTATTTTTGGCCATTTTGTTCTCTTATATTATTTATTTCTCCCGAGTTATTTCGGGTTTATTTGTAATTTTGGTGATTTTATTCAAATATAGTTATTGACTCCGGTGTGAATAATTGGAATGAAAGTTTTGTGTGTCTTTGTGATTCGAGACATAACTACATAGTATAAAACAAAGTCACCTCCCGCCGTCTGTCTGTTCCTATGTATGCTTAGATCTTTAAATTACGCAACTGATTTTGATGCGGTCTTTTTTTAATATATAGAATGATTCAAGAGGAAGGTTTACATGTATAATACATGCATAAAATAGTAGAGAAACACTGGAATTTTAGAAGTTAGCGTAAATTGGTTCAACGTTTGACGCGTGGCCGAGTCAGCTAGTCAATGTTTATAAAATGTCAAAATACGACTTTGTAACGTATTATTATAAACAATTCAATCTAAACACTTGATATTTGCAAAGTTGACATCATTAATTTAATACATTGAATACATACTTATGATACTTTATATTATAACACCCAGACACAGAACAAACATCTATGTTCACCACACTAATGTTTGTCCTGAAGATCGAACCAACACCCTACAGACTCTACAGAGGGAAAAGCAGTTACTACCAACTGACCAGTGATGCCAGTAAAAAAATAACCAACCTTTTTTATACAAAACCTAGCTGGCAACACTGGCGGAACTATCGAAAGCTTTAAGCAGACACTAGACAGAAATGCAGCATGCTCCAGTCATGATGACGTCACCACCGCTACGTCACAATGTATCAGCAGTTCGGCGGGTATTCATAATTTCATTCACAATCATTGTTTGTGGTCAAAAACCAGACATAGTCAGGGTTTTAGGTTACTTTTATACGACGCGCAATATTATACCTAGGCTTACCTAATTGTAGTAATGAATAATACTTGCATTATTCTCTACACCTTTAAAATCAAAAAAGAATATTTTTTTATATATAATATCTAAATAAAAATAATGCCTAACTTTTCACACAGCATTATCTGGCCCCAAAGTAAGCAGAGCTTGTGTTGTACCTACTTTTTTTATACATATTTATACATGGTATACACTAATGGCTATGTGAGCTGAAGACCTCGCGAACATTTCTCGAAATTACTGAAATATAACTATTACGTTTCAACCCCTATATCTCCGTCATTTTGAAAAAAATCCAAAAACAGAAACGACAAAAAATATATACATATACTTAATATAGTTATATTAGTTATTTCACGAGAATCGGTTGAAAAATGCGACCTGTAGAGGAGGACATCCGGACAGACGCCGGACAGACATACGGAAGCATTTTTGCCTAAGCTGAAACGGAGACACTCGCTCGCGCTTCTTGTTCACTCGGTCAATTATAACATAAATCTTAATATTTGTGTTCCAGTTTCAAACACCAAAGTGTACCTACATTCATTCGGTAAAAAAAACTGTGGCCTGAATACGCGTCAAATTGAGAACCGCAACCTTTCTTCTTTTTTTAATGTAACATCTTTGCTCTTGCTTTCCTGTAATTTCGTGAACCGAGACATAAGTAACAGAAGGCCGGGGAAGCGCGCTATTTGATTTGACCAATGAGCGCACGCGATGGTAGAGTTGGCCGTCAGATGGTATCAACCTATTTTCCGAAAGGTTGGTACTATCAGACAACAGTGTGTGTGTGCGTGTGTGTGACGAGAAAGAGAAAGGGAAATAGACAAGGAGAACGCATGAGCTGTGCGCTCAACCTACAGTGTTATGTATAAAGTGTGTGTTATAAAAACTAACTCAGGATATTATGTGTGACTGATAGAACACTTATGTACTTATAATATAAATGACTATATTATTGATAAGAATGTAATTTCAAATGTGTCGGTTAACTGTCTGAGAGCAGAGACACATGAGGCCATGTGTCTCTGCTCTTAGACAGTTAATCGACACATTTGAAATGTATAAACTTACTTGTATTAGTTTTTCCTAGATAAGGTAGTTATAAGATGGATCATGCAAAAAAGCGCTAGGGCCAGGACGAGTTTTTTGCCAGTTCTTCTCGGGCTTGGGTTGGGAGGAATTGGCACCAAAATTCACCTAATATAGACGTTTCAAAGTGATTCTTGTGATTGTATGGAATAAGGTATCTTTTGACTTTACTTGTAAATACTAAAATACTTTTATAACACCCAGACTGAACAAACATCTATGTTCATCACACAAATGTTTGTCCTGGCGATCGAACCCACAACCTACAGCGCAGAAGGCAGAGCTACTACCAACTGAGATGTATAAGGCTAGATTTACGTAAGTAAAGGGTCCAAATAAAATAAAGCACGTCCAAAGAATTTATCAAAGAAAAGTCTGCGTACAATTATAAGCGTATGTAAATACAACAAAAGTTCATATAGGTTATTTAAATATCGAATCCGAATTTTAATTAGAAACAAGGCCTTTTTCACATAAAAGAGTTTCTCCTAGATAAAACGGTTTCGATATTCACATAAACATAAATACTCTATAGGTAAAATACTCACAGGTTTATTTGAATTTGGAATTCATTTTATGGGTTTGTTTTGTAGTTGGCTTCTGAATAGAACCAACTTAAATACGAACTGACCCAAAAAGTTTAATGAACACAAAGCAACAAGAAAAACCACAGATAATTATCGCCCATTCTGCCACTAAACGGGGCTTAGACAAAAGAAAAAAAGGTTGTCATATTTTTTGTCAACTCTGTACCTGGTCACTAATTTAATTTCGAGATATTCGGAAGCTTTTACAAGATAAAGTGGGCTTTTAAGATAATTTGTCTAGATGAGATAATAGCAAAAAAAAACATCTACAAAATGTTTAAGTTATATAAGAATAAAAACGGGTTATTTTTTCAACAGTTACACTTAATTCAGTGACTTTAGGTAAGCATTGACCGTCGAATAAATATGAAGAAAACATGTAAAAATGTCGTTCCATTTTCAAATTAATTCGATAGATTACATTAAGATCAAATAAATGTTTTTTTTTCGTATCTTTGGAGATCTCTATTTATTTATTTACAGAATAATAAAACAATTTAATAACTAACCTAGGTCACCCTTACTAGATTATCAAAAACATTTAAATAATAATAATAATGCTGGACATTTCACACAGCGTCATCTAGCCCCAAAGTAAGCAGAGCTTGTGTTATGGGAACCACATGACTGATATACTACTTATATTCTTTATTTTTTGTAAACTATATTTTCTAGTCCTACTTATTTAGACTTATGGATACAAAACAGAGTTCAGATCATTGAAGCAGGTAAAGAGCCCAAAATGCTGGCAACGTCACCTCGTTGAATAGCCATACTAATCTAAAATACTAAGTATCAATACTTTTAAAAAGTAAATATGTACTACCTACTCATTTGTGTATGTAATGTTGTTAGGTATCGACAGGAAACACGTACGCAATAGGCATCGCTACAAAAAAGAACCGAGATGGCTGGCCGAAAATAATTGGAAAACCAGTTCCTGATACCAATAATACTAAGCCCCTTTATACAGAGTTATTTTAAGCCGTAAAGCCAAGAACATAAGACCTAGTTTCGTTTAATCAGAATTAATTAATTCGAAACAATTCTAATAATAAAGAAATAATTAGCTTTGAGTAAAGAGAAAACATTTGTTTGCTCTAATAGGAATAGAGTCTATTTTCTGTTGAAATATATCACCATTCTTAATATAAATCATTGAAGGAGGCTGTTTTAAGTTAAAGAAAAGAGATTCTATTGCATCACGATCAAATTTTGAATTTAAGAACCGGGTTTTTGTAAAGAACTTATTATTCTATTGTTTCGACGAGCGGTGAAATTAACATATAATTTATTTTACTTTTTATTGGTTCAGTAAATAAGGCCTAGAATCATTTAAAATAAACGCACAGGCTGTTAATACGTTTCGACTCGAAGAAGGTTCATATTGATTAGTAACTGAGCCGACCAATCAGAGGGCGGGTCATGACAAGATGGCGGGCAGGGGTAGGTCTCCCTTTCTAGAAATTTATATCCATCTAATTTATTACGCATTGTGTTCGACCGACATTAATCTTTTTCTGCTTTTATTAATGGTCGGAGCTGTTTTATTTTAATGAATCTGTTGCGGGTTGATTTTCCCGCGCGTTTTCGTGCCGCCGCCATTTTGTTTTAGGGTGCGTAAGGTATTGATTAGTTTTTTTATGTTGGGCTGGTACCGCTACCTACTTAATTAAGTAACTATCGCAGGTAGGTCGGCTTTCATTTTAGTGTATTTAATAAGATAAGGATAAATATTCCATTTAAATAACCCACGAACATAGAAATACCCAAAGCTCCTCTAATAATGCGAATTTACCAACTAAGGCCAAAACATGACCAACTACTGCCAACTGAAGTTCAATAAACTCAAAAAAACACTGTTTAGATGACTGATCGTTTATTTTTGTCGAACGAAACGTTACATCATCGTGTACTTGCATTTTAAAAAGATAGGTTATGGTTTGGTGTCATAAGTAGGTAGGAACTAGTTTGCTACACTATCTATCTGCCTAGGTATAATATGTAGGTGTGTATGCACAATATAGTATGTATGTATGTATTTACAAAAGAAAAGAAAAAAACGTGTGCGTCTCGGGATGCCCGACAGAAGTGATAACTTAAACTAATAAAACTAGCGCTGTGGGTTAGAGTGAGAGAGGAGGAGCCTGCCTACCGCTGCCTTATGCGTATGAGGAAGCCAGTTAGACTGTGATCATATCAATTTGTTTTTTTTTTATTTTATCAAAGAGTTTCTAAGGGAACTCCCTGATGAAATGATCTTGATGCGAATTATGATTTAGCATTGATTTTTTGAAAAAAAAAAACATTTTTATTAGAAAATATTCAAGCCTATTAGTGTAAGTTAGTTGCAAGTTAAATCGACGTCATCTTTAGAAGATTATTATTTAATAGTTCAGACATTATTCCATAATCTATATAATAAAAATCAATTGCTGTTCGTTAGTCTCGCTAAAACTCGAGAACGGACTAATTTAGCTGATTTTGGTGTTGAAATGTTTGTTATAGTCCAGGAAAGGTTTAAAAGGTGAGTTAATATGAAAAAAACATGCTAGCTTTTCTATTTATTGATTCAGAGGCGGTACGAAGTTTGCCGGGTCAGCTAATGTATTATATACACTCGTGAGCAACCGAATCGAATCACCCCTACAAAATTTACAAAGTGTAACTTTTTTCCAAAATGACCTGAGTAATGCATATAGAATATTTTTTTTTTTGAAAGCTTGATCTTTAAGCTTCAAAATAACACTACTATCATTTAAATTTGTTCAGTTCTTTTTAAAATAGCGCTGTATCAGTGCAAGCATCAAAAATGCGCTTTGTGCAGTAGCTGTGCGGGCGCGTTCCAACCCCCTATAAAACCCCCGTGCAAGCAGTGCACACTTATCAGTCGCTCATCAGACGTTGACCTGAACACACCTACGCAAGTTACGATCGCCGATTCACAACCACTATGGATACAACACCAGAAATAGCCGCTCAAGTTGTTGCTTTGCTGCAACAGGATCTCAGCCAGCGAGAAGTCGCTCGTCGACTAAACCTGAGTCAATCTGCTGTGTTTAGGGTGTACAGAAGATTCCAAGAGACTGGTTCTTACTCCAGGACGCCAGATACCAGTCGGCGCCGGGTAACATCTGAGAGAGACGACCGTTTTATCGTTTCGACGAGTCTCAGAAACCGCCATCTTACCGGTGTTTCTGTCCAGCAGCAGCTGAGAGAAGTTCGAGGAGTGTCTGTCAGTCAATGGACAATCAGAAGAAGATTAAAAGAAGCTAACCTCGTTCCAAGACGGCCTGCCAGAGGCCCAAAATTGACCACAGCTCACCGACAAGCGCGCCTTGAATTTGCTCGCGAACACATTAATTGGAGTGCTGAGCAATGGCGGTCAGTCCTGTTCACTGACGAAACCAGAGTGTGTCTACATGGCAGTGATAGGAGAGCTCGGGTCTACAGGCGCCCAGGCGAGCGGTTTGCGCAGTGCTGTTTTGCCGAAACCGTGTCCTACGGGGGTGGTTCGTGTATGATGTGGGCGGGCATTTCGCTGGAAGGAAAAACGGAGCTCGTTTTCATCCCTGGTGGAGGCCGAGGAGGCGGTCTGACTGCTGCGCGATATGTGGAAGACATTCTTCTGGATCATGTCTTGCCTTATGAAGGCTTCATCGAGGACGGCTTTCTGTTAATGCATGACAATGCCCGGTGTCATACAGCACGAATCACTCGTCAGTTCATGGATGAAGTTGGCATTCGGACCATGGACTGGCCAGCATTAAGTCCTGATCTCAATCCGATTGAGCATGTATGGGACCAACTCAAACGGAGGGTACGAGCCAGAAATCCGGCGCCTACAAGCATCGCAGAGCTAAAGATAGCGCTGGAAGAGGAGTAGGAAAGGCTACCTCAAGAACTGATTAAAAAACTTATTAAATCAATGAAAAACCGCCTTCAAAGTGTTATTAGAGCTAGAGGAGGCAACACCAAATATTGATTAAATAAATGAAGAGTATTAAACATAAATTTTCTGTTTTATTTTAATTTTGATTAGCCCTATGTTAACTTAAATTAACTTCACTTTTGTTGTGTTTCCATTCAAAACTGATTAATTAAAAAAATACTGTGTAGATTTTCAAAATAATGGTGTAATTTTGAAGCTTAAAGATCAAGCTTTCAAAAAAAAAATATATTCTATATGCATTACTCAGGTCATTTTGGAAAAAAGTTACACTTTGTAAATTTTGTAGGGGTGATTCGATTCGGTTGCTCACGAGTGTATTTGACGACCTCTGTGGCGCAGTGGGCTTAGGTCCGGCTGAGACGCAAAAGTTGCGGGTTCGATTCCCGCCGCGGGACAAATGTTTGTATGATCTGCAAGTATTAGTCTCGGGTCTGGGTGTTTCTATGTATAATATGTATAAATTAAAAAAAAACAAAAAGTATATAAGTAGTATATCAGCCATGTGGTACCCATAACACAAGCTCTGCTTACTTTGGGGCCAGATGATGCTGTGTGAAATGTCCGGCATTATTATTATTATTATTTGTCAAATATCACTCACTCATTCATCACGAAATTTCAGAAACCACCCATCGGATCGGAATCAAATTTGGTATGCAGCTTCCTCTAGGGCCGTAGGTGCTCGCTAAGAAAGGTTTTCATAATATTCACTCGGGATCATGGTCAAACCGCGAAAACCGCAATTATGCTTTGTCATTTTTCCGAAACATTCATTTGTTCAATTATTATCTTGCTACTTTTTATCTACCACGCGGGCAAAGTCGCGGGAAACAGCTAGTTCAATTATGAAACAAACAGTTACTTTTAAAACAATTTGAATCGAGGAAGTAAGATACAAAATATTGCAAATACATTACTATATTTTTTCTTTAGATAAGTACGCTAAGACTCTTAAACAAATGACCTTTTGTATGGAAAAACATTTTTTTTTTCGCTATTTAAAGACTATTTTCTCGTTAATTAAAGAAATAATAGTTATAAAAGAAATATAGTAACGTATTTGATTTTTTTAATGTTTTTTTTTAACTAATAATAGCCCGGCAACTTTTATGGACCAAACAAAACAACTTGGTTCCATATCGCGATTTGGTGTGCGGTATCTCTATACAATAGCTACATGTTACAATTGCGGTGAATTGCTTGATGTTGCCGTGACGTCATAATTGGCAAGTATTGCCCAGGATTACGACATTTCAATTGTCCGTTTAAGCAAAATTTAGGATCAAAAACCAGGACTAGGTTACAACTACACCACATATGCTATAGAATGCGCGTTATGGGGTGGTTACACGTAACAAGCAGCGAAACAGACCCTCGGTCGAGTTATTATTATTATTATTTTTTTATAAAAGTTACGTTTGACTAAGATCTCGCCTGGTGGTAAGCGACGATGCGGCCGACGATGGGACACGAAGGTCTAGAAGACACCTATTCACTCTTGACTTGAAGAGATCCAGATTTTAGTTTTCAGGAAATACAGTCGACGGCAAAGTATTCCAATCCTCGGTTGTACGCATTATAAATGTGGAAGCAAAACGCTTTATTCGTAAGGGTGGTAGACTGACTAGGTAAGGATGGTACTGAGCAGTACGAGCGGTAAAGCAGAGTCGCTAGAGATAGAGCAAGATGGAATGAGCTGGAGGCTTTTGCCGCTTAAAGTCCTTACACGTATACAATATAGTGATTAGGTTAAGATAATAGTTAAAATGTTTGTGAAGGGAAAAATAAAATCTTATTTATTTATTTATTTTTAAGGAAAACCAACAGTTATACACGTTTAACTTAAATAATTACATAAAAACAGAAAGCCAATAACAGGTTTCCGCTGATAGAAATATAACATTATTCTTATGCGCCAGCTACAAACTTTGACGAGTGCTCGGGCGAGTGCATAGACAACTCGACAACCTCGACTCTCTCGAGCAAGTTATAACTTCAAAAATATCTATGTGGTACCCATAAAACTAGCTCTGCTTACTTTGGGGCCAGATGATGCTGTGTCAAATGTCCGGCATTATTTATTTATTATTTTGTCTTGGTGTTATATAGTATTTTTAGTAGGTATTTAGTAACTAAGTATTTCAATCATCTAGTTCCCATAGTGTACGAAATCTGTTCCAATAGGAGTGTCTGAGGTGCACCTTAATTCCACCACTGGTTTTCTGTAACACAGTGTAAGCTAACACAGAAACCAATGCATCACTAACTCTGTTACCTACAAAAATAATTCTTACTAATATTATAAACGCGAATGTTTGTATGTATGTTTGTTACTCTTTCACGCAAAAACTACTGAATTGATTTTAATGAAACTTTACAATAATATAGCTTATACATCAGAATAACACATAGGGTATGATTTATAAAGATATAGTGTGAATTGCCCAAAATATAACGATAAGTGTAAAGTAACTAGGAAAAAAATCTGCCACCTGCAAGCTATTCTGGCGTGCGCTGCAAAAACTGTTAGAATTACACGAAATAGGTACCTACTAATCCTGCGCAGACGAAGTCGTGGGCACCAGCTAGTTAGAAATTAAACTTTTTTTTTGTATAACACCGGTAGAAGAAAAATAGGTAGCTATGTTTAGTTTAGGGGCTAGAAGGTGTTGGATTGTCCATATTTTTTTATTGATATAATTTCACTGTCTCGCCACTGTACTTACTTGTAACGTGTAATCGGCCCATAACGATAGTTTCTGAATTCATGCCTCAATGCCTTATCCTCTCAGAGCCGATGCCCCAGGGAGCCCCCCCTGTGATACGATGCTGCATCATTTGTCATGTGATTCAGCCGTTTTGGTAGCGTTCTATTGTTTCGTATTTACATTTTTGGGGAATGATATTAAGGGTAGGTATTTTTTACTTATAAAACATCGCGCTACTTCGTTCAAAACTTGAAAAAATCTCCAACTAAAACTCGGTGTCCGTAACAAAATTAGCAAGGACCATAGAGAAATGAGGACATGTGGCACAGTTTTCGAGACGCTGAAGGTTGTGGGTTCGATTCCCGCCGCGGAACAAATGTTTATATGATTTGCAAATGATTGAGATTGATGGATTGAGAGACACGTTTTTCCTAATATTGTTACTCTAAGCTGTTTTTAACCGACTTCACAAAAAGAGGAGGTTCTCAATTCGTCGGAATCTTGTTTTTATGTATGTTCACCGATTACTCAAAGAAGCCTGTAGCAATTTGTAAAAATATATTTTTGTTTCATTTATTTGTCGGTTTGCAGTTTGAAGTTACAAACAAAATTACCTACAAATAAAATAATTACGTATTAAAAGCTAAAAAAAGGCTAAGCCTTAATTGGATATAAAAAATATCATCTATGTATACAATTTTTAGGATTTTAAAAACCGCTCGACCAATTCTGATAAAATTTAAATAGGACGACCTGAGAATCCCTTTGAAACAAAGATATTTTTTTCAAATCGGTTCAGGCGTCTTTAGGCGTTTACGTTGAATAATCCGAGAACTTACAATAAAAAAAAATTGACGAATTGCCAATCTCCTCCTTTTTTGAAGTCTGTTAAAAATACGTGTGAATCAGTTGAGCTATCTCTAAGGACCGTTTAAAACGATCTAAAGATAGCTTAACTGATCCACATCACATTATTAGCTTTGCCATTCAACGTGGCAATGCCGCCAGTGTCTTGGAAACACTGCCCTGAGTTGAACTATCTATAGATCATTTTTAAATAAGTTTTAAATAACAACTATAATCACATCATTCGTTTGTCCTTGTCATTATAATGTCAATGAAAAGAGATAGCAAGAGATTTTAACGTCGATTCTTCGTTTGTCATTTCATGGAGTAACATAGCTCTGCTAATTTAATATTTTTACCTGTTTTATTGCATGTTTTATTCAGTAATCTTGGCGGAATTTTAATGAATAAATTGTTACTACATAGGACTGGTATGGACAATTGAATTATATGTATATTTTAGCGCAATGTGATTTGAACGACGAGGAATCCCAAGAAAATTCTAGACGGCCATTCCGCGTGACGTATAGAATTGAAAATTGACCATCGACTCAGACTTTAACAAACAAATTGACTATAAACGAATATAAATAATAAATAAATAATAAATAAATAATCCCGGACATTTCACACAGCATCATCTGGCCCAAAAGTAAGCAGAGCTTGTGTTATGGGTACCACATGACTGATATACTACTTAAATACTTTTTTCTTTTTTGTAATTACATACATATTATACATAGAAACACCCAGACCCGAGACAAATACTTGCAGATCATACAAATATTTGTCCCGCGGCGAGAATCGAACTCGCAACCTTCTGCGGCTCAGTCGGACCTTAGCCCACTGTCCCACAGAGGTCGTCAAACATATAAACACTTGACACTGGCAAAATTGACATTATTATGTCAAATGCCATTAACACAGAAGAAGTAGACTTTAACGCCACAATAGCAAATGTAGTCTAAAAATCTGCGAACTTCATGTCGTTTCAATTACATAATACCTAAGTTAATTGATCATAAATGTTATTTACCTACTATTTACATAAATATTTATAGAAATGTACAGAATAATATGAAAAACATGTTTTACAGTTGTTGAGCTACCTAAGAACCATTTAAAACGATCTATAGATAGCTCAACTGATCCAGGCCAATGCCAGAGGACAGCGTTCCCAAGACACAAACGGCATTGGCACGTTGACTGGCAATGCTAATACGCTGAGCCAGATAGATAGCTATTGGGTCACGCAATGCGTCTACCAGACGCCGTGAAATAATTTATACAACGCGATGAGCTCCTGTTCCCGAGGGGCCCAGGGTTCAAACTCCAAATCCAACTCCACTTCGACTCCAAAAGGCTCAAATATGTAGACCTTATCAAGACCTGCATATTTGCGCCTTTTGAGGTACTCGGTCATTGATCATAGTATATTATTACACGCTAAGTTTATCTATTGAAAAATCAACCATCTTGTATTTTTATTATAAGTACTCAATTTGGGCCTATCAGCACAGTTGGTAGTAGCTCTGCCTTCTGCGCTGTAGGTTGAGGGTTCAATTCCCTCCCAGGATAAACATTTGTGTTACAAACTTGGGTGTTCATTCTGTGTCTGGGTGTTATAAAGTATCATAAGTATGTATTTAAAAATATCTAAATCTATCAGTCATCCAGGTCACCATAATACAAGCTATGCTTAGTTTGGGGCTAGATGGTGTTGTGTGCATTGTCCACCAATATTTATTTATATTTATTTATTTAAAGTGCCCTGGGTTATATAAGCTACTTTTATGTACGTACCACGCAGCCAAACCCGAGGGCGGAAGCTAGTTGTATAAATCCTACCCCTGTTATATAACGCATCTACGCATGCGTGTCATGTATTGTATGATTAATGTATTGAACTTGTATGGGAAGAAGATGGTATTGTCAGAGTACAACTCAATCCCCCGGGCCCGGGATCATTAATTATGGCATATTGTTGTCGAATTATACATTTTTGTATGGCATGCCGATGAAGTTTTGAATTATATAATTTACATTTGGTGAGACATAGGTACGAGACATACCTAACCTACCACCAAAAAATAAATTAATAAATCAGGAACCTACCTAAATGAAAATAAATATAAAAATAACTAGCTGCTGCTCGCAGCTTTGCACGCGTGGTACTTAAAAAATAAGCCGTTATAAATGTTTTATAAAAAATATTAAGTATTTTACTCATAGGTGCATAATCGTTCAATCTTCTTCCTCTTTGTAATGGCATGTGACATAATAATGTAAATTTTGCCAGTGTCAAGTGTTTTTGTTTGTTTATAGTCAATTTGTTTGTTAAAGTCTTAGACGATAGTCAATTGTCAATTCTAGACGTCACGCGGAATGGCCGTTTAAAATTTTCTTGGGATTCCTCGTCGTTCAAATCATATTGCACCATAATACACAGTTAATTCAATTGTTCATACATGTCCCGTGTAGTCACAATTTATTCATTAAAATTCCGCCAAGATTACTGAATAAAACATGCAATAAAACGAGTAAGAAATATTAAATTAGCAGAGCTATGTTACTTCATGAAATGACAAACGTAGAATCCAATCGTTCAATCTGAAAACTAAAATCTGTTCAAAAGACAATTTAACTTCGTTCGAAAACCTTACACGTCAATAACCAATAATAAAACCGATCATCTTTTGAATTTGGAAAAGGACACGTTTCTGGACGAAGCGGAGTTACAATAATGAGCTCAGCGAACGACCAGAATATCTAGAGCTTGAGAGAGGCAATAATAAAGCGGGCAGAGAGTATGAACTGTATGCTTAAATGCGGTTTCGGTATGATTTTGACATCTGGTACATCATCTTACCGGTAATACCTTTTAGTACAAGTACAGAAGTTGGGACTCCACAAAAACATTTATATAAATAACGATTCTTGCTACGACGAAATAAGGTACAATTCAGGTTACAGAAACGCTCAGCGCTAACATTATATTCATCTACATAGTGTCTCTTTTCTATCGTGTAACTCTATCTTGTCTGGCGGCATTTCTCTACGAATTTACGAACAGGTTGGGATCCCCAATGTACGCTTGACTTCGTACTTAAAGTAGAGTACGCCTGGTCTACCGGTAGTGAAAATAAATCATCATCATCGACAGCTGAATTCACCTACTGTTGGGTACAAGCCTTCCTAAGTTAGTAACATTCGTCGAGATCCTATCAGCCGAAACAAATTATATCTAATTTTTTGTTAAAGTTACTTGGATATTTTGCTAAAAGGCTGCGCCAATTTTCACCAAACAGCGCAAACCATTCGGAACACATGTTATAAAAA
Source organism: Lampropteryx suffumata (assembly GCA_948098915.1). NCBI lineage: Eukaryota > Metazoa > Arthropoda > Insecta > Lepidoptera > Geometridae > Lampropteryx > Lampropteryx suffumata. The sequence goes on from OX402569.1 coordinate 3,572,987, forward strand.
ACATGTATTAAATTTATATGTATAAAAGGCTTGGAAATCTATATAATTTATTTAGGAGCTACCATGCCATTGACTATCTTCTGCCCGCGTATATGACCAAAAGGAGGACTTAAGTAATTACGGGTAATTTATAAAATGAAACCACGAGAATCTTTGAGAGAAATATTCAAAGAAATTAACAATCTCACAATAGCTTCACAATATATATGAAAATTTGTTATACACACATAAAAATAGAGATGGGTTTCAGCAAAATAGTGACTTTCATAGAATCAATACTAGGAATAGACACATAATTATACATCCCTAGGTTTCGACTAGAAAAAGTAAATAAGCCCTTTATGGGGAACACAGTGCGCTTCTATAATAAGCTTCCTAAAAAAGCTACTAACCTACCTATTAAGAAATTTAAAGCATATCTACATAAAAGGTTGTCTTTTGAAGCTTATTATAATATAAATGACAATATTATTGCTATGAATGCATGGCCTCATGTCGCTCTGCCCTCAGACAGTTAACCGACACACTTGAAATGTATCAACTCTTTTTTATTAGTATTTCGTAGTTAAGGTAGTTATAAGATGATTCATGGAAAAAAACGCTACGACCAAGTTTCGAGTTTCTTGCCAGTTCTTCTCGGGCTTGGGTTAGGATGAAATGGCACCTAAATTCACCTAGTATGTAGTACGTTGCAAAGTGATCCTTGTGATTGTATTGAATAAAGTATCTTTTGACTTTGACTTTGACTTTTGGTCTAAATCTATACCTACACCAAGTTTTACAAACATTATATCCATGTGATAATTAGTAATAAAAAATACGTTATTTCCCTTTAATATTTCGGTAGAATCATAAGTACATACGAGTTTAATTGTAAGTTCCTAGGTATGAATTTCCATATTTTTTTTTAATACTTACTGCGACTTATTACGACCTCTGTGGCGCAGAAGATTGCAGTTTCCATTCCCGTAGCGGTATAAATTTTTGTATCATCTGCAAATGTTTGTTTCGGGTCTGCGTGTTTTTCTATATGACTTTTATGTAAAAAAAGTATATAAGTAGTACATCAGTCATGGCTCCCATAGCACAAGCTCTGCTTATTTTAGGGCTAGATGATGCTGTGTGCAATGTCTGGTATTATTATTATTATTATTATCAGTAGTAATTTTTGGTCATACTTATTCCAGGGCTATCCTTGGTTTGATAAAGGCCTCCACCATCTACATTATTAATATTAGGATAGATTATTAGGATAGAAATATTCATGAAAATCGATAATTTTATCTCTGTTCATACCGTTTATTGGAACACCTCAAGGGGTCTTCCAATACTGGCTTCGGCACGGAGTGACAGCCGCGCGTTCGAAATTCAAAAAGAATCGTTCTTTTTTCGAAAACTTTTCCACAAGTCATCGTAGCGGCTATGTTCTCTGTGATTAATACTTTTTTTTGGGTACAAATATTTTTTTTACACAAATTTCGTATTTCGTTCCTTTGACGGTTAAAATTGCTTTTGTCAGTTAATGGTTTTATGTTATTGAAGAACACATGTCTTGTGACAATCTTTTTGATCAAGATGTTACCAGCGTCGTAAGTAAAGGACCTTTGAAATCTTATCTTTCTTACTAATATTATAAACGCGAAAGTTTGTATGTATGTTTGTTACTCTTTCACGCAAAATCTACTGAATGGATTTTAATGAAACATTACAATAATATAGCTTATACATCAGAATAACACATAGGCTATAATTTATAAAGATATTGGGGGCAATTCAGTTGGTTCATTTTTAAAATTAGGAATTGTCTAACATATATTTTAGTTAGTCATACCATTTGTTAAACCTATTCGGTTGATATCATCTAACTATTATAAAGGAACGCTTAATTAAATTAGGACAAGTTGGTAACAGCAGAATACCAAGTTTCATTTGACAGTTCTAAATCTAATTTTAGCTAAAATTAGTTAGGTTGGTGCCAACAGAATTGAGGCCATTGTGTGATTTGTCAAAATATAACGATAAGTGTCAAGTAGGAAAATTTCTGCCGTCTTCAAGCTATTCTGGCGTGCGCTGCAAAAAGCGTTAGTATTACACGAAGTACTACAAAGTTGAAGTCGCGGGCACCATGAAATAAAATATTACTTAATTGGTTAAACTCAAATGATACGTTGAAGTCTTAAAGTAGTTAAAAAAAAATTGAGGACAATGCACACACCACCATTTAGCCCCAAACTAAGCATAGCTTGTATTATGGTGACCAGATGACTGATAGAATACTTGTATATTTTTAAATACATACATATGTAACTTAATAACACCCAGACACAGAACAAACCTACGTTCATCAATGTTAATCCTGATTTTAAAACTATAATTTAATTTAGACTTACGTGTGAACCAAATAAGGTCGATTATATTTTAGGATAAATTTTAGCTGGAATAGCATAATAGTTACTTTTGATTTCGTGAAAAGGGACAGAAGTAACAGAAAACCAGGAAAGCGCTATTTGATTTGACAAATGAACGCGCGCGGTGGTAGAGCTGGCCGTCAGACGGTACCAACCGATTTTCCAATAAGTTGGTACTGTCAGCCAACAGTGTGTGCGTGTGTGACAAGAGAAAGGGAAATAGAGGAGAACGCATTACCTGTGGGCTTAACCTACATTGTTGTGTATAAAGTGTGTTATATAAACTAATTCAGGATATAATGTTAATGTTGCTTATTACCAATGTGATATATCAGATGTTACACATTATATGTGACTACTGTAAGACTTGCTTGTGTTTTATGTAGGTACCACGTGTATAACCATAATCTAACTAATAATATCGACGACCTCTGTGGCGCAGTGGGCTTAGGTCCGGCTGAGACGCAAAAGGTAGCGGGTTCGATTCCCGCCGCGAGACATATGTTTGTATGATCTGCAAGTATTTGTCTCGGGGTCTGGGTGTTTCTATGTATAATATGTATGTATTTATAAAAAAAAAGTATATAAGTTGTATATCAGTCATGTGGTACCCATAATACAAGCTCTGCTTACTTTGGGGCCAGATGATGCTGTGTGAAATATCCGGTATTATTATTATTATAAAAAAAGTAACTCTGTTGATTTCAGATTTTCATGAATTTTGGAATAGAGATAGATGGGACCTGGAAGGACATACTTTTTATGTAGGTACCACGCGAGCAAAGCCGCGGGCAACCGCTAGTATAATATATTAATATCGATCCATGGCATATCAATTTCAAAACACGGTTTACGAAAGCCTATTTACTTTACCTAAAGAGGGTAACAACGTAAATAACAAATAAATATAAGGGTGCCACCCTTATATAAAGGGGAGGGTAGTGATATACGTAATTTAGTGGATTGTACGGCTTATACCGGTTTCTTACCCGTCCAAGACACTTGTAGTAAACCTAATTTAGCAACGTGCTTTACTCTTGTATTATTTAGTCGATGGAGGCACCGACACTGTTTCGATTCATCTAGAGAATCTTCAACTCACCGTGAGCTTGATCCGCGGTCCGCTCGTTGCCGCTCGAGTTCACGGTTCGCACACATGTGCGACAACGGCGGCATGTACAGCAACGAGCGGACCGCGGATCAAACTCACCCATGAAGATTCTCTAGATGAATCGAAACAGTGTCGGTGCCTCCATCGACTAAATAATACGTGAGTAAAGCCCGTGTTTATCAAAATGTATAGTACAACTCACGAATGTTTTGAAAGTGAAATTTAGCAACGCTCTACGAGATTAGTAACTGATGGGTGACTGCTGTGGCAATTCATCTGAGCGGCTCTGAATATAATCTTTGTGGAACTACATATATTTCTTGATATATGACTATGTAGTATTACGCACGTATGTAGGTACTACATAATGTAACACTTCGAGTGAGGATTTCTACGTGGAACTGATCCCAGATGAGTGCTGCTTGGAGACTGATGATGGAGACGACTGCGATAGTCTTCAAATAATTGAGGATTAGTCCCCCTGCTGACTAACAGAAGAGCTGGCAATAGAGAAGGAAAACTTGAAACAAGCCCGGCTTGGTGCCAGCCGTTATGCTGTAACCGAACCGACACCGCATGTACTGATTCGTCTTTCCTGCGGGTCTTGTCGGCAAACGAGAGAGGTTAGTGTGGGTACCTGGGAAGGCCTGCGCTATCAAACAGAATCCCAGACAGAGTGACGTTAGTGGAGAGGAAACTTCACCCACCTCAGCTTGCTGGAGTGGATCCATGAACGAATGTTTTCAATTACAATTAACTGCTCCGTAACTTTACTGACGAACGACAATCCAACGAAATCATCTTCAACAGATGTACGAAGGCCAAAGATTTATTACGTACGTTCGGATTCTATTAATATGACATCTTGTGTTACAATCAACATCAACCTTTATTAATACCAATTTACCAATAGTAACTGAAAGCTGATAGTATCAATGTTGTGATAGTATCGGAATTCCGGTCGCAGCCCTGAGGTGGGCTGTATACGTGTTTGGCTGAAAACAAAATGGCTTACCTGTTTCGGTGTCAACGGTGTACGAGAGTCCAGCCCAAGGATCGTCCTAGAGATAGAAAATAAACATTAGCAATGTCTTTATATTTGTAACTAGCTGACCCGGCCACGTGTTGCTGTAGCTCAGTAGTTCTAATACGTTGAACCAATATACGCTAACCTCTAAAATTATCAGTGTTTCTCTACTATATTATGTATGTATTATACATATAAACCTCCCTCTTGAATCACTCTATCTATTAAAAAACCGCATAAAAATCAGTTGCGTAGTTTTAAAGATCTAAGCATACATAGGGACAGACAGACAGCGGGAAGCGACTTTGTTTTATACTATGTAGTGATTAGGTACTAGTGATCGCCCACACTGGGAAATTCGACCATAATTAATTAATAATTATATTCATTTATTGTTTGTGAATTCAGGTATTACAAAAGACAGGTGTTTCTTAAAATTAGGAATCTCTGAATCCTGTATACAGCATACAGACGTTTAGTAGGTAGGTAGGTAAACATCATTATAAACATAAATATATTATATGGTCCAAACTATACAAATATTGGGGAGTAAAAGTTCTCGAATGGCGACCAAGGAGAGGAAAACGAAGCGTAGGGCGACCCCCCATCCGATGACTGACGACATTGTAAAGATCGTAGGAAGTCGGTGGATGGAGAGGGCTCAAAATCGTTCTTCCTGGAAATCAATTGGGGAGGCCTATTTCCAGCAGTGGACTTCCTAAAGGCTGATATCATGATGATGATACAAATATTGCCACAAAGTTAAATACTAAAAAAAAAATATTTTTTTGCATATTTAAAACAAATAGCATTCTGCACTCCTCTATATAAACTATAAGTGTGCGAAATTTCATACTCCTCCGTCCGCGCAATTTTCGTAAAAAGGGGTACAAAGTTTTTCACGTATTATTATAGTAATAATAAATAATAATTATGTATATAGGTATTCGAACTGTCTGTCTGTTTGTATGATGTTTGTCTGTTTAAATGTTTCTATGTCTGTATATTTGATTTGTATCAAAAGTGACGGTACCAACCTCTTTTACATCGGAGTCGAGAAGAGAAGCCTTCACCATCTCAATCCCAGCTTCTTCTGTCTTCTTCTGCTGGATCTTCTCTTCTGCGAGCTTCAGTTCCTTGTCGATCTCGTCTCCGAGGACCTTCGTGGCATGAGGAGCCTGCTGCAGAAGAAATACCAAACTTGAAATGAAATCCTATTAAAATAAATGCGAAAGGGCACTGGTGGTGTAGTGGTAGCCTTCCGATCATAAGGTCGTGGGTTCGAACCTAGTGCACCAATAGATTTTAGAAAAATGTGTGAAAATATATCGTGAGATCAATCATCCTAGAACCTAAATAATTACAATTAATTACAACTTTAATTTTTCATAATGACTTCATTTATATAAAGATACGAAATTTCGTTTGCTAGAATGGCATGTTTTTTCCAGCTATTTTGATTTAAAAATACAAACTACTGAACCGATTTTGATGAAATTTCTATGGGAATTGGAAAATATGTCCTTTTACAAAAAAACATTTCATTATGGTGACCAGATGACTGATTGAATACTATAATATAAGATGGATCATGTAAAAAAGCGCGAGGACCAGGACGAGTTTCTTGCCGGTTCTTCCCGGGCTTGGGGTAGGCGGAATTGGCACCTAAATTGACCTAGTATAATAATTATAATAATAATAATAATGCCAGACATGTCACACAGCATCATCTGGCCCCAAAGTAAGCAGAGCTTGTGTTATGGGTACCATATGACTGATATACTACTTTATACTCATTTTGTTGAAAAGGAGATATCCCAAGGGTACCATGATAAGGAAATCAGGATCTGCAAATGGCATCCCAGATAAATCGAGGGGAACCTTAAAAATCGTAGTGGCGTTTGTTAATTTTTTTCATTAAGTATTTTAAAGCACTATTAATGAAGGTCTAGAGTCTAGGTTTACAGCAATTACCTGGTGTTTGGGCTTGATTAATTTGTATTGATGAGAACTTTACATTTAGATGGGTTGTGATTGTCATTAGAGTTCTGATGATGAAGACGAACACCAGTCAAGGGAACTCCTCAACGTTTTACAGTAGCTACCTTGTGTATACATGAAGTCGGTTGTCTTTTTAGTTTTAAAACGTAATTATCATAAAAGAGAATGAGAGAATAACATGGTATGTTGACCCCATGTAGTGGGATAAGAACAGCTATATGATGATGAAGAGAATCTGGAAATATACTGACCGGTTGCACTGGATCCTCGATACAGAAGCCCATGTCCACATCCTGCTTCCATAGCACTTCGATGAGATCCATGTCCTGAGGAAAATAATATGATTAAAATAATAACAAATAATAGATATGTACAAAATAATATACATATATAAAACATAATTGTTTTAAAAACATTTTAAAACCGACTTCATTGAATAAAATTTGAGGAAAATTGAAGAGATCGCATTTAGCGATAGCCCATTGTACAACTTTATTTCTATTATTTCTTGTGATCTCTTTGTCCTTATTAATAATACTATTACCCTTACCACAGATAACATAATACTATCCCTTACTAATATTATAATCGCAAAAGTATGTATGTTTGTTACTCTTTCACGCAAAAACTACTGAATGTATTTTAATGAAACTGTACAATAATATAGCTTATACATCAGAATAACACATAGGCTATAATTTATAAAGATATTGTGTGAATTGTCCAAAATATAACGATAAGTGTCAAGTAAGTAGGAAAAAATTCTGCCATCTGCGAGCTATACTGGCGTGCGCTACAAAAACCGTTAAAATTACACGTATATAATGTATAATGAAATTGTTTATCTTAAGTAGTCCTTCAAAAAAGCCCGTAGAACCAATTTTGATGAATTTTGGTATAAAGAAAGATAGGACGAAGAAAATAAGCTAGCTACTCGAAGTACTACTAATACTGCGCAGACGAAGTCGCGGGCACCATTTAGTTTACAATAAAGTTTTATCTATCTATTTATAATGAGGATGATGTTGACTTGAACAGTATTTTAACTGTTAAAGTCAAAGTCAAAGTCAAAGTCAAAAGATACTTTATTCAATACAATCACAAGGATCACTTTGAAACGTCTTACATACTAGGTGAATTTAAGTGCCAATTCCTCCTAACCCAAGCCCGAGAAGAACTGGCAAGTAACTCTTCTTAATTTAGCCGTGAAGATATATTTTCATGGAAAACAAATTTCAATTCAGTATATTCCTATAAGTATATACGATCACAGATAACTATCATATCCAATGCGTAAAAACATTATCTGTATTTTCTGTAGTTTGGCAAGATTAGGTAAAATTACCTAAAATACGAAAGATCTTATTTGCTTCTTTTAAACCGACTTCTAAAAGAAGGAGGTTTTCAATTCATCGGAATTTGTTTTTTTTACTTTTATTTATGTATCTTCACCGATTACTTAGACGCCTGAACCGGTATACTTCCTAGGTGGTGGTGGTCCCATTTAACGATAATCGAATTCGGGCAAGCGGTTTTTAAACAACAACAAAACTCGAAAACTTGTATACATTGATGATATTTTTATATACATGAAGTCGGTTGTTTTTGTTTTGGTTTTTAAAACCTAATTATTATGTAGGTAACACGCGCTGGAGCTAGAAAATGTATTTCTGTACATTGACCTGTTGGCCTGTTAGTTAGGTACCATAGGTTTTATTACAAAACATATCTCAGGCACCAGTCTCTCTTAAAACAATTGTAGCATTAACTGTTCTAAATTTTTTTTTTTGAGAAAAAATAAACAATATATTTTTATTAACATGATATTCTAGCTAACTACGACTACTACCGCCATCTATCATTTACAAGTAATACAAAAATAAATAGGCACGGCGAATCATTTTTGTATCCTCATGCCATCTATCTAATACCAATGGTACTTATTTATGTACCAACTTTCAATAGCATTGTAGTTATGACAAATCTCGACAATAGATGGCGGTAAATGCACAACCGCGAGCAGCGCCATCTCTTAAACAGCTCAAGCTAACGTGCTACTCAAGAACAGATGGCGGTAAATGCGCGACATAAACCAGCGCCATCTTATTTTTAACATTTTGCACTGATAAAATACATTGGTCGCTACTTGATTATAGATGGCGCACGAAGGAATAACAAATACCACGATTAAACTCGGTTGTATGCGTTCTTCCTGAGACAAACTCTTCGACCGATTGCTGAGATAATGGAACTATGATATGCGAAAACTCGAGCAGATCTATATAATGATAGAATTAGAGTTGTTTTTGGTATTATTCTAGAATAAGAGCAATTTTATCTTCACAACAACATTCACCCGTTTTTCGACAGTTTGACCGCAGTCGAGGCCAGGCAAGGTCGGTTTTTATTTGGAATGAGAAAATAAACCGTTTTTCTACGAAAATAAACAAACGTACCGGCTTTACGACCAACACTGTACCTTTGCTGTATACCTACACCGGGATTTTACTTAATATGATAAAGTGGTGAATTTGTTAACAAATTGTAAAAGCTAGAAAACATTTTTATTCACATTGCACCAGTTAGGACATTTTCGAATTTTGTTGCTTAGATACTAATTCTAGAATTGTAATAGCCGAGCTCCGCAAGTCTCGTGTCTCGTCTCGTGTCTCGTCTCGTGATGCTTACATAGCATTTTTTTTTATTTTGTTATTGTTGATGCGTCATAGCGTATCCAGCACAGGACTGACACATTAGGCAAGCCGGTAATAGTGAATTCAACAACAAAAATGTTGTAACAATTTGTGGTTAGTCATCGATCCGAGTATAATCGAGATCTATACCTAAAAAATCCAACATGAGGCAAAGTAAAAACTACCCCTACTAATATTATAAATGCGAAAGTAACTCTGTCTGTCTGCCTATCTGTCTGTTACCTTTTCACGGCTAAACGGCGGAAGGGATTTTGATGAATTTTGGTAAGCAGATAGATTGTACCATGGGGACGGACATAGGTCACTTTATATGTAGGTACTACGCGAGCGAAGCCGCGGGCAGCAGCTTGTTTTACCATAAATCAGTTATCGATTTAACGTCTTTCTTCAAAGGTAACCGGACTATTGCAAAATCAGCCTCGATTGTGGCTGAACGGAAACTTAGGTCGAAATGAGAATACCAAAAAAATATATATTTCACGCAATTACGTAATATTAATTCACACGTCGTACATACCTACATACCTACCCACAATGAACTTTAAACTATGAATAACTACGATGGATCATCGGTGGTGTGTTATTTTTGTTAGTCGTAGAAGTACACAGCCACGTACTGAATGATCCCTGAGTTGACTGAGTGCTTCCCTATTATTATATAACTTTTAATAGGTACCTACCTATAACGTAGTTATACTAATTTAAATATTGTGCGAGTAAAAAACATGGCTAAAAATATGATTTGATTCTTTATTCTTTACTAGCGACCCGCCCCGGCTTCGCACGGGTCCAACGCTGATACTAAAAATATTACAGAATGTCTTACCTTACTACCTAAGAGATAGACATTATACCATCGCGGACTTTTTTGTAGACTTTTTTAAGGTGTACAATACTGTAGTACATTATTTTGAACTATCTCGTAGAGTTCAGCCAGTGTTTGCAATGTAAGCGCAAAAAAATGTGTTTATTTACGACCTCACATTAGAAACCTCTAAAATTATCAGTGTTTCTCTTCTATATTATGCATGTATTATACATATAAACCTTCCTCTTGAGTCACTCTATAATATTTAAAAAAACCGCATCAAAATCCGTTGCGTAGTTTTAATGATATAAGCATACATAGGGACATACAGACAGTGGGAAGCGACTTTGTTTTATACTATGTAGTGATTGTATTACTAGCTAGTGCCCGCGACTTCGTCTGCGCAGTGGTAGTACTTTGAGTAGTATTTTCTTCTCCAAGGTCCCATCTATTTTTATACCAAAATTCATCAAAATTAGTCCTTCGGTTGAGTCGTGAAGGCGTAACAGACAGACAGAGTTACTTTGAGAGACACTTGATCTATATTCTGCCATGTACGTAAAATAAAACTAAGTATACCTACCTACATGAAGCACTTCATATCACCAAATATTTTACCTTTTGTAAGCATACTTGACACTTAACTATCGTTATATTTTGAACAATTCACACAATGGTGGCAATTCGGTTCGTTCATTTCTAAAAATAGGAATTGTCTAAAATATATTTAGTTAGTCATAGCATTTGTAAAACCTATTCGGTTGGTACCATCTAACTAAATTAGGAACGCTTAATTAAGTTAAATAAAATTTAATTAGGATACGTTGGTAGCACCAAAGTTTCATTTGACAGTTCAAAACCTAATTTTAACTAAAATTTGTTAGGTTGGTGCCAACAGAATTGAGGCCATTGTATTACTAGCTGGTGCCCGCGACTTCGTCTGAGCAGTGGTTGTACTTTGAGTAGCATTCTCTTCTCGAAGGTCTTATCTATCTTTATACCAAAATGCATCAAAATTGGTTCTGCTATTTAGACGTAAAGGCGTAACAGACAGACAGAGTTACTTTGTTCTATTTGTGTAATGTATGTAAATTGAAACTAAGTACCTATATCGAGTACATGAAGCACTTCTTATCACCAAATAGGTATATTACCTTTTGTAAGCATACTTGACACTTACCTATCGTTATATTTTGAACAATTAACACAATCACTACATAGTAAAAAACAAAGTCGCTTCCCGCTGTCTGTCTGTCCCTATGTATGCTTAGATCTTTAAAACTACGCAACGGATGTTGATGCGGTTTTTTTAACAGATAGAGTGGTTCAAGCGAAAGTGTTATATGTATAATAGGTACATGCATAATATAGTAGAGAAACACTGATCATTTTTGAGGTTTCTAATGGGAGGTCTATAATAAACACATTTTTTTGCGCTTACATTGCAAACGCTCCCTACGAGATAGATCAAAATAATGTACTACAGTATTGTACACCAAAAAAGGTCTACAAAAAAGTCCGCGATGGTATATGTCTATCTCTTAGGTTATATTATTCTCATAAATAACGTTGTATATAAAGACATTCTGTAGTATATTTAGTATCAGCATTGCACTCGTGCAAAGCCGGCCGGGTCGCTAGTATCTTTATAAATTATAGCCTATGTGTTATTCTGATGTATAATCTATATTATTGAAAAGTTTCATAAAAATCCATTCAGTTGTTTTTGTATGCAAGAGTAACAAAAGTAGTAGGGATTCGTTCATTCTGGCTCACCAAAAAAATGGATTCGGATTCATTAGTTTTCACACACACAAAAAAGCCGTGACGGGGTGGTCTTGGCCAAACCGCCGGCTAAAAAAAAAAAAAAAAAAAAAAAAGTTTAGACTCTTTTTGTATGTTTTCGCACACGCCTGATCGATTGCGCTCATCCATTTTAACGTATCTCGTTCCGTTCAAAAGTTAGAAAGCCACTGTTGACTAACCCAACCTCAACCTTCAAAAAACCCAACCTTTTTTTGCATCGTTCGGCTTGCGCCGCAGCTAACCTAACCCAACCTTTTTTTGCATCGTCCGGCTTGCGCCGCAGGTAGCTCAGACCCAAATCCTTGAGAGAAAGAATTCGTGTGAATTAAATTTAAATAATTATAATATCATATTATGATAATATGATAACCAATATATTTATTTTTTATTTTAATTTTAATATATTTATTAGCAATACGCCAATATATATTTTATTCTATGTGTATAATATTTATTATTGTACGGCCCCCCCACGATACATATAAATATGAAATTATTATTTAATAATTTAATAAGTATTAATTATTTAATTGTTATTAATTATATTTATTATTCAAATAAACCACCTTTATAATAAACTAACCGCGATTACATTCAATGCAAATATAAAAAAAAGCCGGCAGGGAGGCGCCATCTAAACAAAAACTTGTCGGGGCATGACGTCTTGCTAAAACGATGTAAGATAACATCTTCTATCGATAATTCATCATGAGTTTTTGTGACACTGCAAACTGTAAGATAACATCTGCGATCGATAATTCATCATGAGTTTTTGTGACACTGCAAACGCCCACCCACAAGGCAAGTTTACTTGTCGAAACATGTCGTGAGTTTTTGTGATGCCTTTCTTCTATAAATTTCTAAAACTCTCGAGTTACTGACACAGTCTTACACCATTCGTGCAGTGAACTACAGATAAATATTGTTATAACGTCTGCTATTATATCTACGTGTATTCTAAAATTATTCGTTACTCAGCACACAGTCTTGTGCCACAATAAATAGTGTTTTCGTGTTCTACAGTATAAAATGGAGGTAAGTTCTATATTACTTATTTACTTAGAACCGATTTCACCTTTGCGATTAAACTATCAATATAAGCTAAACCGAGTTCAAGATACCCTTGATGATAAACTGTTGTAGCACAAGTCACATTTGACACAACTTTGACTTTATTTGAGTTCGATTAAGCTGAACTTAGTTTTGTTGATCTAAGTTTTGCCTGCAAACGGTGAAATCGACTCTTTGTGATCTATGATTTTGCATTTATGTTGTGCACCTACTTGTATCTATGTATTTTATAAAAGTAACATGTCGTTACAGGACACACCAAGTTACTCTCCCGTGGAGGAGGTTGAAGAACATAACACTTTCAAGCAATTCTATTATAATACTATATCTGATGAAGAGGACACCACCAATTGCGTGCCATACCTATATATATAATGAAGAGAAGACGATCAAAGGAACAAAGCCATTTGGAAACACCATCAACATCGCGGGAAGCATTTGATCCAATTTTCGATAATGAATTACTCAATCTTTGCATGGAGGCTGAAACTGGAACTGTGAATTGCACTGCCTGCAAGTTGCCAATAAAGAAGAGGTATCTAAATAGCCATTTTAATAGTAAACAGCATAAATATAACTCTGTTAAAATTCAACATTCTTTATCGAATGTTGATCTTATACAATCAGCTTTTGGAAACCGTGTTTATACATACAAAATAACATCTAAAATAGATAAAACGAAAATAGATTTTGAAACTCCTGAATTATTCGTGGAATCAATCACTGAAACAATTTCCGTTTTAATCAATGAAGCTATCAAAGAACTCATAATTTTTAAAGTTAATTTTATATTGTACGCTGATTTTGTACAACAAACAAAAGAAATAAAAAACTCATTTGACTTTCAAACTAGTAACTTTATAATCATGCAAGGTGATGATTTAGATATATTCTTAAAATCATTAAAGGACACGTTATCCAACAAAATAAGCGAATTTGAAAAAAAGGATAGTGGTTGGAGTTTATCTAAAATTGTGAGCATTGATATGAATATCAATAAATTTAACCCCCTACGTGGTACATCATACATCGAATTGCCACATGATATACAAACAAAAAAAGCGGTAGTCAATGTTAAAAACGCAGACGTTAAATGTTTCCAATGGGCATTACTGTCAGCATTGTATCCAGTTGCAAAAAATGCTGATAGAGTTACATCATATGTAAGAAATGAAAATAAATTAAAATTTGATGGGATTTCTTTCCCTGTTAAACTGTGTCACATCTCAAAAGTTGAAAAATTAAACAACATCAGTGTGAATGTTTTCGGATTAGAATATGATGATGTTAAGAAACAAAATTCTGTTGTTGGTCCCTTATATTTCACAAAGTGTCGAAAAAGTTGTCACATTAACTTATTATATATAACAAATGATACAAATGGTCATTATTGCTATATAAAAAATATGTCACGCTTAATAAGAAGTCAACTCACCTCGCAACACGCTAGAATACATTTATGTGATGGCTGTTTATTGTATTTTCCAGACAATGAGCACTTATTGAAACATCAAGAGCGAGATTGTAATCAAATTCGTACTGACTTACCTTCCGAAAAAAAATGCTTAAAGAATTGGTTCGGTGAAAATGTCTCCAATAATAAGGCTTCATTTGATAAATATCAAAAACAACTCAAGGTTCCATTCGTTATATATGCAGATTTTGAATCATTTCTGAGACCAATCGCAACCTGTTCAAATGATTCAGATTTACCTCATACTGAAAATGTTCAAAGACATGATGTATATAGTTTCGGATATTACATTAAATGTGCCTATGACGACAGTCTCTCAAAATACAGATCTTATGTGGGTGATGACTGTACAAAAAAGTTTATGGAAAGCTTACAGAAAGACATTGAAATAATTACCAAAATAAATAACTTTCAAAAATGTCCGTTACCTTTAACAGATATGGACAAAATTAAAATAGATGTAGCTACTACATGCTACATTTGTGGGAGAGATTTAAAATCCCAACAAATAATAGACTACGATTGGTATACAGGCGTTTTTCGAGGTGTTGCTCATGAAATATGTAGCAGTAAATTTAGAAGTCAATGTTTCGTTCCGGTTATCTTACATAATCTAAGTAATTATGATGGTCATTTTATTGTTCATGCCCTAAATTTTGCTGAAGGCGCAGTAGAAATAATCCCCCAAAGCAAAGAGCGTTATATATCTTTTTCAAAATTATTAAAAGTTAATAACCATCGAGTAAGTTTACGGTTTATAGATTCTCTGAAATTTTTGCCATGTAGTTTGGAAACACTAGCAAATAATTTAAACATCAATCAATTCGATGAATTGAGGAAACATTTCCCGAATGAACAGGATTTTAAACGATTAAAAAGAAAAGGTGTTTATCCTTATGAATTTATGACCGGGTTAGAAAGTCTTAAACAAACATCTCTTCCCACACAAAACCAATTCTTTAGCTCAATAACAAATACAAACGTTTCAAATGAAGACTATGAACATGCCAAAGATGTCTGGCAGCATTTTAAATGTCGTTCTATGAGTGATTATTCGGATTTGTACTTAAAGACAGATGTTTTATTGCTAAGTGACATTTTTGAAAACTTTAGAACTGTTTGTATGAGCACTTATGGTTTGGATCCTGCGCATTACTATACAGCACCAGGTTTAAGTTGGGATGCGATGTTAAAATACACAAAAATAGAGATAGAGTTGCTAACAGATTTTGATAAAATTGCCTTTATTAAATCTGGTATTCGAGGTGGAGTATCACAGTGCAGTCATCGATATGCCAAAGCAAACAACCACTATATGAATGATTACGATAAAAATCAGGCAACATCATTTTTAATATATCTTGATGCTAATAATTTGTATGGTTGGGCTATGTCACAGTATCTCCCGGTTGGAGGTTTTCAGTGGGTTGATATTGAGACAAATTTCAAAGTTGCAATCGATTCTGAAATCGGATATATTTTAGAAGTAGATTTAGAATATCCTGATAACCTACATGATTTACATTCTGATTTTCCACTCTGTCCAGAAAATGTTTGTATAGGAAATACAAAAGACTTTAAACTGGTTCCAAATCTAAATAATAAAAGTAACTACGTAATACACTACAGAAATTTAATACAATGCTTAAATATGGGATTAAAAATTAAAAAAATTCATAGAATTTTAAAATTTGATCAAAGTCCATGGTTAAGCAAGTATATAGAATTAAATACAAATCAAAGAACCAAAGCCAAATCCGACTTCGAAAAAGATTTCTATAAGCTTATGAACAATGCAATCTTTGGAAAAACAATGGAAAACATTGAGAAACGGGTAAATGTTAAATTGCTCACTCACTGGGAAAATCGAGGGAAGATTCAAGGGGCTCAAAGTTTAATAGCAAGACCTGAATTTCATAGTCTTTCCATATTTTCAAAAGAATTAGTTGCAATACAACTTCGTAAAACAAAATTGGTTTACAACAAACCCATCTATTTAGGATTGTGTGTTTTAGATATTTCCAAAACTTTGATGTATGATTTCCATTATAATTACATGAAAAATAAATTTCATACCAATATCAATCTGTTATACACAGATACAGACAGTTTGGTTTACCAAATATTTACAAACGATTTTTACAGAGATATTAAAGACGACATTCATACATACTTCGATACATCTGATTATCCACCAGATAATGTATATAATTTTTCACTTGTTAACAAGAAAAGAGTAGGGTTATTTAAAGATGAAAATAACGGTAAAATCTTTACAGAGTTTGTGGGCTTACGATCAAAAATGTATGCAATGCTGGTTGAGAATAGAATCATAACAAAGGCTAAAGGAGTAAATAAATGTGTAACTAAAAAACTTACAATGGATAACTATAAGACGTGTCTCTTTGATAAAAATATTCAATTTTCGCACATGTATAGATTTAAGTCAATAAAGCATGTAATTTTCACACAAAAAATTAACAAAACATGTCTTTCACATAATGATACTAAACGTTTTATTTTATCGAATTCTGTAAATACTTTAGCATGGGGGCATTATAGCTTAAGAAACTAAGTTTAAGTAATATTAGAATTTAAGTATCTAGTTAGGTGCCTATCTACCTTACCACAACTTTGTAAAGTACCTAGCTGTTAATGTAATAATATAGTTATAGAGTTCCTTTATTATATGACATAATTTTTTATCCTATTTTAAATTTAAGTATAAATATAAATATATATTTCTAATTTTTAAAACATTGTATCATTGCCTTCATTTACCTCATACCAGAAACACGTGTTGGTAGTAAAAAAATGTTTCATTTCAATCATCCATTTACTGCAATAGTGGCTGGTCCAAGTGGGTGTGGAAAATCAAATTTTGTCACAAACTTTATAAAATATGTAAAAGAAGTTTGTAGTGTGAATTTTGCTCAAACCACATGGTGTTTTGATGAAATGCAACCGTTGTATAGTTTGAGAAACGTAAATTATTTTCAAGGAATACCAGATCTTAGTATGTTCGATGGAAAGGATCCTCAACTAATAATTATTGATGATCTCATGAGGGAATCCGATGGACGCATTGTTGATATTTTTACAAAAGGTAGTCATCACAGAAATTTGAGTGTTTTCTACATAACACAAAACTTATTTCATCAAGGTAAAGGCCAAAGAGACATATCGCTGAACTCTAGTTATATCATCTATTTCAAAAATCCTCGTGATAAGACTCAAATTCGATACCTAGCACGACAAGTTTCACCAGAAAATATTAAGTTTATGGAAGATTCTTACAAAGATGCGACTAATGAAGCTCATGGATACCTAATGATTGATTTAAAACAAGATACTAATGACATGTGTCGTTTCAAGACAAAAATATTCCCTTCAGACGGATATTGTACTGTGTACATACCAACAAAAGTGTTTAAATATGCTAAGAATCAACAAATTCATATCAGTCATAAATAATGCATCGAAGACTAAAGACGCATACGGATTTACTTAGAGCTCTGCGCACACTAAAACCAAAATACGTAAAAGCTCTTTTAAAATCGTGTGATGAAGAAGAAATTAATTGTATTTGTGAATGCATTCATAACGTTTTAAAAGGAAAAGTGCCCTTAGAAGAAACAACTAGAAAAAACTTAAAAAAATATAAAGACATACTTCGCAAACTAGTAAGTAAAAGTACAAACAGAATTCGCAAAAACATAATCATTCAAAAAGGGGGTGCCTTTTTACCAATGATATTGGGCTCAATTTTAAGTGCATTAGTTGGCTCACTTGTTTGAAAAATGGAACATGCTAAGAAAATGTTGCTTGTTGATCCAAGTGTAATAGAAAAAATTAATCAACATAATACGGCTGATAACCCCCTATCACGATTAGATATGGAAATGCAAGACATTTTAAAAAGTGATATGGAAGAAAGAAAAAAGTGTACTCTATACCTGCAAGTTTTGCAGCGATATTTACATTTTGCTGAAGAAGGACGTCGTCCAATTCAATTACCCATCGTATCAAATATTGAATCTGATATGGATAATAGTGGGTATGACACAGTTGATAATAAAAACAATGAAATCAGTGTTAAAGATTCAGTTACTGTTCAGTCTTCAAACGAAGGTGAGGAACAGGTAAATATTACTGTTTCTCATGGAAAACCAACTCCTTACACCCCAAAACATATACTCAGTTTGGTACCTAAAACATATATAAGGAAGGGTGAGAGATTATTGTATTTGTTGGTATTGAACAAAAATAAAATTAATTGGGGTGCTGATGGTGTAATTACTGTAGACAAAGAAAAAATCCCTGGGAGTAATATTGTTGACTTAGTAAATGATTTTTTGAGACCGCTAAAAAGAAGTGCTCCAATAGGATGGGAGAAATTTGCAAAAGCACTGAAAGATATTAAAATACCAATAATTTATATTGGAAATCCACAAAGAGTCGACTATATGCAGCAGCTTCCGATTACACCATATAAAGAACACACACCGCATGAAGAGGACGAAGAGTTTTCAACACCAGTTACTAGCAAAGCCAGGCAGAAGATAGATTGGGAAAAATGGAATCCTTATTAGAAATAAACAATATCTACTATAACCCTTCACACCCAGCGGGGTATGGTAGTATTGATAAACTGGCTAGTGCTATGAAAGGTAAAATGAACAGAGAAGATGTTAAAAGATGGTTACAATCACAAGAAACATACACACTACATAAACCGGTTCACAAAAAATTTCCACGAAACAAATATATCTTATCTAATCTCAATGAACTTTGGCAGGCTGACTTAAGTGACATGAGAACTTATTCAGAATATAATAATGGTTTTAATTACATTCTTTGTGTTATTGATGTTTTTACCAAATTTGCCTATGCACGATCAATGAAAAATAAAAATTCTGAATCGATTAAAACATGTTTTGAAAGTATATTTCGTGAAGCTGATATAACACCTACCCATATACAATCCGACAAAGGAACCGAATTTGTATCGAAAGATGTTCAAAAATACTTTAATACGAAGAATATCAATTACTATACTACAAACAACCCCGATATTAAGGCTAGTGTAGTTGAAAGATTTCAAAGGACACTCAAAATGAGGATGTGGCGTTACTTTACACACAAAAATACATATAAATACATTGATATTTTACAGGACTTAATATATTCATATAACCACAGTTACCATTCCAGCATCAAGATGTGCCCTTGTGATGTAAACTCAAAAAATATAATGACAGTGTGGAACAATTTGTATACACGTAAACATGTTCAAAATAATAATACCAATACACCCCCAACACTACCCAAATTTCATATTGGAGACTATGTAAGAATAACAAAATATAAACATATATTTCAAAAAGGATATGAATCTAATTGGAGTGACGAAATATTTGTAATATCTTCAGTGATAGATCGGGATCCATGGATTGTGTACACACTAAGAGATTTACAGCAAGAAAACATTATTGGAACCTTTTATGATAAGGAATTGCAAAAAGTGACGTACGACCCCTCTCTAAATTATAAACTAGATAAAATAATAAGTTCCCGCTATTCTGGTAACAGAAAGCAAGTGTTAGTGAAGTGGAAAGGTTATCCAGATAAATTTAATAGTTGGGTTCTAGTTTCCGATTTAAAACAAATATGAATAGAGAAAGTTTTTATTTAACATTACCTAGTAACAGTTCTATGGAATATTTTCCAGATAATGTTACTACAAGATTTTCAACTAAATTACCAAAACCCATAAAATTGGAGGGACAATGGACCGTCGGAGTTGTTGAATTTCAATATCCATGTACCATGTTTACTGTTCAAGAACATGAAAATATTATTTACATAACTAAAACGATGTTGATACCAAATGAGAAAATACCTTCATTGGTTTATTATAAAAAACACATTCCAGCTACAAATTATGATAACATTAATCATATTTTAACAGCGTTGAATCATATAAAGGAAAAAGTAACGTTTCGCTATGATGAAATATCAAAGTTTGTGTCAGTTTCGGTGATGGATAATTCAGTAAAATCGCTAACATTAAAACCTAAATTGAGTGTTCAACTCGGTTTTGAACCTAATAGGAATCTTGTAGATAATGGTCTTGGAAAATGCCCTGCAAATTTGCATTTAGGATTGCCATCACAATTATTTGTCTATTGTGATATAATCGATCCTCAGATAGTAGGAGATGTTATGTCTCCTCTCCTGAGAATCATTCCTTTAGATCCGGCAAAGTATATATATGGCGCAAATAAAATGCATGTTTTCTCACCTCCTCACTATTTACCAGTTATGCGTAGAGAGTTTGATACCATCGAAATAGATATAAGAACCAGCACGGGTCAAAAAATACCATTCCAGTTTGGAACAGTGTGTGTTAAACTTCATTTCAAAAAATTATAATGTATCCCCGTGACAGCATAACTTGTCCATATGAACATTATTATTCTCATCAAGCTGGCTCTGGTATTGGAGTGATTTATAAAGGGGCGCCTTATCAACGTGGTCATGGGATCGGTAGCTTTTTAGGAGGGTTGTTTAGATCGGTTTTACCCTTACTTTCTAGTGGTGCTCGAGTAATAGGCAAGGAGGCACTAAATACTGGTGTCGGTCTTCTATCAGATATGGTTAGTGCCCGCCCCATGGAAGAATCAATTAAAAATCGACTAAAAGTAGCTACTTCAAACTTGAAAAGAAAAGCTCATGATAAAATTGATAAATTAAATATGTCTGGTTCTGGATATATAACCAAAAGGAAGCGTCTTAGTTCAGTCATTCCACCGTCGACAACCAAAGTGAAAGCTCTAAAAAAATTACGAGTTAATAATCAAAAAGATATATTCTCATAAATAATTTTTAAAATGTCATTCTTACATAGCCATTCCTGTGAATGTATAAAATCAGAGTTAGATTTATTTGCTCTACCATCCACGCAAACTAGCATAGAAAACGGATTATGGATACACTACAAACCCATTTCATCCCTAGCTGATGATGGCCCCATAGAATTTCAAGTACCTGGAACAGGTGATGACTACATGGATTTATCCCATACATTGCTGCACATAAAAGCCAAGATACAAAACCAGGATGGTACGAAATTAACTGAGTCAACTGTTGTAGCTCCAGTAAACAATTGGCTCCATTCTCTTTTCACCCAACTAGATATTTATTTGAATCAAAAGCTAGTATCGCCGCCAAACAATACATATGCCTATAGAGCTTACATGGAAACATTATTAAATTATGCTCCTGCTGCTAAGGAATCTCATCTGACTTGCGGTCTTTGGTATCAAGATACGGCTGGGAAAATGGATTCAACTGATGAAAAAAATGAGGGATTTGTTAAAAGACGAGAATTAGCATGTGAAAGTAAGGAGATAGAAATGATTGGTCATCTTCATGGTGATATATTTAATCAAGAAAAGTTTTTAATAAATGGTGTTGAAATGAGTGTTAAGTTAGTTCGTTCGAGAGAAACATTTAACCTAATGGCTTCTACAGCCGACTTGAAATTTAAAGTATGCATTACAGATGCAACACTCATTATACGTAGAGCACGAATCAATCCTACTGTATTACTTGCACATCAAAAGGTTTTATCCTCTACTACAGCTAAATATCCTATCACTCGAGCTGAAGTCAAAGTTTTAACTATACCTTCAGGAATTCAGGGTAAAACTCTAGATAATATTTTTTTGGGGCAAGTTCCCAAAAGGTGTATAATCGGATTTGTGAACAATGCAGCGTTTAATGGGGGTCTAACAAAAAATCCATTCAATTTTGAAAACTACAATATAAATACATTTTGTTTATACATTGACGGTCAACAAATACCTTCGAAAGCTTTGCAACCATCATTCGATAATAATATTTACACAGCAGCCTATCACACACTATTTTCAGGGACAGGTATACATTTTCTGAATGAAGGCAATGGTATATCTAGGGAGCAATATGCAAAAGGATATTGTATGTTGGCGTTTGATCTAACAGCTGACCTCAGTTCAAATTCAAATACTCATTGGAATCTTATAAAACATGGTAGCGTTAGACTGGAGGTTCGTTTTGAATCTACTCTTACTCAGACAATAAATTGTATTATTTATGCAGAGTTCGATAATGTTATTGAAATTGATAAGAATCGTAATGTAACTGTAGACTATAGTAGTTAGGATGTAATAAAATTGTATCCCCATTCACAGACTATCTATCAATTGTCAAGATTGAATAAAATTGTATTTAGTTATATAATAAATAAAACATTGACGTGTGCATACGTACATATCGTTTTATTTCCTGAAACCTCTTTTTTACTTTTTCACTATAAAAAGTAATTTACATACTTCCTTTTAACATTCTTGATTTGGAGATTGAACTTGACACAGCTTTCCTTATTAGGAATAATGGATACAATTGATATTCGAAAATATTTACACTACATTCACCCAGCTTTACACAAAAATGTGTATGCTGCAAACAGGTTACCACTGCATGTAAAAAAACCGATGTATCTAATAAGCAATTTAGACCCGGACAACAAACCAGGATCACATTGGATAGCCATGCACATAGATAAAAATGGAGTTGGCCAGTATTTTGATTCATATGGACGCGCACCTAAAGACTACCACAAAAACTTCCTGCGCAGAAACTCGAGACAGTGGGGTTTTAATAGATATAGATTGCAACACGACTTAACTACAGTATGTGGAGAATATTGTTTAACATATCTGTATTTCAAGTTTTATGGTAATACTATGACAGACTTTATTGAATTATTTAGTAACAATACTATCAATAATGATCTATTTTTACACAAGTTGTTTAATAAATGCTTTAAAAATTAAAAGGACTAGCACCTAGATACAAATAGTTAATGTTAGCTAAATTAACTAAGTTTACTAATTGATAAATGTGGTTAAAAGTGAATCATTAGACTAATAAAACAAAGTTTCATGAAATTAAAAAGTTTTTTATTCAAGTATAAAAATAAAATATCTGATGACCAAGAAAAATCATGACAATGTTATTATCTATTCTAAAAATCATTATTTACATTTAGTTATTACACCTAGTTAGTTATTGTTTTTTTAAAAGAATACATTTTGCTGTCTTCTGATTCCGATATCTCCTTGGTGATTTGATAGACAATTTTTTTCAATTTTTCATAATTTTTGTTATTCAACTCCTTGCAGTAGTATTTGACACGAATGTCAGCGTGTTTCCAATGTTGGGCAGAAGGAATCTTGCTCAGCTTTTTCACATCAAACACATCAATTTTTATAAGATGTGTAGCATTAACACTGTCATCTGTGTTTGTTGATATGTATGATGTACCACCCTCTTTGTTCATTCGTCCAACGTTTGATGAGTTTTTTGCTTTCTTCTTTTTTGGTGACTCTTCCGGAAAGAACTCATCTATGTTGCTGAGACTACTGCGGGGGCGCTTACATGTAGATTTCTTTGCAAGGTAGTATGGCACGCAATTGGTGGTGTCCTCTTCATCAGATATAGTATTATAATAGAATTGCTTGAAAGTGTTATGTTCTTCAACCTCCTCCACGGGAGAGTAACTTGGTGTGTCCTGTAACGACATGTTACTTTTATAAAATACATAGATACAAGTAGGTGCACAACATAAATGCAAAATCATAGATCACAAAGAGTCGATTTCACCGTTTGCAGGCAAAACTTAGATCAACAAAACTAAGTTCAGCTTAATCGAACTCAAATAAAGTCAAAGTTGTGTCAAATGTGACTTGTGCTACAACAGTTTATCATCAAGGGTATCTTGAACTCGGTTTAGCTTATATTGATAGTTTAATCGCAAAGGTGAAATCGGTTCTAAGTAAATAAGTAATATAGAACTTACCTCCATTTTATACTGTAGAACACGAAAACACTATTTATTGTGGCACAAGACTGTGTGCTGAGTAACGAATAATTTTAGAATACACGTAGATATAATAGCAGACGTTATAACAATATTTATCTGTAGTTCACTGCACGAATGGTGTAAGACTGTGTCAGTAACTCGAGAGTTTTAGAAATTTATAGAAGAAAGGCATCACAAAAACTCACGACATGTTTCGACAAGTAAACTTGCCTTGTGGGTGGGCGTTTGCAGTGTCACAAAAACTCATGATGAATTATCGATCGCAGATGTTATCTTACAGTTTGCAGTGTCACAAAAACTCATGATGAATTATCGATAGAAGATGTTATCTTACATCGTTTTAGCAAGACGTCATGCCCCGACAAGTTTTTGTTTAGATGGCGCCTCCCTGCCGGCTTTTTTTTATATTTGCATTGAATGTAATCGCGGTTAGTTTATTATAAAGGTGGTTTATTTAAATAATAAATATAATTAATAACAATTAAATAATTAATACTTATTAAATTATTAAATAATAATTTCATATTTATATGTATCGTGGGGGGGCCGTACAATAATAAATATTATACACATAGAATAAAATATATATTGGCGTATTGCTAATAAATATATTAAAATTAAAATAAAAAATAAATATATTGGTTATCATATTATCATAATATGATATTATAATTATTTAAATTTAATTCACACGAATTCTTTCTCTCAAGGATTTGGGTCTGAGCTACCTGCGGCGCAAGCCGGACGATGCAAAAAAAGGTTGGGTTAGGTTAGCTGCGGCGCAAGCCGAACGATGCAAAAAAAGGTTGGGTTTTTTGAAGGTTGAGGTTGGGTCAGTCAACAGTGGCTTTCTAACTTTTGAACGGAACGAGATACGTTAAAATGGATGAGCGCAATCGATCAGGCGTGTGCGAAAACATACAAAAAGAGTCTAAACTTTTTTTTTTTTTTTTTTTTTTTAGCCGGCGGTTTGGCCAAGACCACCCCGTCACGGCTTTTTTGTGTGTGTGAAAACTAATGAATCCGAATCCATTTTTTTGGTGAGCCAGAATGAACGAATCCCTACTACT